>JANITX010000002.1:16936452-16954768 GCA_027564395.1 Erythroxylum ulei
TCCACTAGGCCATCGAACAACAATGAAGTCATCGAGCTTCGGGCCACAGTACAAACATTAATGGACAAGATAGCTCAATTGGAAGAGGACCAGACAGGCCGGGCGGAACAACTAATGCGGGAGCAGGAGCAACGGATCAGGGAGCAGATGGAGCTACGGATGAGCGAGCAGATGGCAAAAATGAGAGAAGAGATGATGGCTCAGTTGAGACCACCGTTGGGACAGTCGAAGGAAAGTTCTACAGCGGACCACCCGCGATCACCACAACCTTAGATACTCGAACTCATTAGTTTAAAGCACAAACATAACAATTTATGTACACTTTGAGGTGTTTATTACCAATTTTATAACAGTTGACATTCTTTAAATTTTGTATTTCTAATCTAATTTTCTTATTACACAAATATCTACAAATATGCAACTTAAGTTCGTATGCACAGATAAGGGAACGCTAGACAATATGTATTTAGCGGCCGACAAGATTTAGTTAATAGGTTTTGATAATACCGACGGATTGAGGAATCCGTCGGTACAAAAACCAGAATTATAAATGCCGACGGACAATAAACCGTTGGTATATGATGGACATTCCCCGACGGAATACATTTCCGTCGTTAACATTCGCTGAACGTACCGACGGTTACTCCGTCCGTAAATGAAACCGACGGAATATAACCGTCGGTGAAATCGGCATTTCACCGACGATATTGTTAATTCATGTCCGTCGCAACATAAGAACAACGGATACAATTCCGTCGGCGTTCCGTTGACAATATACCGACGGTTTATCGACCGTCGGTATATAATAGCGACAGCCTATTTACCGACAATTTCTACTTTCGTCCCTTACCGTCGGTAAGGCACATTGCCGACGGAAATGTCCAATTCCCCGATGGAATATTCCGTCGGCAATAGCCAATTTTCTTGTAGTGTTAGTGATCAAGGACTTCATGTGTTGGCATGATTTTAGACCAATTAAAAGCTCATAATTTCAATTTACAAGCATCATATATATTAAAAATGGGCGTTTTAAGTTAACTTATCATTTTAATTACATTTAAATTGTTTTCTGTTAGTCAATAATACAAAGTCTTGGGTCATAGTCTTGCTAGAAAACAATAGAATGGCATGTCTCTCATGGGGGGAAAAAGAAAGAGAGAGTTGCTGGTGAGAATTATAATTATTTGCATAGCCCTATAAAAGACTCAGAGAGAAGTCTTAAGTCTAGCAGGCGAGTTGATGAAAATAATAATAATTAGACAAGTCCTACGAAATTGTCTACAGTATTCCCCTTTTCTTTATCAATGACTTGGAAAATTTGATAGTCATTTTATATTCCCTCCACATTAACCCTCTGCTTCTATTAGAAGATGCATATGTAGACCTGGTCATTCCACTTCTAATATAATTCCTATATGTTCTATTTTATATGACAACAGGTGTGCAGCGAGAAATGGTCCTGGACAAGGTGTTGAGTGGGTGAAGCTAACAAAGTCGAAGCTAAGCCTAGACGAAGGAATCCCAATACATAAGACAAAATGGATGACTAGTAACTATTTTAACAGAAGGGGAACTCAACATGGACTATGGTTATCAACAGAGAATTAACTGATAAAACTCCAAAGAAAGATTGCACTAAAATTCCCAGAAGGTTAGGTACTTACAATCAGATAACACGACTTGTCTTGATATTTTTTTTAATGTGAAAGCTACACTTGCAGCCTTGGAGTTGGGACCGCCTCTAAAAGCCTAAAACCAGCTGATGACGTGTAGACACGAGAACTCTTTCTTTTACCGGTTCTTGTTTTTCAAACAGGTAGATATAGTCTAGGAAAACAAAACCCTGCACAATTATAAAACTACTTCAATTAAGAATATATTGTAAATGTTCATAAATATAATAATATATATGGATGAGATACAAGAAACAAACTAAAAGCTCCCTTGCAGAGGCTTCCTCTATACTTCAACACAAGTTCCTTGCTGTCCACGGATCTTAGTCAGCCTGCTCTCTCCTCAACCTCCTCTATTTAAGCTTCCCTTTTTGCTTTTGCTCTACTTTCGTAACAGTTATATCTTCAAATTCTCCTGCAAGCAGTTAATAATCAATCCTCTTCTTTCCCATTTTTGCTTCCCTTTTTTGTTTTGCTTGTTCTTTGTACATATACGGCTTCCTGTGGCTGTGTTGTCTCTGTGGTTGAGATTATTTGGTTTGCTTTGTTTTCTTTGAATCTTACATATACAGCTTCAGAATTTCAGATATTGGATTGAATCTCTGGCTTGTATAATTCACCATGCAAGAGGCAACTGTGGTCAACAAAGGAGATGATCTCATCGATTTGCCACCTGGCTTCCGGTTTCATCCCACAGATGAAGAGATCATAACTCATTATCTGACAGAAAAGGTCATGAACAGCAGTTTCAGCGCAATTCCTATTGGTGAAGTTGATCTCAACAAGTGTGAACCTTGGGATATGCCCAGTAAGCTTTCTAATTTGTTATTTATCTCTTTTCTTTGGGATGAAGAAAATATGAACCCAACCCTTTCCTTTGTCTAGTTTACATTTCTCTTCTCTATGAACTCTCGGAACTTGACATTGAAATCAACTTCTGGGTCTGGTCTTTTATATTTATTGCTTTTGTTGCAACAGAGAAAGCAAAGATGGGAGAGAAAGAATGGTACTTCTTTTGCCAGAGAGACAGGAAGTATCCAACTGGTATGAGAACAAATCGTGCGACTGAGGCCGGTTACTGGAAGGCGACCGGAAAAGATAAAGAAATTTACAAGGGAAAGAACTGTCTTGTTGGAATGAAGAAGACTCTTGTTTTCTACAAAGGGAGAGCCCCAAAAGGAGAGAAAACGAATTGGGTCATGCATGAATATAGACTAGAAGGCAAATTCTCTTACTATAGCCTTCCCAAAGCTGCAAGGGTATGTATGTATTGCATGCACTAAAATAAAGAGTTGCATTTCTTTTTACTCCTGTTCTTTTTTCCTTTTGTGCTTGATTCTAAAAGGAAATTTTAGCCCTTACTTCTTCATCACATCTTCTAAATCTTTTATCATTTTCACTTTTATGTTGGTAGGGAGTTCCTTTTACCTTTTCTGCTTGCTTTTTTGCTTTCGTGTCATAACGAATCTGGGACTAAATACAAAGGCTTTTCTTTGGCTATGGTTTTGTTACTATTGTAGGATGAATGGGTTGTCTGTAGGGTTTTCCACAAGAGCTCAGGACTGAAGAAAACCCCACTCCATGATCTTCTGAGAGGGAACACTTTTGGTGATGATTTCATGGATTGTCCTCCCCTTCCACCACTCATGGACCTGCCTTCCTCTAGCAGACCTGGCTCAAGCTTCAGTGATGGAGATAGTGAATTCAAGGAAATGACATCGAGATCTTCTGATGGAAATTTCTTTTCCTACTTCTCCACAAACATCATCAACAATAATCAAAGTTTTGTCCAGCCATCAAGTTCCAGCTACCAAGCTCCAAGCTCCATGTTCCACCCACAAATTCCAGTCTCCAACCCACTTTTAACTTCCCCAAACACGCCTGGCTACTTGCACCAACAGAGAGATCATAATTTATTTCAAAACTTGGCAAGCTCTAGCTATGGTGGAAACAATCAAATACTTCTGAGAGCATTGGCAGCTGACAACAACAATGAAACATCTGCATCGGACAACCAGTGCAAGGTTGAGCAGTTCTCTTCCAACCAATCTATGGTCAGTCTCTCACAGGACACCGGAGTTAGTACAGACATCAATACAACGGAGATATCATCGGTGTTGTCAAAACAAGATATCAGAAGTAACAACAAGGGGTACGAAGACCTTGAAACACCATCAGTTGGACCTATTGGAGATTTGGAATATTTATGGGATTACTGAAGATGGAACCAACGTGCGTGCTTGTTTTTACAACTACTTAATTAGGAGAAAAGTATAGAAGTCTTCATATGATCTCTCTCTTCTTAAGATCTCGCTAGGAAAATTTAGTCAGATTGTTGTCCTTGGATTTAAAGATACCTTGTACAGATTAGTTTCCTGTATCCCAAACTTTACAGATTTCATTTCAATGACAGATATTAAGTGAAGGATACCATTAGTGTAAGAAATCTCATGTACATTTTTTTTCTCAGATTAGTGCTTTGACAATAAAATTCTTCTGGATCTGTTTTAATTATTTATTTCTTTCATTCATTTTCAAATTTAGATCGCGGCATGTTTAGTTTTTAAGATTTGGTCTTTGATCAAAACCGCTTACATTCTTTTGAACTCCATTTCATTTTTCCAAGTTGGAGTTTATCAAACAGGCTCACAAGTCTATGAAAAACCCGAGTCTTACGGCCGGAGCATTCAACTGGGACAGCGCATTGAATCCCTTCTAACAAGGTTTTTCCTGAAAATTAAGTGATTTGCTGATGTAAGTTTTCGTGCATTAAAAAAAAATGTGAACAAGTGGCAAATTTGAGTAAATTAAAAAAAAAACTGCAAGTCCAAATAAATTTTATTGACTATTGACCATAAAAATGAATATTAATCTTTTAATGGAAACTTAATTTGTGAAAAATATATTGATAAACTATATTCTAACGAAAAATTATTCATTATTAAGGACGTGAGAAAATGATATTTATAGAAGTTTTCATATTTCTTCTTTCCCAAAATTAATTATAACCAAATAGAAATGAGAAAAAATAATAAGTGAATGGAGCTATATCAGTTGATGACGTCAGAATACAAGTTCTTTTTAAACTGAGCAAGTGAAGAAATACAACAGAATCAGCAACCTCTCTTTCTACACAGACACCTGAGGGATAATCCAATCCTGATGAATTATGTGAATCCGTGCAGCATATGCCTCTCAAGACACCTTCGTTCCACCATATTAGTTGACAATCATAAGGTTTCTTGAACGATAACGATTGGCAATCGTTTTAGATTAATGAGTGCATGATTTTATCAGAGAATAATTATAAAAAAAAATAGTTGAGTTGTTACACGTAACCTGCTAACTTACATGTTTCATACCTCCAAGTAAACTATTTATATACAAAACTGGTTTTGATCCTATTTATCTAAAAAAGGCAGGGTAAGTACTGAAAAAATGAGGGGGTTAGATTCATTACATTATATGATCTTATCCTCTTTCTAATAAATGAACTTAACGTTCCGAAATGAAAAAAAGAAGAGAGAGAGTTAAAGGTAAGAGTGCTTGGAAAGGGGAATCGGCTATTGTAAGAGAAGAAAGGTTGCTATATTTAGCCAGAAACAGCCATGGAGGTCTTACATGTAACCATTTCAACTTACTTTCTATTCAAAGCAACGGCTTTGTGTGTGTGGGCGTGAGAGAGAGAGGAGAGACTTGCAGGGAAGTTAACCATCCATTTTTGGTTACTTGATCACCAATGCTTTGGATCTAGCTATATAGCAAGTAGTGAAAGGGAAATATTGAATGCATTTTGTTTCAAGTCATTAAAATGTAAGCAACAAACGTTTCTGTTCACACGTCTGTAAAAGAAAACCAGATATTTTGTCCAGTTTTACTCTGTTTTATTTTTGTCTTATAAAATTTCAGTCATTTATTTTGCAGGTCCTACGTAGATTTCATGCGAGACCCACATAAATAAATGGTTAAGATTTATTGGACATAATAAGACACCATAATATTAGACAGGACATCTGAACTCTGTAAAAGGAAAAAGAATATTCTCTCAGGTAAAAGGGCTTATCTTTTGCATGAAAACAAGGGGACACCGTCCAATGAAGACTTCACAAACAGCCCTTTCACAAACATTGTCCATTCTCCACGCGGAGAATGCTTTGGCCTTTAGTGATCTTATTATTTCTACCCTTGTCTTCTCCTTATGTTTGCCTTTCCATAAACTCGTCTTTTTAAACATTCTCAACCTCGGATACGACTTCTATTCCATGATACATATATTATGAACATTTTAATAGTTATTTCCCCGTATTAACAACCTAAAATTTGAATCGAACCAATAAAAAATTTAATAAAAAAGACTAATATATAAGTTTAATGGATTAATGGACTACTTCACTTGTTACTAAAAGTTTAATGGATTAATGGACTACTTCACTTGTTACTAAAATTTTAAGACAGAATTTTACTTGAACTTGTATATAATCTAGCTTCTTTTTTCATATGAGCCTATAGATCCGTTATATATATATATATATTCCAAAGTATAAAAAATCTCCAACTAGCATGCTATGAATTCCCCGAGTCTCATTAAATTGTTTGTCGCTTTGATTTAATATGAATTGCCAAAATGTGCTTTCAAAGTAACTAAATTATACAATTGTATTTTAAAAAAAAACATCTTTTACAGCGTAACTAATTCGAAATAACATGAAATTCACGAATTAAGTAATTTATATTTCCTCCGATTCATTATAAAGTATTGTTTTCTTTATAAAGTAATTTAGAGTATAAAACCTTTATTAATTACTACCTGCTGCCGAGCTGTATGTATTTTATATGTCAATTTGCCAGTGGTTCATTGTTCATTATTATGAACAGCACATGAAGCTCAACTAGTAAAGAAAAGATAAGACAATAATGGGTGTTTAATTACCATTGTCCAATACTTAGCTCCTAAGGTATTATCTGTATTCTTTAGTTGACCAAATGGACATAGCTCCTCTTTTCCACACCGGCGTAATTAATATCACATGCCTGCGCAGGATTTAGAACATCAAACCAACTGGAGCACAGCTCAGTCACATTTTATAGAAATTGCACATCTCGCGAGGTTCAATAGATATGTACACGTAATTTAAGAAAAAAATTAAAGCAAAATTTAATAAAATGTTATCTCACTCATTATGCGTACAGATTTTCCACACTAAAATCCAAGTCTGGCTCTGCCCGGAATCATTTGCTTTTGGAGCGTGCGAAGGAAATTATTTGGATGGAGAATAATGTGCATTATAAGAGAAAACCAAGAGGCAGGTAGGTTTTGGATTATTCATTGAAATTGAGTCATCATATGTGATCAAAACACTTTCTTAATGGTACGGTGTAAAACACTAATCAAAGATACGACGATTTGTTCCTTGTCACGGTGTAGACTATTGTCTAGAAGTAGCCATTTTAGCAAGAGATAGGAAATTTCTAGTGACGTTGATGGTTTTTTGAATCAACCTATTTTAATCTTAATCTCTCATCAATTATCTCCACAAAAGAGCTGTTGCATGCAGGTTAAGTATTGCTTTTAGGTAAGATTAAGTTTCCTTAATCACATGTATCAAGTCCCCCGTAGACCCTTCTCCAGCATCTTAAAGTGCGTTTGCATGACTGCTCATGAATCATGATTTCCTGGAAACCTTTTAATGTAGTGAAAAGTTTCTTACAACAGCATTGCAGCACCTTATCATCGAAAAAATCCGATTGCAAATACACGGAGAGCGCACACTACGGCAAAAAGTGTTTTAGACAACAGATAAAAGTGTAGATATAAGTTCAATTATCGTTACCTTTTTATTAAGACAATAAAATCATATCGTTACAAAAAGTGATGTTATAATAAGTATAAGGGGTTTTTGATTAAGCAACAAAATAAAAAAATTTATTTTAAGTTTTAACTAAGGCAACATATTAGTTTCAAACTATAACAACAATATTAAATAGATATTGCAACACTTTAAGTTTATTCTTTCATTACTAATAATATTTAACTTAAAAGCAAACTCTTTTCATTACGTAAGCAACATTCATATATACATTAAAAGCAAATATAGATATTAATGTACATCTTAATTGCTTACGTACTATTAAATGTTAACAACCAAAAAATTGCATTTATGTATAATATATAGTCCACACGGACTTGTACAATTCAACATTTAACATATTCAAAACACAAAAGCAAATTACATGTTCTTTTCTTGTTACAAAATATAAAAGTGAATTCTAAAATCCTCAACAATCGCAAGAAAAATTACTTGTGCTTCAACAACTTTTCATCATTTATACAATTCAAAATCGGTGTCAGCCTTCTTCACATTAGCTCTATAATCTTTCTTAAAGTCCTTTGAGAGTATAACGTACCTATTCTTTTGTACTACATGCATTCTAGCTTCCTAACAGATAACACAATAATTCAATTCTTTTTATGAACAAATTAAGAAAGCATGAATTTAAGAATTAAGGAAATGAAATCATTCCGGATCTAATAAGAAGGTTAGAAGCATAAGAATTGAAATATACTCACCTTCACCACAAGTATAAAGTCAATTTTGAAAAGCTCAATCACAAGTTTAAAGCAAATTTCGAACTGCTCAATCAACCACATGAAGTACATGAACAAGTATAACTATATTGTTCATTTCATGTCTATGATCTTATTAATGTAATATCTACAATTTAGCAGGTTGTGGCTCACTATGTGGCTGATAATATTATGAACATGTATATATATCCTAAAAAATTGACCTTAACAAATATTAAGGTAACTACTTGACTATTTTCACTTCTCTTATCAATTTATAGAGTGCTTTAACAAAATTTTAAAATAAGAAAGATGGTGCAAACAGAGAATTTACCTTGAATTGTTTTGTGTAATTTGCAGTTACTTGCTGAGGAGTTTCCGAAAGCACAAGACTTTAGCCAACTGCATATGAGAATGAAGTGCTCAATATGGTTTAAGCTTCTACTAACTAGAGAGCAATCAATTTTTAACGAAAATGGCAAAGCAGTACTGTTGAGTGAGGAGAATTTTAGTGAGTTCATTACCAAGAACAAGTATGTGCTATTGAACTTCTATGCTCCATGGTTTCAATGGAGCAAGCTTCTGGCACATAAATATGAAGCAGCAGCTGCAATCCTCAATGGTGAAGTAGTGATTGCCAAGGTTGAAGTTGTTATTGAAACCATGTTGGCCTACAAGTACACAATTCAGGGTTATCCTACTCTCGTCTTCTTTGTAAATAGAGTTCACAATGAAACATATTACTATAATAGAACAAGTTATGCTTCTATTTACATTGTATCCCTTTTCTATTTTGGTAGCTAGTATTATAATTGTAGACAGGATAAGACTCCAACTATAACAGATAGAAAAACCACCATGAGATGACAAAAATCACCACTGTTGCAACTGCAATTTGAAAACTATTTCAATTGTCATATTATTCGATTACTCCAGATTTTAAGATGACTAAGGGCAATGAATGTAGTGTGTGCAAATATCAACTATGCCAAATAAGAATAACTGATATGAAATACAAAAAATGGAGCAAATGATTTGATACTAACATAATTTGTTAACACTGCAAAGACAAAATTGCAAAATGGGTACTGCAAAAAATTGAAGAGTATCGTCCTATGCCACAGAGGAAGCTGCAGATTTGATGTTGGTCTCTGCTACACCTTCCAAGTTGTTGTTTGAGACTAAAGATTGTCAATAGATTTTCCAACCATTCCAGTGCATCAACCTCAAATACAAACTTAGAATTTCTAAACTGAGAATTGTAGATAAGCAAAGCACCACACTTCACCAAACAAAGCGTAAACTTAAAAGAACATACTTCAGAACTTAGTAACCTTGATGGAACCAAACAACCGTAAATCTCGATAGTTTTCTACTAAAGCCATATCATTAATCCCAGTTTAAAGTATTTATCACTATGAAACTCAGAGAAAAAATTAATAGCTCCAAACCTAAACCCGCATTAACTTACATTAACACGAGTGTATAAAACATCAAAGCAGTAAACTCTTCATCCTATCAGTGACCATTCGTGATATTCTTTACCTTGGAACGTTGTCATTTCTTGTTGTATGGGGATGTTCTTAACCCTTCTATAAAACATTGTTATTTCGTGGTCAATCTATTTTTAATTAAAAATCTGTTACAAATTGTTGCCTCTAGTTTATTGGTTATAGTGGGCATAGCACATAACACATATAATATTTGCTTTTGTCTCAAAGATATTATCTAGGATAAATATTATTTCAAATAATAATATTTTTAAAGATAAAAAAAAATAGTATAGTTCAAACTGGTTTGACTTAATCAATTCATGTAACTAGTATTAACCAAAATTTAGATTGAGTTCAAATTTTAAGACAAAAAAATCTGAACTTCAAATCACGCTTGAACTTAAGTTATTCGACTCAAAATCTAAATTTTTATGTAAAATAATGTCATTTTGAATAAAATAACATCATTTAAGCAATAAATAAAGTTCGAACTTGGTTAGAAGGTAATTTAATTTTTGTTAGACATATATTGAATACTTATTAATAAATATAAAATTTTTATATTTTAAATATACATTAGTAAATAACATTTAGTAAATCGGTGACTGAAACCGATGTTATATATATAAGACTTTATTACAACATTATTTTAATTTTGTTGCCTTTTGTTACATATAGCAACAATTATTATTACCGTTACTTTTTAATATTAATAAAGGCAATTATTACATCATATTAATTTTTAACAACATATTTTTAAACTGTTGAGTCGAGGCTCTCTCAAATTTTCTAATGCGGACATCAATGTTGGGACATTTTAGAAAGGTGAATATATTCCCGACATGTTAACCTGTGAATGCGATATCCCAGGATACCCTTTTGTTCCTACAAATTCAAATCTTACAAGTGGGGTGGTGGGTGAAATTTGGAAGAACAAAGGTTACCCCTTTTGTGTAAGTCAACATCATGTATTTTTTACACTAGTATATATTCTCTTTGAGAGAGTGAGAGGACAAAACCAGTAATTTAGAAAGTGAAAAGCCAACATTCAAAGAAATATAATACCTCAATGCAGAGGCAAATCCTTGAGATATACATAACCTCTTTAGTCTTTACTTTCAATCTCTTCATTTGTGTTGTCAGCTAAAGTATCTTTTAAGTGGATGAAATTAGAGCAACCAACTGATCAGATTGATAGAAAAGGACATGTTCTATAATGACCGATTGATTCTCTTTCTTCACAGCTATAATCAAATCATTGTTCATTTTACGCCCCCACTTGACAAATGACAAAATACCAAAGCTAACTGTACGTCTAAAGTTGAGCCATCAGAGTCCCCACCTTTAACCGTTGCTTACTTTGGGCCGCTTTTCGGGGAGTATTAATGCAAACTAACTTGGTTTGTTAATTGGGGCTGTGCTGCTTTCTTTCAATCGAACTCTCGTGTTCCTTCTTTAAGTGGCACTGTCCAAGTCACCCCAGGTTATTTATACAAAACGGCTTAATAATTCACTTGACGGACCGGTAAACTTAACAGATTTGGGCCAGATAAACTTGTTGGGCCTGAAACGACAACAGAAATTCGCCGTTTCAGAAGTTCTTAATTCTCTCCCGTGTTTCAACTCTCAGCCGAAACCCAAATGACCCGCTTCCGCTGGATCGAGTGTGTCTGATTCGATGGCTTGGTCACAGCCTCCGATGAGCTCCGACATCCAACACGTTGATGCAGAAGTAGGAGATGGGGGGCTCATAACTCTTCTGATTCGACACCTTCCGGAGGCTATACCTCAGGAAACTGTAACCCGACTCTTTACGCACTATGGCGCTATCTCTGTCCGCCCTTGCACTTCGGGAAGGTAATTTCTACGCGTACACGCACACACACACATTTAATGACGAAGGAATGCTTCTTAAATTTGTATTTATCCTTCACAGTTTTCTTGTGCAGAATGAAGAATTGTGCATTTCTGGATTTTAAGAATGAAGCAGCAGCCTATCAAGCATTGCGTCAGTTAAATGGGTACTTTCCTGTCCATTCACGCAATTTTCTTTATTCTTCTTATTTTTCTTTTCTAATTTTGATGAAACGTTCATCTTAGTTGAAATGTAATGATCTTTAAGCTGTTCTATAACTATGGTTGATCAGGCTGAGGTTTCTTGGTAAGGTCTTATCAGTGGAGAGAGCAACTAATAGAAATCAGGAAAAGCAAAGTGAAGAGAAGGATCTTAAGTCTCCCTCATCCTTGGCAAAGGATGCTTCTGTGAACAGAGTTCTTAGTGAAGGTTTAAAATCGGGGTCTTTACCTGGTTGTGAGCCTATCGCTCCAAGACTTGGTGTTGATTATCCATTCCCCCCTCACTTGGAGTATGTTTCGTTTCCTGTCCATTTTATGTATTATTTCTTTATTTGCATTCTCTCTGTTCGTAAATCTCAGAAATTTTTAACCTTTTGTATGTTAGGTATCCGTCATGTAAATAATTCTGCTAAATGGTTGTCGAAATTGATAGATATGTTCATTTGTTTTATTACAGATATGCTTATCCTCCACCAGATGGAAATATTCTAACTAACATTGTAAATGCCCTTATTGCTGTTCCTCGCTTCTATACACAGGTTCTCTTCAATTTTATGCCACTTCAAAGCCAATTGATTCATTTTCTTTTGTGGTTTAACTATTTTTTAAGTTATCTTGGACTTAGCCTCTCTATTGTAGGTGTTGCATCTGATGAACAAAATGAACATTCCAGCTCCATTTCGAATGGCCCTCCCAACTCCACCATTACCACCTTCAACTCCTGCACCACTACCACCCTCACAACCTGCCTCTTCAGTAGCTGCGCAGCCTACTGGTAGTGAGTCTGAAATGGATTCTTCAGATGAGGTATGTTCATGCTACTAATCCTCCACCTGCACATTTGCACTTTCCTCTCCGTTATAGGGGGGGAAAAAAATCTTGTTGTGGAGTGAATGGAAATCCTCTGCTAGATGAAAAAGATTTTGGGAGGAAAGCCTTCTATCACGTTGAATGGTGAGAAATAAATCCCTTTGAGCCTTTGGAACCTGAAACCTTTGAGAGGCAAAAATAAAATATAAGATTTCAGAATATCTGCAAAATGCCTTTCGAGCTTTGTTTTAGTTTGTGATTGAAATCAGTTCAGCCCCTCAGAAAGACTATTTATCCTATAATGCATCAAAAGTTCAATTCAAAATGTGCAGAATACAGAAAGAACAAGATGGGGCTACTTCATCCATTTTTTATTAGCTTGCCTCATCATAAACTTATGTCATTGCACTCTAGATAAAACAATTTAAGTGTTAGTTTTTGTTTGCTTCCAAGTTAAAGATGCTGCTTTCCTCCCAGTCATTTTAAATCATTTCCACATGCATTTTTTCTGGTGATGAAATTCTTTAGGAGGATCAAGGACAGGGATTGAAATCTGGAAAAAAACGTAAAAGGAGAGAAACAATTGTCGGCCCTGCTGTTGATAAAGACGTTGATCACGAGGCTGTAGGAGTGAAACCTGCCTTCTTGGTTCCCAAAGAAAAACCAGTAATTAAGAAAAAGAATCCTGTTTTACAGGTCATATTTCCTTATCATTGAATTTGTTGGTTTATCTTGTCACTTGAAGAATTGCTCTTATTCTTTCATAGTTGTGTAGCAGATCAAAATTACCCCAAAAGTCATCCAGAATGAACATAAAGATGAGATCATGGAGAAAGAATCTGAGGAACCAGACATTTCAGGTTCATGTGATAAAACGTTTGCCACTTTGGAAGAGATAAAGAGTAAAAAACTGGGCCCAGAGGAAATTTTATCGCTTCCTAGATTTAAGGTACCTCAGATGGACATGTTGGGACTTCTCTGGTCACACTTATGTTTACTTTTGGGGATTCCTACTGTCTGGGAAATTAATAACATGGAAAATAAATTTGAATTTCATTTATTTATTTTCTAACAGTGATTAATTTATTTACTGGTATGGTTGGCATTTGTTCTTAAATCACCTTCTGGTTCTGAATGTCAATCTAGTTGATAATATGAGAGGAACAATGTGTTCTTTTATTACTATTCGTGTTCCATGTTCTCTTACAATTTGTTTTGCAATCACTTTATTGTCCTTTGTGCAACCTTGCATAATGTTTTGACTAGATTGGATACTTTGATTATTTGCAACTTTAAATTTGGAAATTATATTTGCACATTAGTGGAGGTGGAAATGGAATTAATATGATAGGAATAACTAAGTGCCTTCTAGGTTTCTTGTTTTCTCCGTTGGCATTGTACTTTAATTATGACTCAAATTGGTAAATTTGCTTCGTGTGTTTCTCTCTTGTATGACTGAATCAATATTATTTGTGTTGAGGATTAACTTTTTGTGTGTGATCAACAACCTTAAATCCAACCAACCTGTAAAAGAAAGCTCACTATTTGGAATTGTGCAGAACTACACAGTTGGGGATCCTGCATCTGTGCTTTACATAAAGAACTTGAGCAAAGATGTTGTTGCTGAGGATTTCTTTTATATATTTGGTGAGCCAAAAATCAGTTTCTGCAGCTGGCATTGATTTTTCTTTTCAATTACGTACTTATCATGAATATATTATTCAGAATAGTTTTTGCGAATTAACTCTAAATGCTGTTTGTCAAACTTATGTACTGTTTGGTATCAGAAATTCATTTTACAATTTTTTTAAATAAAAAATGGGATGTAATGCTAAAATTTTTCTGGTGGTCCAAAACACAATATTTCCTTGCAAAAGTTTTCCTGAAACATCTTCTTTTCTTGTTTGTTTTGGAGTTGTTTTTCACTCTAATATGGTTAAAGAAGATTTTCTGTCGTGATTTATCTTGGAAAACGAAGCATAATTTTAGGTTTTTACTTGTACTTGGTTTCTTTTCTGATAAGGTGGATGGTTCTTGCTTATGATGTTTTGTAGGGTCATTATTTGGAAACATTGATGCTGCGAAAACTGGGCTCAGTGTGAAATTGATGCAGGTAAGGTCTTTTCATGCAAACTGTTAAGCTTTAAACAAGACTTTGTGTACCGTTTCAGTTCATCTGTGAACAACCAATATTGTTTATATTGGGGATCATGTTGAATTTGATGCTTGCAGATTGTAAACTAACTTTCTGTTTATAGTATTGTTATCATAAGTGCAATCATGGTGCTTCATGGCAAGTAGGAGGGCTGAATTGATGTGAGATTAGAAGACAAGCCCTAGGAATGACATTATTTATGTGTAACTCCTAACTTTTTTTCCCCCTTTAAATTTTAGGAAGGAAGAATGAGGGGCCAAGCTTTTGTGACATTTCCATCTATTGAACTTGCCCATCAAGCACTGGTACGCCTTTTATATGATCCTCAATATGCTTGTCAATGTTAATAAAAGTTCATGATGTAATGATTCCATCTTCAACCATGCGGATCCTGTCTTGTCCAAAATATCAATTGTGTTCTTTATGCTTGTTAACTGTTTTGCCTTGATTTGGAGCCCCTAATCCTACAGAAGTGCTCCACCCTAGATTCAAGTGGGGAAATGGTCTTCTGCATTTGCTTCCTGTTTTGTTTATATAGGAGTAACTTAAAAACTTTTATCGCTTACTAGGTCATTGCTCTGTGTTCAATTGTTTATCTTGCATTCAAATGGCGACAATGCCATTTCCTTCTTTCCCGACTCAGATTTATTTTTGCGTGCAGAATCTAGTGAACGGGTTTGTGTTTAAAGAAAAACCAATGATCATACAGTTTGGGCGGAATCCTCAGGCTGCGAAGGCAAATTAGATAGCTCTTCCTTCCTAGATGGATCTTTATATGCTGAAGACATGGTTTGTTCTCTAGCTAATTACTTGCTTTGTGCTTTATTCTTAGACTAACTGAAATTTCATCAAGAAGGAACTAAGTCACTTGCTTAAATACTTTGAAAGGAGAAGAATTGCTATGAGGCGCTCCTGCACCGCTTGGAACCCTGGCAAAAAAATATTGGAAAACAAAATCTAGAATTCTGGCGTTTACTTGCAAATTGACTTTAACAGAAGTTGGAGGTGCACGCTTCAGGTCAGGGGCAAGAACCATAAGCACTGAAAACTGATAATGAAAGACGTAGTGCTCTGAAATCAAATCCGATGTTTAGGATGGGTGGCCTTGCAAAATTTTGACCATATCCATGGCGAAACATGAACTGACGTGCGTTCTCCATTAATCAAAGAGATATGCTGCAGAACTTGTACTCTCCAAGTTGCGAGCGTTGACTTATAGACATACACTTTCTTGCAAGTTAAAGATGATCAATCACTTTGGCTTATGGCAAAAGGGCACAAGACTAATAGGCGTGGGATCTATAGCCGTTCAGATACCATAAATTGTACATTTATGTCCGAGTGAAATTATTCAGGCTGCGTGACAAAGGATGAACTTCTGTATCATTACCTCTTCTACAATTACCAATGCGAAGCAATAACTTTTTAATTCTTTTTGTTACAGCACACTAGGGCTTAGTCTCACAAGTGGGATCAGAGTGCTTGTGAAAACATAGAAACCAGGAACATTGCAAACCTTTAGCCACTCAATTCCAAAGACTCAAAACACCTCCCAAAAGTCGCAGACACCTCCCAAACTTCGCAGGCTCCAAAACTAAACCATCTACACAAAATAGGACCATTTAACTAATATTAGGAATGCTTACAAGATCACATATTGTTGTCTATTTTAGTGTCACAAGAGCAGCTCTCTTCCGATGTTCTAGGAGACGGTTTTCCACTTTCAAAAGGGGGCAAGTACCCAAGCACTTGGTCTCTTTCTTGCTCAGAAACACACCCACAAACAAAGTCGTCCACCAAGCACATTCACTAGCTCTCACCACTGGCTTGTTGACATTCTCCTTGCCATTGTTTAACGCTTTGCTCAGATGCTATTCTCTGACTGATTGCCCCAACCGAGCTCTGTTGCTCTATAAACAACTCCAACAAGTCTGCTTGCACTCTTCCTCGTTGCCACCCATTCCATTTGACAGCTTCACTTACACATTCCTCGTTAACTGTGGCACCAACTCTTGTTGCCCGGTTATAGGGAATCAGCTTCACTGTCTTACAATCAAAGTGGGTTTTCAATGTCACGTTTATGTACAAACTTCCCTTTTGAGCATGTATTTAGCTGGTGGGTATCGGGACGATGCTTTGCTTCTGTTCGATGGAATGCGCGAGAGGAATTTAGTTACGTGGAACGTGATAATTACTGGATTGGTCAAGTGGGATGAGCTTGAATTGGCTCGTTCTCTCTTTGATGAAATGTCAGAAAAGAATGTCGTGTCATGGACTGGGATCATTGATGGCTATGTTAGGTTGAACAGGCACGATGAAGGTTTAGCTTTGTTTCGTAGAATGGCTTCTTATGAGGGTATACAACCTAGCGAAATAACTGTTCTTGCTATTTTACCTGCTATTTGGAAAGTGGGAGATTTAAGGGCTTGCCGATTAATCCATGGCTATTGTGAGAAGAGAGGATTTACTGCATCTGATGTTCGTGTTGCTAATTCAATTCTAGATGCTTATGCAAAATGTGGTTGCATGCAAAGTGGATCAAAATTTTTTGAGGATATTTCGATGAAGAGGAAGAATTTGGTAACATGGACATCCATCATTTCAGGGTTTGCAATGCATGGAATGGGCAAAGAGGCAGTGGAAAGCTTTGGCGGGATGGAGAAAGAGGGTTTCAAGCCTAACCAAGTAACATTCCTAAGTGTTCTGAACGCTTGCAGTCATGGAGGATTGGTTGAGGAGGGGCTTCAATTTTTCCATAGAATGGTAGAGGATTATCAACTTTTGCCAAATAGTAAGCACTATGGTTGTCTAATAGACATGTTGGGGAGGACAGGGAGATTGGAAGAGGCAGAGAAAATTGCTTTGGAAGTTCCAAGTGAGATTAGTAATGTTGTCATTTGGAGGACACTTTTGGGCGCATGCAGCTTTCATGGCAATATTGAGGTAGGGGAAAGGGTGACAAATAAGATAATGGAGATGGAGAGAGGATATGGAGGGGATTATGTGCTTATGCATAACATCTTTGCGGGTGTTGGGAGGTTCCAGGATGCTGAGAGGTTGAGAAAATTAAAAGATCACAGAAACGCCAATAAAGCTCCTGGCTATAGCTTGTTCTGAACGGTGGATTCGGTGTAATTTTGTTATAAAAAATGCTACTTGCTTAACAGCTTAAGGTCAGAACTGAATTCAAATGGTCAGAACCGAATTCAGACTCATAACCAATAAAACTCATTTTATTGGTTATGAGTCTACAAGTTGTCAGTTGTCACCTCAACAGCATATAAAAGGTCCCACTCTTAGTCTTAGTTGTGCTCTTCTTTCTTATACACATTTTTCTAATTTTTTCACAAGTGGGATTACAAATCCTACGCAGCTAAAAATTTATTATAGACCCACAAACCAAGAACGACTAGCAGCAGTATTTTCCATCTTTTTACTTAAACAACAGTAATATGCTGATATACAGTTGGTTCAGTCTGATTCTGAAGGGGTTGGATGTTGCTATTCGGATCCATGAATCTGTATGACTTTAGCTGCTGAATAC
>JANITX010000002.1:17025675-17037749 GCA_027564395.1 Erythroxylum ulei
AGTCGAGTGGATATGGTGGATGGATAGCGATGCCATGTTTACTGATATGGTCTTTGAGATCCCATTGTCTAAATATAATAAGCATAATTTGGTGATTCATGGGTATCATGATTTGTTGTTCGATCAGAAATCGTGATTCATGGGTATCGTGATTTGTTGCTCGACCAGAAATTGTGGATGGCTTTGAATACTGGGAGCTTCTTGTTTAGGAATTGTCAGTGGAGTTTGTATTTGCTTGATGCCTGGGGTCCGATGGGTCTTAAAGGGCCAATAAGGGAGGAGGCCGAGAAGATTTTAACAACAAATCTGAAGGGAGGCTGGAGTTTGAGGCGGACGATCAACCTGCTTTGATTTACTTGTTACTTTCACAGAAGGATCAGTGGATGGATAAGGCTTATATTGAGAATCAGTATTATTTGCATGGGTATTGGGTGGGTTTGGTGGATCGGTACGAGGAGATGATTGAGAAGCATCGTCCTGGTTTAGGTGACGAAAGGTGACCTTTTGTGACTCATTTTGTGGGTTGCAAGCCTTGTGGGAGCTATGGAGATTATCCTCTTGAAAGGTGCCTGAAGAGCATGGAGAGGCTTTTAATTTCGCTGATAACCAGGTGCTTAAACTTTACGGTTTTAGCCATAGAGGATTGCTTAGCCCCAGGATTAAAAGGATAAAAAATGAGACTCTAATGCCTTTAAATTGTGTGCATCAATTTGATATTAGCCACTTTGTTCTTCCCAGGGAGCTAGTGGATCCAAGGGCAAAGAGACTAAGGATATGTTTGGATGTGGGTGGAAGGATGGAAGGGAATGGAATAGAATGACCCAAATGACTCAGGCCATTGTTTGGAAGTTTATTTTGAAATAGGATGGAATGACAATTAATGACTTTGGAAGCCATCCTTTGCCATCTAAAATCAAATATTTTGTGACCTCCCAAATTGGGGGGTCAGGGATGGAATGACATGGCTTGCCTTCCAACTCCTAATTTAATGACAAAAATACCCTAAAAAAATTAATGAAATTACAACCCCAGTTCAGCAAATACCTACGCGGCTACATGTTACTACGTCCATTGTGTTTCTCCTTCAACTGGCTTCTTCTATTGATGAACGTTTTTCTCCACAGCTGCTAAGGTCATTTGCCTTTGTTTCATCAGGTAAGCATCAACTATTCTTCTGTGTTCATCTTCTTGACACTTTTTATATGTGAAGAAATCAGTAGTTTTTATTGATGCTAGTGTCGTCTTCTTATGTTTATCAATGGACGTGTGCTTATTATGTGTTATGTGTTTGGGAAGTTTTGTAAATCGAAAGATGTGTATTTTATCCTATGTTATGTGTTTGGATATCCTATAATTTGAAATGCTTTAGGGTTACTAAAATAGTTTCATGACAACTATGCATATTTTATTACAAGGGTAATTTTGGAAAAAAAAATACAAATCATTCAATTCCATTTATTTTTAGTATCACTTCTAAACAATGATCAAAGGAGTCCCTCTTTTATTTTATTTAAACTTCCAAACAATAAAGTGACTCATTTCATTCCACTCCATTTCATTCCGTTCTATTAATTGTCATTCAATTTCATTCCATTCTAAACTCTCAAACAAACCCTTAGAAACGCCGTGCAATTGTCTGTTGTACGCTTCTCTGGTTAAAAGGTCGGTGTGTCTGTTGTATGAATCCTGACATGATTTTGGTTTTTCGGAGTCAGAATTAATGAGTAATGTTTTCTTGTTAAATTGGACCTGGACCCGTTTTTATACAGCGCCTGGCAGATGGTCAAAATTTGACAAAAAATTAAACATGTGCTAAAAATAAAAAGAACTGTGAAATTGCATTTGCTGCCCCAAATTTTGGAAATCATATGGACAAGCGTTAATTACTCTGCAAAGAATTAAAAATAAGTGAACCAACTTTTCATCTCTTTTAGCCTAAAAGCCTGGGAAGCGTGTTTATTTCAGTTTTTATGTTTCATCTCTTTTAGCCTAAAAGCCTGGGAAGCGTGTTGGGTATTTCAGTTCTTATGTAACCAACTCAAACAAACAAACTGAGTTTTTCTTACGCAAATAATTAAATACTAAAGGAAAATTAATAAAAAAAAAGGGTCGGCAGAATAAGGCATCTTCTTAATCCAAAAGTGTATATCCAATTTCCAAAAATCTAGATTAGATGTTCGCCACGTCTCCCATAACTCTTATCTCACGATGACACGTGCCTCACCCATGAACCATAAAAACTGTCCAACCGTCACGTACAATCTTAAACAGTACAAACAAATCCTTATCCACTCTCTCTAGTTTTTTTCATTGGACTTCATCAACCGTCAGATTAACATTTTGTTGACAATCAGCCCTATAATCCAACGGTCCAGAATCCATCTAGCGACCTCCTAACAGCTCCCGAATCGTCATTGCAGCTTCTTCCTTTATGTTTATAGAAAGCCTCCAAGAGCAAAGCATAAGGCAATATTTCTTCATTTGTAACGTAGGAGAAATAGAGCAAAAAGAGCCTTTTATACTTCAAGTCCTTCTCTTTTGACATAAACTCAGTTCGTATATCGATTCAAGGAATCGTCTTTCTCTAGGTTTTGGATCTCTTTTAGAAAATTTTTCTCCCATCATTTTTGAGTTGTTTTGCTTTTCTTGGTTGTGGGTGATCATGGCTGATGTTTTGATCAAGACGAATCTGGTTTCTTTTTTTTCTTCTTCTCAATCCGGTTGTTACCGAACCCCACAACAGAACAGCTTCTATGTTGTGCCAAGGAGTAACCGGCTCAAGGGCTTTCCTTTGAAGGTCAAATCATCACAGGCGTTGAGATCTCGATCGACATCTATGCACGGTGAGTTTCATGGAAAGAAAGTTGTCGTTCAAGGCAGACCCAGAAAAGTATCTTCTTCTCAAGCTTCAATAAAAGCTCAGGTTGGTAGAGTTCTGTTGGGAAGTACGGTTTTATATTGCTAGATTGGTCTTAGTTTCAGTATTTTACCATGGTTTCTGGAGTTCTAAATATTTCCTTCACTTTGGTGTTCATTTAACTGGGATCCTTAGCTTTAAATTGCATCCTAATAGGTGAATTTGTGAAAGCGCCCTAGTATTCAATTCAGATGCTTGAATTTTCAGTTTCATTTCTCTAGATCTATAAATTAACGGTCCTAGTATTCAATTCAGATGCTTGAATTTTCAGTTTCATTTCTCTAGATCTATAAATTAACGGTCGCTGTTGCGGGTATATAATTTATATTATGTTCACTTGGTGCCTGTTCTGATTTGATTTTTGAACTGGGTTTCACATGGCTACATCAATCTTGAACAAGTCTCTGGCTTGTCTTTTTAGTTTTCGGTTGCGGCGGTTATAGGGTTAATTTCCTAATTTGTTTACCTTTTATACTGAAAATAAATAAAATAACAGCAGTATTCTTGTCCGATCTTTTTTCAGAGTAGAGAAATTGGCAGTTTATATTCTTTTGATGGTAGGTGAAATAGTGAAGCTTATATTTGTATTCTCTGAACTTAATAGGCTCTTAGACTTGGGAGTGCTCAAAAATGGTGGGAGAAGGGCCTGCAACCCAACATGAAAGAGGTTATCTCTGCACAGGACCTCGTGGATTCCCTTTTGAATGCTGGGGACAAACTCGTGGTCGTTGATTTCTTCTCCCCTGGTTGTGGTGGCTGCAAAGCTCTGCATCCCAAGGTATATAATCATTCATCGATACATATCTATCTATTTAAAAATGCATCTGTTGGTATATGAGTACGAATCATTTCATATTATTATCATTTGTGAAACTTATATGGACGTTTTATTTCATACTGATCCTGGATGAAGTCTTACTTTCTTAAAGGTATGTCAACTGGCGGAGATGAATCCAGATGTGCTGTTTCTTCATGTCAACTATGAGGAGCACAAATCGATGTGTTATAGCCTTAATGTCCATGTGCTGCCATTCTTCCGGTTTTATAGAGGGGCTCAAGGCCGATTATGCAGTTTTAGCTGTACAAATGCCACGGTTAGTTTTGGTTCCCCATTTATTTGCTATGATTGATTGTAAAGTGTGTTTTGGTGGAAAGTTTAATAAAATTCCTTGTTTTACTTATCACTTACTGTAACAGCCTATGCCCTTCTAAATTTTTATTAAGCGAAATAGTTATCCTTTGGGATGGCATAATAGTTGACCTTAATTTTTACGCACTTTTATATAGCATTTACTTTGTTTTGGAGTTTTTGAGTATACAAATTTGTGGAAGAGCAGAATATTTGATTATGTCTTGACAGAGAAAAAGACAGCAGTGTGTGCTCTGTACAATTGTTGTTGGCATATTCTGACCTTAACAATTTCTCATTGCTTATTTTCTTGGTTGTACTGCAGATTAAAAAATTCAAAGATGCACTGGCCAAGCATAGCCCAGACCGTTGCAGCCTTGGTCCACCAAAAGGGCTAGAAGAGAAAGAGCTACTTGCGTTGGCTGCTAACAGAGATCTCTGCTTCGCATATGCACCAAAGCCAGCTCAAACAGGTCCTACCCCTGCACAGGAGGAGACAGTGCCATCTACAGTGCCATCTGATTCAAGTCCAAGCATGCCTCTTCCTTTTCCTTCTGCAGCCTTGAACGTTGCTCAAGACTCGGAAAAGAGGAACTTGGTAACATCTGGTAGATCGTGACGATGATGTAGTCAGTGTTTGCTGTCTTGTTCTTTCTCCTTGTACAGTCCTAGCTTTATGTTTTGTCATGTGAAATGTAACAGAATAGTACAGGTTGATGATCTAATACAGTATGTGTCCCCTCATGGATGTTGCAGGCTTTTGGTTTTGTTTTTGTGGATCCTAGCCTGCCACTACGAGTTGTATTTATGTTTGTAAAAGGCTCTTTTTTTCACCTTCCCCCCGTGGTAATACTACAAAGATAGTTGTAATGTATTTGTGGTATTATCTGATTCTCTTGTCAAAAATACTACTATTATTTATCTGGTTTCTATCAATTTGCGTTCTGAATTCTGCGAGCAAGGAGCTCATTTCTTATTCACGTTCAGTAATTTTTGTTTAAATATGCATCTTCAGGCTTTCCTTTTTCTATCATACGTTGAAAGAGATAATTGGATTCAAATGAATGATAAATGGATAACAGATGTCACTAAAAAGATTTGGTACTTTGTGAAATGAGAGACAGAATCTGCATTAACTGCAGGCTGTCTCAAGCTTGAGCCACTATAATAAAAATAAATGGTGCCTGGAACCATCATATTGGTGCACGAAGTGGGGTTGGGTTGTCCTCTCAAATATGACGACGGACCATATGGATAGAAACGAGAACATCTCCAAGTGGAAAGAGCTGCTTAAAGAGAGAATGACATTGGATAAGGTTGAGTGCGTTCTAGGATGAATCAACGTGGCCAAACCTACTTTGCACGCAAGATGGTTGTGTGGTGGGGTATGCGATTGACGCTATATGAGGCGTTATCTCAGGAATCGAAACGCTTTCAAGATTTATCTGGTGTGTCTCTGTCCATGTGTCTATTCTTGCTGTATTATTATGACACATTAACAGGTTTTGTGACTACTTTTATCAAATTATTAGCGCAAATTCAGAAGACTAAAACAGCAAATCTCCTCTCCGGCCTTCCCATGTGTCTAGTGTTACTTGACTTGCTCGCTTGCCCTTTGTGGGGTACGTGTTTTGTTTGAATAAGCTAAACACTTGAAGCTATAGAAAAGTGACCCGATGGTCTAGTCTTCTGGCATCTGTTCACCAATACATATACTACAGCCACCAAGGAACAGGTTGGTATACTTTTCTTAGAGTAGAAATTTGAAAAGGAACTCGTCCTACGTCCTGCTCTGTCTAATCACCACCAACAACCCCTATAGGCTCTGGTTTTTGGAAAACCGGTGTTGCGGTTCTTACCTCACAAATCCGTGGCTAGAACTTCGTTTTTGACCTGATCTTATCTATCTTAACTAAAATAGAGATATTTTAATATAAAGTATCATTTCATATAATTAATTTTTTGTCTGTAGTTTTTGTTATTTCCAATTGAATCCGATATGGGCGTACCCAAAATCAACCACCCATCTGCGTATACATTAGCAAAGACCAATGCCAAAACTTTAAAAGCTTATAGCATTTTTGCACTGAAATCTTTTGCACAGTTCTAAATTTTAAAATTTATATTTTTTAAAAGTATTAATTATCTCCTTATATTATTGTTTAGTCCTTCATATTTCGTTATTTATTTATTTTTACTAAAAAACAACAGCCTATTTGATTATTGGTTGATTAGCTATTTTTTAATCGATTGATCAAAATTAGCCGATTAATTTTATCAAAAAAATCTTTAGTCTTATTTAATTGTTAGCTGGTTAAATTGATTGATTCAACTCATCAAAGCTAATTTTATAAAAGCTGCTTGCGTTTGGGCAACAACTTATTATCCTTTCTTATAATACCCTTAAGTTTTGCGCTACCGACTGTACGAACAAAGTCAACAAGGCTCCTCTTTCACTCTGCCGCTTGGTTCGTTTCACGAAGGACAAGGTTTGTTTCTCTCTATTCTCTATTGTTCCATGTTTTTGTCATTTCTCAAAAATAGTGTGGCCTGTTCCGATATTTGTGAGATTTTTAGGATTGTTAAAGCAATAATTTATTATTATTATTATTATATGTTCTATATTTTTTATTAGAATTATAAACTTAATTTTTGTAGAATTAAATATTTAAAATTTAAATTTCTATAAGAATATTCAACAAAATACTAAAATATATAATATTTATATCCTTAAATTTTTTTTAAAGTCTAGTATTCGTAAGTTATTTTACACATAAACAACTAATATTAAACAGATAATTTTACTAAACATTGAATGACAAACAGTTAATACAATCCGCTAGTCACAAGTCATTATTTTAAAAAAATTAATATCTGAAATCTAATCCAACTCAAGATAGTAAATTCAAACCTGAGTTTAATTGAGTCTTAAGGTCGGGACCAAATCTTCTGTCCCATTTTTTGTATACCAATTCTGTCGCATTTGATCTCAATCATCTATTTTTGTGAAATTCATAAAAATAAATAGTTAAGATCAAATGAGACAAGATTGATACACAAAAAAAAAAATTGAGACAAAGAATCTAAGGGCCTCAAGGTCGGGTAGAAAAACCTGAATTGATAAGATTTGGGGTAAAAAATGTTGGGCTCAAATTGTGTTAGAAACTTCTTTATTCAACTTCAAATGTGATGAGACACGAAATCAACAGGGCTTTCACCGTTTCTAGTTGTCTAGACTCTCGCCTCGCATTATTCACTACACTGCATCACATGCTTAACATCTTGGGCTTTAAGCGTTTTGAACAACACAGTGTAGGAAGCAAATAATAACTGACATGTTTGGGCTACATTTCCTAGGGTTTCAATTAAGGCCTCCATTTCTACCAGAGGTTTTTATGCCACTTTTCAAGTCCATTACACTGCCATGCACGCACCCCATTCTTGTTAGATCTTTCCTATCTTTTGAAGCGTTTGGTCTGGGTTGATTTTTCATCTGCTACATAAATTCTTCATTTAGTTAAGAGAGGTAATGGAATGGACAAGCATGCACACATATATATTATATACATAAATTTATTGATATTATGTTGGTCTAAAATCCCATCAATCAGATAAGCATGGTTGCTTCCTGTACCCAAGCAACCAAAAGGGAAACAATCTGCCTAACATTTTCACAACAAAAGAAAAATTATGAAGAATGATATAGTACCCATCAGCCAAGTTCGAATTATTAATAGAGCGGCTGAAGAAAGTTACTTATATATAAATGCATTGTGTAACAGACACTCAAAAACAGCTTACCTGCGCTGATTGTAATGAATGGGTGGTGTATGATCACTTGCTAATAGTAAGCCTGACATGAGGACCAGAAAAGAAACATGTAGCCAAGAACAACTTGCCAACGTTTTTAAATGGAGGAATAGTCTGCAAAAGAAGGCTATTAACATTACGAAGTCGGCAAGTCATCCTTGGCTGCATATATACTTTCTAAGCCTCCATGCGAGGCAGCAAGTGAAGTGAGACCATCCATCCATTTCCTAAGACAAGAAGACAGAGCAGGTCAAAACGCTGAGTTTGTGTTAAGAGCGAGCTTTTGTAGTGAAAATGGAAATGCAGTGAAAAGGAGAGGTTGATGATGCTTTGCATACAGGGCGACTCAATTGAAATGGAGAAAAGACAGAGAGAGGTGATCTTATGGTGCAAAATTTGATGAAAGGAAGTGGAGGGCATTTCAACCATTATCTGATACCGAGGCAAACACACAATTTACAAAATATGCACAAGAGATCTAATCTTGGCCATAGTTCGGCATAAAGTGATAAGATTCCTTCCCTTTCCATCTCACCCTAACATGGCCTGGTACTAATACATTATAAAATGTAGAAAACGTTGAAAGTCGCTTTCATAATTAGCAAGTTTAGGTAATATGGGTCGTTTCCAAATGTAGAAATCTGAAGTAACTCTCTCGGAGGTTCGCTCACATGCATTTAGATGTCCATGCATGTGAATTTACAACTACATATGAGTTTGCTTAATTATTTTTCCTATGTATATAGATTGGTTAATTTTGTAGTTGGAAGTGTTTAGCTTCAAGCACTTTCCTTTTCACTCTTACCACTAGAACTTAAATTGCTTAGACAGGTGTCAGATGCAGAACTTTAATTGTATGATTGTGAGTAGTGACAAGAACTAAATTTAGTCATTTGGAAAGTGACATCATTTGGCTCGTGGTTGTATACACATCTAACATTGCCACCTTAAAAATATTAACCACTAATTGCAAAGAAAAACCTAATTCGATACAAATTAACTTGTGTTATTTTATAAAAACTAAAAACTAGTATCTCAATTAAACTTTTCTTCGAAAATGTTTAACGGATATCTCAATGGAATTTGTGATTTCTAAGAAAATATCTCATATATATATATGGCAGTGATTCAAAAATATAGAACCTAAAGGAGTATAATCTATATGTATGATTCATAATGTAGTAAATATATATACATGTCTAATGCATGTGTATATAGAAAAGAAGAGCGGAGGGATGACTTACTTAAAAAGGAGCAAAGGTTGGTTTCTATTTTATAGGGAAGTGAGGGAGCATCAAAGCCTTGTCTTTGTCTAGCACTCAATAGTCAATACTATAACAAAGAATAAAAAACGATATCTTATTAATCATATATGGATATATATGAATAATATAATTTTCATGTAATATGTTAAATCATAAGGATAATTTTCCTTGCCGAAAGAGATAAGTGTCACCCTTTTCTTTTCTTATCTCTCCCGTCTCTCATGACTTCATTCATGACGTACGTATACATAGAGAAATATAGGATAGCTATAACAATTTTGTTAACAACAAAAGGGCATGTGCATTAAGTTTAACAATTTGCAGAAATAAATGGCAAAAACCATTTTCTAACTAGGAAATTATTGCAAGTCGTACTTGTTTTCAGAACGTTTTAACGAAATAAAACAAGCACTACAATAATCGAGTGTCTTTATGTATTTTGAAAGTATAGAACCAATCCTTTGTGTCATAATATTAAGATTAATATTTATCTCTTCACCTTAACCCAAAAGAGCAGGGAAAAAGTGAGACTCCCCATTTTTGTTAATCATTCGAACCAAAAAGGGGACTGTGAACTTCAAGGCTTGCTAGATAACAATTTTGCATTCGGTGTGGCTGTAAAGTATTCACTGTTGCTTCAGTATATTGGCGACTGCTTGCGTTTCTGCATTTGGTAGGCACCACATTTTCTTCAGCTTGTCCCATTTTAGTGGACCTAATAGCTCCTACTTTTGTGAAAGATATATCACCCTCAAAGGCTCAAAGTGATGTTTCAAATTCAAATAGAAATTTTGGTGGTGCTATCTTACGTCTTTTTCAAGGAAAGGGGTCCTCTATCTAGAATCCAGCTGTTTTTGAACCCTTATCAGAAAAAAAAAACATTAAATATTATATTAAAGGGTATTGAATCTTACAAAAGATATGCGCACACATGCCGCACTACACCTGAATTCCTATAATATATTTACATTTTGTCTACTTCTCTACAATATATCGCCTTGAGGTTGAATACACTATCAAATGCTTACCAAAATCTCTGAAATTCATAGCACAAGATTTGAGTTCTTTTTATTAAATTTTCCTTGGTGCAAGATATTATTTAATTATACATTCAAGGAAAAGAGAAATTAAGGGATCATTTAGATTTTTTTTGTAATAGGTTTTCTTGTTATTGACAACAATTAAATATTAAATAAAATTTAAAAATAAATAAATAAATTTATTTTAAACTCTTTTTTATTAAAATACATAATTTAATAATTAAAATTTTATTTATAACTTAATATTTATTTGTTAATTAATTTTTAATTATTGCAAAAATATAATTTTTTTTGAATATTTTAAATTTAAGTTATATTTATCAAGTAATTATTATTATTATAATTATAATTTCAATTAATTATAAAATAAAATAAATTATTCTTAATTTTTATTAGTAATTAATATTAAATAATATATATTTAATTGATAAATTATAGTAAATAATTAGGGTAGTAAAAAGAAGTTTTGGTGGTGGAATGAAGACATACAATAAAAAGTAAAGATTAAAAAGGTTCTCTATAAATCTTGATTGGATAGCAACACGGATGAAGAGAAGGTAATTAATACACTGAGTTAAAATCTGGAAAAGAAAGAGACAAAGAAAATGGTCTCATTAGTTAAAAGTAAAGCCTATAAGAAATTATATTAATGATTGGAAATTAAGGATGGAGAAAATGATACATTTAAGATGACTAGAGCTAAAGAACGAAAAGCGAGAGATTTGAATCAAAATTTTTATATAAAGGATGAAGCAGGACTGATACTCATATGGAAGAGAAGATGATAGAGATATTTCTATAGCCTTTTTAATAAAGGAGGAGATGAAAATATTTCCTTGGGTGATCTTAACACTTCTGAGAAATATCTTAGCTCCACTTGTTTTCGGAAGATCACAAGGAAAGAAATTAAAAGAGCTTTAAGAAAGATAAAGAGTGGAAGGGTAGTAGAACACATTGAGTTATCTATAGTATAGAAGATTCTAGAAGAAGAGAGTCTTATTTGGTTAACCAAAATTTTTAATGTGATTCTTAAGTCCATCAAGATGTGTCAAATGAATGGAGACTTAGCACATTAATTTCTCTCTACAAGAACAGAAAAGGATTTCCAAAATTGTAATAACTATAGACACATCAAATTACTCAGTCACACTATGAAGTTATGAGAAAGGGTAATTGAGAAAAGAGTGACAAAGGATACACATATCTTGGAGAACCAATTTAGTTTCATGTTACGGAGGTCAATGACAGAAGCTATACACCTCTTTAGATGATTAATAAAATATTATAAGAATAGACAGAGGGACGTATACATAGTTTTCATTAACTTAAGAAAGGCTTATGCCATGATACCTATGGAAGTCAATTGGAGGTGTTTAGAAGTTAAATAAGCTCCTATAACCTGTATATGAGTTATTAGAGATATATATGAAAGTATTACAACTAGAGTAAAGAAGACATGGGGAGAAATAGAGCATTTTCTATCGATATCGGGCTACATCAAAGATTCTCATTGAGCACCTTCCTGTTTGCAAGAGTTGTGGATGAGCTCACTAATAATATCCAAGGGGATATGCCTTGGTATATCTTGTTTGCTGATGACATGTTTTAGTGGATGAAACAATGAATATGTTAATGTCAAGCTAGAACTTTTGAGGGATACATTAGAGTCGAAAGACTTTAAATTGAGCAGGATTGAGACTAAGTAATTAAAGTGTAATTTTTAGGTTACAGGGTTGTATTCGATATGGAAATAAAGATTAATTTAGAAGTTATACAAAAAAAATTGTTTTAAGTACCTTGGATGCATATGCATCTATATTTGTATAGATCTGTTCCGATTCGCAATGATTACATGATGTGCTATGCTAATGTGAATATTTGGATTATACATGTTCTGATAATTGTGAAATATG
>JANITX010000002.1:17178864-17190409 GCA_027564395.1 Erythroxylum ulei
TTGAACTTTTGGAACGGAAATGTATGAAGAGTTGGAGTTCTTTTGTGAATGTATGTTTGAGCAATATATATATAAGTATGCTTTCGCAAATGTTTATCTCTTTGACGGTCCCTACGGGTCATCCGGGGGTTTGGCCTCGAGGTTCGAGACTCGGGCCCAACGGTCTACGGTATCTGTAAGCGATCGCTGGGCCTCCGGGAACGGGGTCCAGCAAGAGTGCTGTCCTATTAAATAGGTTTATAGTTATAAGTTAATGGTAGCAGAGATGAGAATATTATATTGGAAGTGCAACCTTACAAGAAGAGATAAAGTCATGAATGTAGTAGTAAAAGACAAGTTGGGGTGGCTAACATTGACGGTTAGTTAATAGAGATAAGACTTAGGTGATTTGAACATGTCAAGAGGAGACATCCTAATTCCTTAGTGAGAAGATACAAGAAGGTTGTACTTTAGGGACTGTAATAGAAGAAAAGGAAGACCTGAGAAGAATTATAGAAGGTGATCAAACAGATATGACCCGACTGGAGCTTACTTAGGACTTGACCTTTAATAGGAAACTTTAGAGAACTAAGATTCAGGTAGATGATCTTATATAGAGAGGTTATTCTCTTTTCTTAAACAGACCCTTATCGTTTTACAAATCTTTTAAACTTATTTACCTTAAATACTTTTATTTGTAATACTTATCCTTTTAGTTATTTATTTATTTATTCCTTCTCTTTCAATTGCTTGCTTATTTTACTAACTTATTTGTTTTCTTTCTTATTTGTTTATTTATTTATTTACTTTTATCTTTATTTTGATTTTGAAGTTCTCTGTTTTGAATTTTATTTACTTTATATTTTACTTTTTTATTTATGTGGTTATTTATTTATGTATTTGACTCTTACTATTATTATTTTCTCCCATTTTTCCTTTTCTTTTCTTCAATTCATTTTCTAAAAAACCTTTTTATTTATTTTTTTCCCGTGAGTCTATTAAAAACAGATAAGGTTACGAATTGCTGGATCTCCTTAAACTTCGCATCTCAATAGGATTTCTACTAGGACGTTGTTGTCATTATATGGTAAATCATATCATTTATTTATTTATTTATGTATTTGACTCTTACTATTGTTATTTTCTCTCATTTTCTTTTTCTTTTCTTCAATTTGTTTTCCAAAAGACATTTATTTATTTATTTTCCTGTGAGTCTATTAAAAATAGATAAGGTTGTGTACTACTGGACCTTCTTAGACTTCACATCTCAATAGGATTTCTACTAGGATGTTCTTGTCATTGTATAGTAAATCAAATCATAAAAAATGAAAAAGTAATTTTATAATTTATTATAAAATTGAAAACAACTAAAACTAAAACTAAAAATTAAAAACTCAATCGATATGTTTTACTAAATTTAAAAATAAAATAGAATACTGAAACCTAAAAATTGAAATAAATAGTAAGCGTTTTATATATAAAATTGTTAATTAAATGGTGCAAAATTTGAAACAAAAGTAACGTGAAGAACAATACACCAACCCCTTCAGGAGAGAGAATCCAATAACGTCGATCTAACTTTGCAACATTATGAGAGAACCAAATCAACCTATATGGTTTCATCTCTGGTTTAACCAGATCTTGACGATGACGCTGATCACTTCATCCCCTCGAGACATCTTTTGGGGAGACAAAGTGTATTGAAACTAGCACTTTACCAACTATGTTCTAGGAGTCGCCTTGCTATCGCTATCATTCTTCACCCAAATCTAGCTCCATATCTGATCGAGGCGACTTAAAAGGTTAAGATCCAAAAGGTTAACACCCAGATTTGTCGCAGTTGCTAGCTCTTCACCAAGATCCGGCCACCTCACCGTCGTTATTGCAGTCACTCTTCACCCAGAGGTCTAGATATGGAAACGACGGCGACCCATAATGTTAAGATAATAGCAGCGTCCATGGTGTTTGGTTCCGCTACTACTGATGATGGTGGGTCGCCTACTCAAGTGGAGGAGTTCCCTATTGTCGCACAGAGAACTGAACCTGGAGATGGTGTTAACGTTGGTGTATCTGGAGTGTCTAAGTCCCATGGGTCTTCCCCGACTGCTAGTGTATGGAACAAAAAACATCAATTCCAGCAACACAAGGTACAAATGAAGCATTACCCTGCTGTCATGAAGGATGACATCATTTGTCCCCCACTTGAACTCTTGCAAGCGGGAGAAAGAGTGTGGTCGAATGCACTGGTGGGATCATTCTGGAGCAAACATCCTGCATTTCCAATTATCAAGGCCTGGGCTAGTGCACGGTGGAGTAAACAAGATTTGGAGAAAACTCAACCCAATTGGAATGGGTCCGAGGTATATTAGGGGACAACCCATGTTCCTATAGAAGTAGAAGCCAAAGATTGCATTTAAGAGGGAGTGTGTTGAAGTTTTTCCAATTTGGGTACATTTCCATAATCTACCGCTTGAATTGTAAACTATGGAAGGGTTAAATTTTCTTGCTTGTTCATTGGATAAACCGTTGAATATAGATGCACAGACATCAGGTATGGATAGAATAGGACATGCATATTGCAAAAATATGCATAGAAGTGAGTTGAAAGGCTACACTACCAGATTGTCTTCCAATTATGCAACTTAGTGAACTTGGGGAGAGGGTGAAAGGAGAAATACAATTATACTACCCATAAAAACTACACAATCCTGTCAAGAAATGGGTTCCAACTAAGAACAGGTATAAAACGGGTTGGCAAAAGGAGTTAATGGGGATTGAACAATCAACAGTCAAAGTTGGTACCGGAGTTCAGCGAGAGGTTCATGAGCAACCTACCAAGATTCCTCCAACCGAAAGGGACACAGGAGAGTATCTTGAAGTGGTTGAACATATAAGTCAAAAGTAGGGTGATCATAGTTCTGAGAGCCCGATGTTGGTAGAGTACGCTAGTACTATTGCTGTAATGCAAAGTGAGACAACTGGAGTTTCTATACAGAATGAGAAAGGGCCAGTTCGATGCAAAAGTTCAGATTAAACATAAATGAGTAAGGAACAAAGAGCTGGGAGGGCTGTAGTGGTTACTCAACAGAATGAGATTGCCAAAGTAGTGTAAGAACAAACAACTATGGACAACTCTAGTGTAGTACAATGTGGAGTGTCTAGATAGTGGAGTGATTCACTTCACCTCACAATATTTGGAGCATTGTCAGATGAATTGGGCCAACATCTTGACTCCATTAGCAACTATTCAACAAAATGAGATTTCTAAGGCTAGGCTGGACTATGAAGAACAGACAACAATAGTAAACTCCAGTGATAACTGTGTGGCAAGTCAGGGGTCTGGGTTATCATTCCTCGTAATGCATAACATCCTGGGCAGTGCACGTCTTGGCATTGAATTATAATTCTTTTGCTTATTTGACAATTGTTTCCCCTCGAGAAGGTAGTTCAGATTTGGCAACAGAGGACTGTGATTCTCCATTAGGTACAGACTAAGTCCTTAATATTCTAAGAGATTTTTGTATGCAGTCCAAAACTACAAAAGAAAAATCAGCAAGGAAGATAGAAAAATCCCAAATACTAACAATATGAGTATAAAAAGAAGTATCTTGGCATGCAATGTTTAGCCCACTCTTTTCATAGAGATGAAATATAACAATATTTTCCATGGCATAGGCTGAAATTGAGCATTATCTCTGTCATGAATATGAGTTGCAAGAGATTTATCTTTAGCAGACTTGTAAACCAGAATGGGATAGTTTCTAAGTAGCATCTAAGCAAATTCAATGCATTCCTATCCATACTCATTCCTGATGCATATGCAATTTCACTGAAGGCTTTGCTCTTCCTGATCTTGAATTTCTTGACCATTGTTTGGCAACCCTGATGAAACCCCTTGTACAAGTCATTGCGGGTCTGCTCATTGTAGTCGTTTGTTGCTTATTTGAGTTCTTCTACTGAGAAGATACGGATAGGGTTAGATCTACCATTACAAAAGGTAGCCAATTCTTCCAACAGCATGCTTTTGTTCCTTATGAATGCTTCCTCACTTCCATTTGCCACTCTCCAACAACAACACTTCTTCATCCCAAAACAACTCTTCTTGTTACTTGCCATTCAACACTATTGCAAGCAAAAAGCCTCTCTGCTCTAACAATTCAATGGAAGCTATCAACAGAAGCAATTTCATTATACATAGAAACCCTGAACGTTGAGTTAAACATGCTAGTATTTTCAATATTTTCACCATATATCTATTGGAAGCAAAAGGAACCACAAAGCTGGTCTTCTGACTAATAAACCTCTATCAAACATATTTATTGATAAAAATATTACGGTCATGTGTAACACAACAAAGTTTAGTAACATTTAGCTGCAAAATGAGTAAAAATGAAAGAGTAAGTTGACAAAGATATACCTCTAGAATGCAAATGCAGTTTAGAATAGAAAAAGCTGGAGATCTCAATCTACTTTTCTAGTGTGTACCCTAAAGCAACTACTGGAGACTGGATATGAAACTTCAGGACTCATTCCATATTTATTACCATACCAGCCCTTTATGTTGTGTTAAATTGGCGTTAGGTGTGACCAATTGAGTTGTAGTTGTGAGTCTCTGTCCACCCTGTTTAGGTACTCAGAAATTTTGCTTTACAAGCCAGATAAACATAAGACAAAAGGTTGTTTTCCAAATTTATTTACCGTGTCTAGAGAGGAGCTTTTACTAATAATTTATCTAACAATTTCTGAAAATCCTCTTCTATTTACCTGCATTTTTCTAACGAATTTTTTAAGAATATTGAATTTTTTGGACTAAAATATAAATAAATATATATCTTAATTTCTAAATCCGAACAAAAAAAAGAAAAAATTTAATTTTCTTTTTATTTTAAAAATATAATAAGCATCGTGTATACAAAACTTCTCATTAATATTTTAACAATTCTAATATTTGCATTATTTACTTTTAATATTAAAAATGGAATTACACATTTCAATTCTAGCATAAAAATTTGAAGTAAAAAATTAAGAGGCAACCAAAGCTTTTAGGTGACCAAGAACCTTAAAATGATGAATCTAAAGCCGTAAACAATATCACAATAATCCAAAAAAATTCAATTAATTAGGATTAAACGAAAAAGGAAGAATTCCAGTTTTTTGTTGTTGTTAGCAAATTCAAAAACTAGAATTGGAATAGGGGGTTTTCTGTCCAGGCAACATCCCAACAATTGAAGATAATGTTGATGCATACATGCACAATTTCGTAGAAGTCAACCCTCTCTTGAAGTTTCTAAGAAATTTCTTGGGAGTTATTGGAGGACCTTGACAAACCGGTTAAAATGTTAGAACTTGATGCTTTACCAACAAGCTCCAAGTAAAAGTCATATTCGACATATGTTATTTTTGCTTTACAAATCAATATCTAGGCTAACTGGGGATAGTGTGAGTTAGCGAGAAGGCAACTGTTAGTAGAGGTATGTACGTCGTATCCAACCTAAAGTATAAATGATGGCAGTAGTAGATTCCAGAACTTAACTTACTAGAAAAAGTGCCTTGCTTTACAATTTAGTTCTCATCATAATTTTTTCTTGCTCTTTCCATTTTTTCTGCTGTGAAGTTAATGATATAGGATTACATCTACTATTAACAAACGCAACCATCTTCTATAGTAGCAATGCTTCATGCGTGTTCTTCAATTGTTAGTTGTCAATTCCCAATGCTTTTAGGCAGTGAAACCTCCCACATTCTATCTATATAACACATCCCTAATTAAATACTATAAAGAAAGAATGTTTAGTCTTGTGCTGCTTGTTCAATCCGTGTTTTAACACTTTTATTTAACGAAATCATCAACATAACTAGAGATCTGTAACGCTTATAAACAAAAGTATACTACTCATTTCCAAGTTATTATTCAAGGGGGTTTAGTGAACAAGAAGAGAAAAACTTATTCCTTTCAGATGTTTTATCAGTAGAGAGCAATACAAAGTTAAACAATGTCAAATTATGCGTTTCAAATTATTCAGGCCAATCTTATCAATTTTTCCAACTTGTAAGGTCAATTATGATTTCATTCAGTGCCTTGAGACACAGAGAGGAAAAAAGAAAAGAAATAATAAAACCATAACGAACAAAGGAATCGTATTATATACAAAAATGCTTGTTTGATAAAACCAATAAAATAAAAAAAAGTGAATGGATCTTGATGAGTAGTAGGTAGCAAAGGGGCAACAGGGGCTTTGTGAATTTGCCCGATTGAGTTCTTTTGCCACTTCAAGCATTGTTCTGTTGAATCCTTAAATGTGTGCAATTGCAGTAGCCTTAATAGGTTCAAGTTGCAGCTCTTTCCGGGACATTGTCCCTCTGCCACAACAAAGGGATCCTTCTCAAATTTGTTCTTTTAAATTTGTTGTTTCATATGTACTATATTAGCCGATTTTTAAGTCAAGCGGAAACAAATCAATTACATTTTTCTCTTTGAGCATATATGTTTTCATGGACTCTAAAGTTATGTTTAGTTGGGGATTTATTAATGAATGAAATGTAATATTATTCCATTGTTTGAGAGGAGGGTTTATAATGGAATGGAATGAGATGAACTAGAAGAGGAGGGTTTCATATTACATCTTATTCCTGTTATTCACAAATGCAATCATCAATAATCATAAAACTAATATCTACATTTTATTTAGAGCATTAACTACACAATAAGATTGACATACCTCCAATGTTTGGCATGAAATCTTGATGCATTCTCTCAATTTTAGAGACCACAACCTATCAATATCAACAAACCTTGTGCAAGAGAGGGAGCTTATGGTAGAAGATCCAATTTTCTGTTTTCACACCCACACTTTATATGCCCACAATCTCACTATATGTTATTCTTTATAACATGTTCTACTATAAGGGGTCGAAAAGGATAATTGTGTCATTTCAAGGATGTTATGAACTATAGTTTAAAGGGCCAACATATAGTATCATGTGACTTAAATACAATTAGTAAATTATTAACCATACCATTATGATTATTAAACATATATACTTTAGGTAATTCGATTAATGGTCGTGAATATAGAATTAATGTTGTGATTATATTAGTCCACATATTTCTAACATTCTCCCACTTGGACAATATAATCGAACCACCATACAAATCTCCATCATCCAAAAGCAGTCAAACAAATCATATGCAATATCATATCGACAGGATATATATCCTATATATGATTAGGTCCTAAAGATGTTCAAATACAAAAATAATCATTAAAACAACATGCATGCAGTACAACAACTGAGACAACACATTTGTCTCCTTTTGTACCTTTCATTTCATCAAACTACATGTACACATCAATATATATATGTCATTATTAACAAGAAGTTACTGCAAACATCATTATTCATGTTTCATATATAAAAGTCATAAGCAATCCGTACAAAGTACTAACATGTTCAATGCAAAATAGCAAACTTCCACTAATCTTATCAAGCTAGGCTCATAATAATTCCATACAGGAAACGTGTTCTGCAAACACACAATAGGTAAGCCTTTTGTAAGTGGATATGCTAACATGCTAGCTGTAGGCGTATACTTAATAGTAATGAGGGATTCATCGACTCTCTCTTTAACAAAATAATACTTTGTATCAATATGGTTTGAGTGAGAAATACTTCTAGTGTTCTTAGAGAAAGCTACAACTTTGAAGTTATCATAATACAATTTTAGCGGACTCAAAACAAAGTCTACAATACCCAGACAAGTTGTCTCATAGCACATCATATACTCTACCTCCATGGTAGAGGATGTTGTGAGTGTCTGTTTGATACTTTTTCACAATATATCTCCTCCAACCATCATAAAGATGTAGTATGAAGTGGACTTTTTTTATCATCCACACATCCTACATAATCAACATCATTGAACCCAACTATATCAAGAATGTCAGTTCGCTGATAAGTCAACATATGATCTTTGCTACCCTAAAGATGCCTCATAACTTTCTTAGCCGCTTTCCAATGGCTAAAGTCCAGGATCACTTAAGTATCTTCCCAACACGCCTACAACAAAAGCAATAGCAAGGCGTGTGCATACTTAAACATAATCAAACTGCCTACAAGTGACGCATAAGGAATGATTTTCATTTCATCTCTCTCTTTGTCATTTTGTGGACATTAGGCCTTTGAGAATTTGTCACCCTTAATTATTTGTGCCTTTCTATGAGAAAAAGAATGCATATTGAATCTTTTCAAGATTCGATCAATGTAAATCTTTTAAGATAACATAGAATCTCATCTGTTATATCTCAGAGAATCTGAATTCCAAGTATATAAGAGGCCTCACAAGTCTGGCCTTATACCTTTCCACTTGTCCACTTGAGTCATCTTTGATTTTGTAAACCCACTTGCACCTAATGGGTTTGAAACCTTTAGGTAATTCAACCAACTCCTAAACTCCATTTTGTGACATGGAACTCAACTCATCTTACATTGCATTCATCTATAATGTAGATTGAGGACTATTCATGGCTTCTTGATAACTGACTAGTTCAGTATTATCTTCCACATCAAATCTTGGTTCCTTTAAATAGATAATATAGTCATTAGGAATGACAAGTCTACATGTTCTTTATAGTCTCCTGACAACAACTTCATCATCTCCAGTATTAATGACTTCATCATGTGCTTGATTATGAGGTTTATCATGAGATTCAACTAGAATCCTTTCAATCATAAGGTCATTAGTAGGAGCGGAAGCGACTAGTACAAGGATTAGAATACATTCTTCCCTAAATACAATTTCACTTGACCCTTGACTTGAACCAAATTCATCTTCAAAATAGACAGCTTTATCTGATTCTATAATTATGGTCGTTTGAGATGGGCAATAGAATCTAGAACCCCTTGATCCGATAGTGTAGCCTACAAAGTAGCCACTAATAGTTTTCGGATCAAGCTTCTTAGCTTGTGGATTATAAGGCCTTACTTATGCTTTACATCCCCAAACATGAAAATGGGACAAGCTTGGTTTCTTACTTGATCATAACTTGTATAGAGTATTTGGGACTAACGTGCTAGGTACTTGATTAAAAATACAAGCAGTTGTCTTCAACGCCTCACCTCACAAAAATTCTGGCTAACTAGAATGAATCAACATACACCACAACATATCAATAAGTGTGTGATTTCTTCTTTCAACGATTCCATTATGAGAGGTGTTCCTGGCATTGTATATTTTGCTTCAATACCACATTCTTGTAAATATCTAGCAAAAGGCCCTAGATTCCTTTCACTCTCATCATAACACCCATAATACTCTCCACCTCTGTCAGAATTAACTACCTTGATTTTCTTCCCCTTTTGAAGCTTAACATTAGTCATGAAAATCTTAAACAGCTCCAAAGATTCATATTTGCACGAATGGGCTCCACATGACCAAACCGAGATGAATTATCAATAAAAGTGATGAATTATTTATAAGCACCCATAAGAAGTGGAATAAGTGGCCCACATATATCAGTATGAATCAACTCCAACAATTCTGAGAACCTGTCTGTTTTGCTTTTTCTAACCTTGATGGTCAACTTTCTTTTAATATAATCAACACAGGTAGTAAAATCTGAAATATCAAGATCCTGAAGTACACCATCTTTTCCCAACCTCTCCATTTTGTCTCTAGAAATATGGCCTAAATTTGTGTGTCATAACATATAAGATCTCAAATCCAACCTTATACGTTTGGAACCAACAATAGTATTCAGAGAAGAGGAAGAACCAACAGTAACAACATCATTCAAATTAAGTTTGTATAAATTTTCATATAAAATTTTATTTCTTACCAAAAGAGAGTCACGATACAAAGTTAGTTTTTTAGTTCCATAAATAAGACTATTATCGAAAATGGATATAAAAATCAAATTCCTCCTAATAGAGGGTAAATAAGTAACATCATGTAATACCAAAAGATGTACTGTATTCAACTATAGCTAACTGTTCTAAAAAAATCAACTTTAACTTTGGTATTATCTCCCATGTACATGTGTTGGCTCGGATCTAGTTGGCCTTCTTCGACTTGTCAGTTTCTATAAGGAATTCATAATGTGAATTGTTGCTTAAGTATCTAACCACCAAGTATTTAAGGGCACATCAATAATATTGGACTCTAAACAAACCATCATAAGACAATTAACTTTCTTCTTTAAGTAAGCTTTGAGTTTTCGGCAATCAACTTTCTTGTGCCCAAAATTTTGAAAAAAGTTGCACTTCTCTTTGAAAAACTTTTTCTTCTGACTAACAGAAGATGGGCCCGCCTGTCCACTTCCTTTAGGACTAACAACTTTCTTCTTAAAAGACTTTTGGTCACTTGAACTATTAGAAGTGAACTGTCTCTTTTGAGAATTATTGAGGTTTGTCATCATGGAGATGCTTCTTGTCCTTCCCTTTTTCATGTCATCCTCATCCTTGACAAGAATAACAATCATCTCCTCAAAAGTCCATTACTCTTTTTGAGCATTATAGCTTGATCTTATCGAATCAAATTTGGAAGGAAGAGTTCTCATCACAAACTATACCGTGTAATCCTCACCCAGGTCCATATCCATAACCTTAAACTTATGGTAATAGACCATAAGCTTGTCGATGTGAGCCCTAATGTCACTTGCACCATCCTAAATGGTGTGATGAAGCATGTTTAAGTACTCATTCTTTTCATTCTTTGAAAATTTCATGTACTTTTTCTTAATAGTAGCAAGAAAATCCTGTGCACTATCAGCCTCGAGAATACTATCATGAATGGATTCATCCATGTGATGCCTCATAATCATCAAACGACATCAGTTAGAGTATTCCCACTCCTCATAGGATATCTTTTCCTTCTCAGTAGCATCATCAACGAGTTTAGGTGGTATATCAATTCTCAAGGCCAAGTCCATTCGCATGATAGTCAAATTCATCATGAGAGATTCAACCACTGCTTGTGGTTTGTTCCATTCAGCGTCATGATGACAAAGACTCTTAGATTGCTTAAAGCTCAATGAAAACTAAGAGCAATAACCATGATATGCATGTTAAAATATAATCATGCAATTTGCTCTCTTTTTCTCAAAATTAATTATATCATTCATGCTAAAGTTCCTTAAACAAATATAAAACTCATTTACAGGTAAGAATAGTTTATTAGACATTACAACCAAATCATCAATGTATTATCGAAAGGATAAAAAATGTGTAGTTCATAATATTCCAATAAAATTTCTTCACCATATTAAACATCCTACTAAGCAGTAATTATCGATAGGATAATTAATTACCCGTATGGATCTTAATGTTATTTTAGAGGAAAAACACAAAATTTTAAAAATATATTAATATTTTTTAAAAAACATTCCTCATCATAAAATGTTTTGCATGCTTAATTTTACGACAGGTAAAAATAAGCATTCACTATTGTCAACAATTTGTCATGTTTATGCCACAATAAGATTAAAACAATTATAATTATCAAATAAAATTTACTAATTAATCTTGTGCATAAACATATGGAAAAATTGAATTAAAAAATGGAGCAAAA
>JANITX010000002.1:17413781-17427657 GCA_027564395.1 Erythroxylum ulei
TTGAATTACAAACCATTCATAATAAAAATACCATTCAATTACATCTTCTTAATCATATTAAAGACTAGGGGCATATTCGTCATTTGCACTATTTTCTATCTCTGTCCCCTACAACCAAACACATCTGTCCTGGAGACGGAGACAAGATTCTTTGTTCTGTCCACCATAAACCAAACAGCTCACTGTCCTCAGTTTCTGTTCCATTTCATCTCCAGCTACCGGAGACGCTAACCAAATGCAGCATTTAAAGTGTAAGGAGATACAGTAACGAGACCTTTGATTGACCCGAGAAAAGTATTCCAAAAAGAAAAAAATTAATTTATTAAATTTCAGATATTTAATAACAGCATAATGAAACAGTCTCTAATATAAAAGGAGATCCAAGTTAGCGGTGGCAATCCAAACATGGACTCGAAAATCCCCCAAAAGAACAGAACTAGTGAGCCCAAAGTGCCTCAAAATCCAGCCCGAAGTAACCGGGCGAGGTTCGATCGATCAAATTATCCTGTGGCCTGTGGGTGTGGTCGAGACTCGAGCGTCACCCATAAAATAAGAATCAATCCTGGTAGTACTGTTACTGCTGCATACCTAACAGAGCACAACAAACACATACCGAAAGCTTCCCTAATTTTTTTTTCCCTCATGATAAGAAGTTTTCACCATGGGAGCGAGTCGCAAACTTCAGGGAGAGATCGATCGCGTCCTCAAGAAGGTCCAAGAAGGTGTCGACGTCTTCGATAGCATCTGGAATAAGGTCATACTCTTCGTTTTCCTCTCTCTTTGTTTCTTCTTTAGTTTTTGATATTAAGCTCTGGAAATTGCATTTCTGTATGGCTCTGTTTGATATGACATTATTTTTTACGCATATGTTCTCCGCAATTGACCACAAGGTCAAATGCGGTTTCTATTCTCCTTGTTCTCATGTGGTTTCCTTGTGAAAACGTAATGTGGATTAGGTTTATGATACGGACAACGCTAATCAGAAGGAGAAGTTTGAAGCTGATTTAAAGAAGGAGATCAAGAAGCTGCAGAGATATAGGGATCAGATTAAGACATGGATTCAGTCCAGTGAGATCAAGGATAAAAAGGTCAATTCTTTTGTTTCATTCATAATCGTAATGTTTGAAGCATGCTTTTAATTTTGTTAGAAATAATTTAGACACAAGGCATGATAGTTTTCCATCTTAGGATCATCTGATATAAACACAATATAGATGCCTAGCTTGTGAAATTCATCCTTTAATCCAGCAGTATGTTCTCTTAATGTGAGCCTAGACAAAGAATACGGTTATATCTTCTGATTTATAATTAGTTGTTCACCTCTGGGTTTCATACCCAGATAGTTAAAGGTTTCTGTTCTACAAGTATTATTAAGAGGAGCTCCACATCCTTTATCCTAAGAGTTGAATACATACACGCTTTTTGTGTTTTGCAGTTTTATCTGTAAAGGAATGTTGTTGCATTTAGATCCCTTGGTTTCAGTTATAAAACCTTACTGATTTGGATGATTAAAATAGCTTTGTTTAAGTTCTTTAATCCATTGCTATGCGATGAACAGTTTGTTCACTTGAAGTTTAAGCAGTTCACTTTTTTTTAAGCAAGTTACTGGAAAACCAATGTTTATAAGTGAATTATATCGGTTTCTGGTAGTGATACATCCTTACCTAAAAGTAATGTCCATAAGAAATTCAGCATACTGTTTCTCAGTGATCCTTTTTCCTTTGATAATCTTATTATATCGCTATCAGGGGTATGCCAATTTTGAACATTTTATTGCATCTTTGTTAATGTGAATTGCAAAGATAACTTCTCTTCCTTTACATGTACTTGGCATGGGTATTGCTGTTGGGGGTTAATGTCATTTTCCTTGTATATTCTCTGTTTGTTTAGGTTAGTGCCTCTTATGAACAGGCTTTGGTGGATGCTCGTAAACAAATTGAGCGTGAAATGGAACGGTTTAAAATCTGTGAGAAGGAAACTAAGACAAAAGCATTCTCTAAAGAAGGCCTGGGGCAACAACCTAAAACTGTAAGATTTGTAAACTTATACTTCTTCTTTTATGTTATAGTCTGTGGAATAATAATAATGTTGCTGATTTGTGGGTAGTTTGTTCAAAGCTGACTATTATCTGACTTGTTCTTTTAATGCATGTTTTCTGGATTTCCTTGAGTAACTGAACGTCCTCATCCGTTTTCTTTACTTATGTACTTCATCAATACGTTGTGATTGTGTCTAAAGTGTTTTGGGTTAAATTTCCTGCTGGTGATTGTTGTTTATTTTATGTAGTTAGATCTTCCAGATCATTTCTTGTAATTGCTCTACTTGTTAGTTGTGAAAAACAGAAAAACTGGTTAGGTGTCAAGGTTTACGTAGACATGGTTGAGTGCTTAGAATTGGGTGGATCATTCAGTGGGTCTTTATTCGAGTAAGGTGCTTCAACAGTATTTAGATGATGATTACCATTTGCTTGAACTTTTTTTGTTAAAACTACATTTCTGCTTTAGTTTAGTATTGCCTATTGTGTGATTGGTGATTTTTCAAGGAACTTTTGCCTATAGTTTTTTTTTTCTGTTTACGCTGGTTCTCATATCTTCATGCTTCAAGGAAATTTCATGATTCCTGAGTACTTGTGACCTGATTATTTCACTTATAATGATTTGAGAAAGTAAAGACTACTCTTTTGGTGGAGAATCAGACCTAAGGGCTCCAAATAGAACTTAAAAAATTTATTTAGAACCTCCAGGTTGTTATTTCTCTCATTGGTCTTGTTTTATTTTTCATTTATAGGACCCAAAGGAGAAAGCTAAATCAGAGACAAGGGACTGGTTGAATAATGTGGTATGTAAATAAACTTTAAATTTTAATATCTGTTATTACATTGTTATTCAGTTAACATCTAAATAGTTGTGAAGTTTTTTTACCCTCTCCCCCCTTGTTGGCTTTGGTGCCTGATAACTATTCTTTTTTTTTCCCCCCTAGGAAGAACCATTATAACAATGAATCTAATGCTTAAAGGCTTCTATTTGTAGATGTTTTGACTATAATAATAACTGGACATTCAATTGGAGTAATCATTTTGACCTTACTGAAATCTCTATTGAGTTATATTGTCATATTTCTGTCTGTGTGTTAGGTTGGAGAGTTGGAGTCCCAAATTGATAGCTTTGAAGCTGAGATCGAAGGACTATCTGTCAAGAAAGGAAAGACAAGACCACCCAGACTGGTTGGAATTCAATCAGTGAAATTTTCTGCAATTTGTTTATTATTTTGCAGTCTTTGATGTTTCTTCCTTTGTCTTGCAGACGCATCTAGAGACATCTATTAATCGGCATAAGGCTCATATAATGAAACTGGAACTGATATTAAGGCTTCTGGATAATGATGAATTGAGTCCTGAGCAGGTCAATGATGCCAAAGATTTCTTGGATGATTATGTGGAACGTAATCAGGTTTGTCTTTTCCTTGTTATTTAACCAGACATGACGGTGCATGTGCTACATATCCTGACTAACATGCTAAATGTGCAATAAAATGTTCCTTTTGGATTGCAGTACAACCTTATATCAATATTCTTAACAACTTTATAGATTTTTTTTTTCATAATCTCACTAGATGTGTGGTTTTCATCTTCCTGCAGGAAGATTTTGACGAATTTAGTGATGTTGATGAGCTATACAGTTCATTGCCATTAGACAAGGTGGAGTCTCTTGAAGATCTAGTTTCAGTTGGTCCTCCTGTTGCTAAGGTGAACCTTCAAGCTTTAAATGAGTGCTTCTACCCCTTTTGCTACATTGGAATTGAGGCTCTGTGGAGGAGTTATTTTCATGTTTGTGATATAAGAATAATTTCACGACATGGTTTCATCTATCTATGATTTTTATTTCTCCGTGATTTAGTTTTCAATATGATTGATAGGTTGCTCCAGTTCATAGCTTGAAGACATCTTTGGTGGCATCAACATCTCAAATTTCTGTAGGTGTTTCTACAGCTAACGGTTTTGATCAACCTTATTCTTAATTTGAACCTGTTTAATATGTATATATCTCTGGAAATAGTTTGCAACTCCTGTATTTAGGCTGACGTGTCATCAGTTACATTTTGGACATTGCACTGTACAGTGGATGCTAATATAGCCCATTGTTCTAGGTTTCCAACCTGTCCTATGATATCCTTCTCTGTTCCCTTAAATTCAAATGGCAAGGGAAGTATAGAACTTTCAATTTCCTGGTGGCTCATCTGTGACGTTTTGGTTTTTAGAGTAAGGGTTGTAGGATCAAAGATGACTTCTCCATATTATTTCTCTATGTTTCAATTACTGGTGTTATCTTCTACCATATCATAATGATTTTACTTTGAGCATTGCAATGGACTTTACTCAATTTCCATTTCTCCAGTTTTAATGGAAAATTCAATTGCTTCTTAATTATGATTGGTTTCGGTGATCAGCAAAGTCTTTGCTTAAGTAACAAATGCTTTATGTTCTTGTCAGAGAACTATATCACGCTTTGGTGTTAACCAATGAACAAACCTGGTTTCGTACATATTGAATTTCCATTTCTCCAATTTTGTGTTTTTATCTTGTACTGAATTCTGCCGTGCATGCAAGTATGAGGAGTAATGGTTTTCTTTCCAGACCACTCTCTCTAGTACTCATAAGCAAATTACTTCTGTTCAGGAGCTAGCTGATGATACTGCTTCACAAGATAGCACCACAGATACTATTGCAAAAACTCCACCTGCCAAAGGTAGCATGGTTAGTTCTGCAGCGGCAACCCCAACAGGGAACCCTTCAACTCCAATTGCAGTGAGTGGTACAGCTCATACACTGACTGGTGTATCAGGTGCTTCTACAGCGCTTCCAGTTGTTACTTCTGTTAGAGGTGTTCTTGAAAATGCATCTACTGCCAATCCTCCATCACCTGCAACACCAGCTACTGCAGTCAAGGAGGAAGAAATCGCAGGCTTCCCTGGCCGCAGATCATCACCTTCTCTTACTGATACTGGATTGGCAAGGGGCATAACTAGAAGTGGTCTCTCTAGTCAGCCTTCATCTAGTATGTCTCTTAATTCTGGCATAGTTCCCAGCAGTGGGGCCCTTGGCACAGTACCCTCTTCCACTGACCTGGGAAAAAGAAATATTTTAGTAACTGATGATAGGATTGGTAATAGTGGAGTAGTGCAGCCTTTGGCTTCTCCACTGAGTATGAGAATGATATTACCTCAGCCTAGCAAGGCTACTGATGGAACCAGCACAATCGATTCTAGCAGTGTTGGTGAAGGTGCTGCAATAGGTTCAAGAGTCTTTTCCTCTTCCTTAGTCCCAGGCATGCAATGGAGGCCTGGAGGCTCCTTTCAAAATCAGAATGAACCAGTAAGCCTTTATCTACATTTTTATGAATTTCAGATTTGAAAATCTTAAGTATTATTTGTTTCCACTTGAAGATCATCAACGGCAAGATATTTGTTTATTTTCTGAGTTTTTGGATTTAAAATCCTTCTTATTGAAGGTGTAATGATTTGTGGAGTTAGTGGGTACATAAATTTGGTAACCTTCATTTTAGCACCAAGTTATGTAATACTTAAGCTTGAAGAGATGTAGTCTATGCTGGAATTTTGCTTGGCTAAGTTAAGAAAATTGGAGAAATAGGTTGGCTTGATGACTTCCTATTTGGTTGGGATTTGAAGTAACAAAATTTGACATTGTCAAGTGTGATGTAAACTTTAGGTGTCACTTTTATTCAAAATTATTTGTTTTGAGCTCAAAATAGGAAATGTTCCAATTTATTGAAACTTTAGCAAGCACAGGATTTGGTAAGTTGCAACCCTTGGCTTAATAGCAAGGTGAACTATATAGTTTGTTCAGTTTTACTAGATGGAGCATTCCATTATTATTGCATGCAGATAGATAATGTTTCAGATGTTTGTGTGATAAAAAATTGTAATGTTGATTAATAGTTATTGCTGTAGGTGGAATCTGTTGCTATTTGAATTTTGTACGGTTTTTTTGGGTTGTCACTAGCAGGATAAATTGCTCAGGGGCATAATGATCTGATTGGAAACAGGAAGAATGGGCTGACAATGATGGATTAATCTAATTCAGGATTACAAGTTTAATTTAATTGCGTTCCTTCACGATTGAACTGAATTACTTTAATGAGCTAAAATAACACACATAGGCACACCTGCAAAATGCATATTAAGGTCACACCTAGCTGAAAATGTCGCAAAAATATGACTATAAGTCTGAAATTATATACTGTCATGGCCCCCAAACCTTCTGACCAGTGGAAAAGGAGGACGGGATTGATAAATGTTCTTCATTATCATAAGGTAGATAAAACTGTTTTAACACCCAAGCTTTTAATCCTCATCTATTTGGGATTGTCATTTGAAGGGCCTAGGAACTTTGCATGTCCCTGTGCACTTGGCAGCAGTAGTCACTTTAAAGAACTGTTTAAAGACTGGATATTGTTTCCATTTCAGGGGCAATTCCGTACTAGAACTGAGATTGCGCCTGATCAGAGGGAGAAATTCTTGGAACGACTACAACAAGTTCAGCAACAAGGTCACAGTACCCTTCTTGGCATGCCACCTCTGGCTGGTGGAAATCACAAACAGTTTTCTTCTCAACAAAATCCACTTCTGCAGCAGGCAACCTTTTCTCCTTCAAAATTTTGTTTCTCTTGCCTTTTACTTTCTTGACAAGTTGACCTATAAACTTTTGAACAGGTCTTTTAGGTTGTTCATTGACAATTTAAGTACTCATTGTCTTAACAAATGTTTGCTCAGAAATAAATTCATAGTCCCAAAAAGGTTTTTGTTTGTAGTTGGGTTAGGTACTCTTTTCAACTTTTATCTCTTGGAGATTAGTGGATGTGGAGCATCCAGTTGTCTTCTGTATCAAATGTGATGTCACTATTAAGCAGTTCTTATCACATGCATTTGTTGCTAACCCTTTTAAGTTTCATGAAGGCAATTTAAGATCGAGTTTACAATTTCTTTTGATGTTCAATTATCGAAAATAGTTTTTCTTTCCTGGTTATATGTTCATTTGTCAACATGGCTTTAAGCAATTGTCATGTGAAAGGAAGGCAAGTAAATCTTTCTGATTAAGGATCATAATCATATTAACTCATGTTGTGGCCAACAATTTCTGTCAAGATATTCTTTTTCTAGCCCGTCGGCTAATTACATGAAAGAGAATTGAGATTAACACAATTCTCTTGCATGTACCTGGCTGTTTTTGCAGTTCAATTCTCAAAGCTCATCTGTGCCTCCACAAGTTAGTTTGGGCATTGGTGGACAGGCATCGAGTCTTAATTCTGTTACTACGGCTGCTGTACAGCAGTCAAGTCCCATCCATCAGCAGTCTGTCCAACAAGTTGTAATATCAAGTGGTGCAAAAGATGCTGGTACTCTTCTATTAGCTGGTCTTTCTTTCAGACGCACATATAAATTGCTTATGTTGGTGAATGGAATTGACAATGCAGATATTGGGCATGGAAAGGTTGACGAGCAGCAGCAAGCTATAACTTTACCTGATGACCCAACTCCAGAATCTGCTCCAACATCTGGACTTGGAAAAAATCTTGTGAATGAAGACGGATTAAAAGTTCCATACGCAATGGATACTCCTGTATGTAGGCTTGCCCACCTCTTTCTACATTATTGGTTTTGTTTAGCATTATATTGAGTCCTGTTGGGCATGGGGAGCCACAATCTACCTTGATCAACCTGCACCACTTCTACATTAGCATTGGGATGAAAACTGAGAAAAGTATTTCAAACAGAAGAATAGGCCAGGACTTCATGCACCACTTGATAGACATGCACCACTTGCTATCTGATTACATCTCTACCCTCGTAAATTCTAAGACTGAATTGATTATTCTACTTAAATATTGTTATCATCTATAAGATTCATGTGGAGGGACCTAATAGTGGTGAAAACAAGAAATCTAATTGCAATAGTTATTACATCCTTAGGAAAAAGGAAATTGGAGAGGCAATGTTTTCAACTGACTGGGCCTATATTAGTGTAAAGGATGATCTGTGGTTCTGGGTTGAGTAGAGCATTCATGAGAGAGATATTGTAAGTCCCATGAGGCTGGTAGAAGCACATTTCCTTGATTGTCTTAAATCTATCTGCCATAGAGGAGTGATCCCCAAGCGTGTGTGACTTGAGCTGCTTGTAAATGTTTTTTTGCTGCAGGCAGCAACATCTGGCTCTTTGACAGAACCTGTTCAAATGCAAAGAGATATTGATCTCTCTCCTGGACAGCCCCTACATTCAAGCCAGCCTTCTAGTGGCCTAGGAGTTATTGGTCGAAGAAGCATTTCTGACCTTGGTGCCATTGGCGATAGTGTCAGTGCATCCGCTATGAATTCTGGTATAGTGAATGACAAAATGCACAATTTGCAGATGCTGGAAGCTGCATTTCTTAAACTTCCTCAACCGAAAGACTCGGAACGTGCCAGGAGCTACACTCCTGTATGAATTCCTTACAAAACTCATTGTACACCACCAGTTAAACAATGATAGTGTTAGGTTACGTAACAGTCTGTGTTACTTGTTTCGCTTTGCAGAAGCACCCCGCAGCAACACCTCCTAGTTATCCTCAAGTACAAGCACCCATTGTGAACAACCCTGCATTCTGGGAACATGTAAGCTTGGATAGCTGTGGACCTGATACCTTATTCTTTGCATTTTACCATCAACAGGTAATGGGGAAGACATGTCATTCTATTCCTAACTCTGATTGTATGGTATTGACCTTATTCTCATGCCAAGTGTTCGTTTCTGCAGAATACCTATCAACAATATATGGCTGCAAAAGAGTTGAAGAAACAATCTTGGAGATATCACAGGAAGTACAACACCTGGTTTCAACGTCATGAAGAGCCAAAAATTACCACTGACGAATATGAACAGGGAACATATGTGTATTTTGATTTCCATATTGCCAATGATGACCTCCAACATGGATGGTATGCAGATTTTACTTGTGTTCTCTATTCTTATCCATTGAAACTGATGTTTTTGTCTTAACTTGAATTGCAATTGTCGCATTTGCATGAGAAACAGTTTCTTCATTGTGTAACTTAATTCCCAGCACCGTTTTAACCTGGCTGGGGATGAACTTTTTTTTCTTTTAAAAAAAAAAGTCGGGGGATGAACTTGGTGTTATCAAAATGAGAAATCGTTAATCATGTTAACATATATTGGTCACTTTATTTTTCACTATTTCCGGATTTAATCCTCTGCTTCTTTTGTTCAGGTGTCAGAGAATCAAGACAGACTTCACTTTTGAATATAACTATCTTGAAGATGAACTCATTGCATAGAAGATGCGGAGTACTACAGCATGCCATATGGACTCCTGTTACATGTCATTCCAAGTTACCAAAGTTTTATTGATTGTATTCATGAATTTTAGCTTGCGGAGTTTTTGTCTGCAAAGATGATAAGTCTCATATACGTATGATTTTAGCTTTATACCTTTTCTTAAGCATCTATCCATTTTTGTTTGTTATTTTGCAAAAGCAAGTGGATAGTCCATTGAGAATCCTCCGATCGTAGTACCAAGGCACGACGTCATAGAACACTTCCACCGTATCTTTTTCTAGTGTTGTGGAACTCTTCCTTGACCGTAGTCTGTCTTCACGAAGCATATTAATGAGTAGTAGTTTCTCCTCTTCGATCCTACTAAAAGAAGCTTATTGAGATATAGCCAAGACGTCCAAAAATAAAAGCAATTCCGGGTTCAAATTTTCTGTGCCACAATCCTGTTTTTGTCTCAAAATGACGTAGTTTTATATCTAACTTATAAAATGATGTCGTTTTGGAGGCGAAAATCTTCTGTTCCCCTGAAATATCCCTGTAGGCTGTACGGGCGATGAAGTTTGCATGCCATTTGTTTTAACATCCTGTTCGCAATCTTTAAGATTTGATGTGCTATGTTTTCGGTGAGATGGTTGTGCATGGGAAACAGGGAAACAGAATCGAGGTCTAGTTGTTGGACATGAGTGTCTGGGAATTCACAAAAGACAGCCATTGGTGTGCAATTTTAAGTACATCCCTTACTATTGCTTGCTTCAGCGTTCCATTTGCCTGTGTATCCGATGAACGTATAGATCTGGACAACTGGGGTAGGCATCCTTTGAGTGCCGTGGGTCCATTGTACTTTCCAGTTCATTTCTTAAGTTTTAGGCAACGATCCACGTTTAAAGTTGAATATAGGCAGGTGCAATTTTTGCGTCGCAGAGCATGTGAGAGCTTTGAATTATATGCTTCCGTGGATTTTTCAGATGTTAAAAGGTGATCAGGAAATATTGATAAAAAATGGTGACAGATTGTAATAAGAAATCAACGTTGTGATTTAAAACTGATATTACTGAACTCAATAAGCATAAGCTTCGTGATATAGATGCATGTTGTTCAACCATCTAGGCAGTTTTGGTTGATTAATACAGAAATGTATTGTAAGATTTTTTAAAATCTACCTAACCTTCCTACTATTAATAGTGTGGTTCATTTAACGCACACGTTAACGCTTATGCTTCACCGAGTTACCTACTCTGTGATGGGCAGAGGTGTTAAAAACGGTTTAAAAGACTTGTTTTGGGTCCCTATTCTTATATAGCACAAGAACACACCGTGCATAAGGAGAGGGTAGAAGATTCAAAACTCAGAGATACAAGAGGATCTTCGGTAGAGCAATAGCTAGAGGTATTTATTTCGGTTATGCTTTCGTTATTATATATATATACGTGGTTAATATGCATGTATCTTAAGTAAACGTTGTTGTGTGAGATGCATGTGATAAATTACATGTATGACCCTACTATGTTTTGAATTAATCGATGCTCTCACAAAATCCCTAAATAGGACATCTTGCTTATCGTCTTTCGGAGGAAAAACGGTGAATGACCATCTCGTTGGAGTTCAACGTGTTTGGCAGTAGAAAGTGTTGATATATATTTATTTCCTTTATCAAAGTATAGCAATAATTTTACAAAGTACTTAGAGAAATCAATATCTCATTTTAATTTAAATTAACGAGTGTGAATTATACTTAATAGTATCAAAATTCATGTTTTATAAAAAATCAAATAAAACAAATTTTGAAATAAACTTAATGTAGTCTACAATCAAATATTTTTAAACCAAAGTCTTAATGTATAAGTCTTTTCAAATCTTCCATTAAGATTTACATTAATAAGCTTATTAAAAATTAAATGTGAACTAGAGTTTAATATACTATTTCTAAAACTACCTACATTAAATTGCAAATTATAAAATATTATAGAGCTACTTTATGTTTGAGCTAGAGCTTTATTTGGTTTACGCAATAATATTATTTTTAGACTATCACTAATATTAAAACTATGTAATTACTGGAAATAACTTATTATAATATATGTTTTTGGAGTCAAGTGTGTACTTTCCAAAGTCAGTATACTAACTTACGATCGACTAATATGAAATATCATTTTCATGTTGAGTTATAGTTTCATTAGGATTTATAATGTTAGCTTTGTGTTGGAAATTAGAACTAATCACATTGAAAAAGTCTTAATAAATGGAATTAGGCTTTAATTAAAATTTATATATTAATATTTGATCTTTTTATTAGGTATCAATAAGGTTGTGCATGCAGGGAATTTTATATAAGTATGTATAAAATGATAGAATTTTATCATAATTTTGTGGACTAGCATAATAAACATAATTTTGTACAAACCCCAATTAATTAGATGTTAATGGTACTTCTCTCATACATGTCATTGGTCTTGTGTTCATGAGCTTGCTATAATGGGTAGGCTTGACCCATGTATTATAATGCAGAGGAGGCCCTGTTGCTAGCCAACGTTAAATACAATCGCCCCTTTGAGAATTGTACGAGTTTCTAATCAAAGTTTGGAATAGCAGTAGTAAATCCTCTGCGTCTCTGTCACTTCGTTTCACAGAAAACAACAATGGACTCAATTTTTCCTTAATTTCCAGGTATTTGCCCATTCAATTCTTAAATCTAGCATATTGTAATTATGGGGTTAATTAATTATATTGATTAATTACGAAATTAATCTGTAATTTCGTGTCAATATTTCTTCAATTGGTATCAAAGCAGGTCGCTCTTATATTAGTCGTTAACACCTCGAAATGATAAATTATGTCATGTGTTAGGCTTTAAATTAATCTCACACGTGAGGGGGGTGTTGAAATATAAAGTGAAAATTTATCCCACATTGCAGAAAGAGAGGAAAAAAGACTAACATATAAGCTTAGTGGACTACTCCACCTATCATCAATTGATTTTAGGATGGAACCTCATTTAGACTTGTACATGGTCTAACTTTCTTTCTCGTGTGGGCCGGTAGACCATCGTAAATTCTAACATAAAACTTTCTACTCTGCGGGAGTTTTGAGAATGTTATAACGTACGTAACTTTTTTTTTATAAAGACATTATTTTTTCGTGACTTTATTCTCACCAAGAATCACCTTATTCTTCCAAACATTGGCCAAATAGCACGATGGCCGTTAGTTGGAGGTTGGGAGTGGGCGTTCGATATCCATGAAATAGCTATAAGAATCTTTTTAATGCGTGATCTCTTGGAGATGCATTCTAGGAGCAAGTGCATATAATAATAAAATCAGGAAATTCAGAGGTACTTGACAAGTAAAGGATTATATGTATACATGAGAAAAGAGATGTGAGCCAGCGAATGTCGTCCAATCTTTTTCTTATTAATGAGGTTCAGATCTATAGTTAACATGCTAAGGTACCTTATCTTGGTTTATCCAACGCAAGAAAAATAAAGTTTAAACTTACACATTTTATGGGTAGGCTAAGTTAGTGACAGAATTTACAGACGAATTAAGGCATCGAAAAAATGACTATAAGTAATAATTTGCGACGAATCACAGAATGTCCGTCGCAAATTTACCGATAGGTATTTTGTGTAACCATTAGTGAATATACCGATACTTATTCTGTGTTGTCTTTGGTTCGTAAAGTTACCAACAGACAAGTTATCGACAGAATTGATTATTCCGTCAGTAAGTTAATGACAACATTACCAACGGTTATTAGTTATCCGTTGATAAATTCAATAGATTTTACCGACAAACTTTGTTTTTCTGTCAATAAATTTACTAAAACTATTTTTTTTAATTTCCTTGCATAAAACTTTATTTGATGATCGTCGATGCATAATTTAAACAATTATGAGTCATCTGTTGATAATATTTTGATTTGTACATTTAATTTGTTAAAACAGAAAGTTGATTGATGATATAAAGTAAAGTTTATTTTAATTGATAGTAAAAAAAATATTTTGTACATAATAAGTATTTGTAATTCATACGAAATGACTACAAGTATGCTATTCATTTGATGACTGCGGATGCTTTGATTGTTACGATGAGGTGCTACTCCTCTCCTCCAACTCATTCACTTCATTATGGAGCTGAGTTATGTACTCCACCGACTGATGCAACTAAATTGTCAATGTCTGTATTGTGCTCTAAAACTCATGAACTTCATTGGGTGCGGACCACCTATTAGATGTTGTTGTACTACACGTGAAGGATTGCAAATAACATGTATTAGCAAATGAACCTAAACCGAATATCCTTCCACGACAGTCCCTACTACCTACTGCATGAAAATAGGTTTAAGTCTCATCAACATCTTCAGACTGTTGAGACTGTCGTTGAATATTTTCTTGTATTTGGTCATATCAGAAGGTAATGTTTATGTTAATAAGTCCAATGTTTTAAAAACCAGACCGGACATCGAACCGGTCGAAGGAAAGGTTTAAGGTTTAGAGGTTCAACCGGTAGTGAACCGCTATCAAACCGGAATATAATA
>JANITX010000002.1:17441306-17464711 GCA_027564395.1 Erythroxylum ulei
TGTCAAAAATATTTTTTTCAATATGCATCACATCTAGATTATGACATATCAAATTAGTTTTCCAATATGGCAAATCCCAAAAGATGCTTCATTTTATCCAACCAAAGTTTTTCCTAATGCTTGTATTAACTTCATCAGCTTTAAATTCTGTAACTTTCAGCAACCCTAATTCATCAATCTCCTGCAATATCTCTTCACCAGGTTTGTGAGCGGGAGGAGGTATTTGTACCATCCTATTCCTAATGAATTTTTGTTTATTGCGTCTAAATGGATTATCTAAAGGAAGAAATTTTCTATAGTTGTCAAATCAACATGTTTTGTCCCCATTTGGAAGATAAAACACATCAGAATCATTGTCACAATAAGGACAAGCCAATTTTCTTGTTGTGCTCCATCCAGACAACATAGCATATGCAGAAAAATCACTAATGATCCACATCAAAGCTGCTCTCAACACAAAATTTTGTTTCAGAGACACATCATATGTCTCAACACCATATTCCCAAAGATGCTACAATTCAGATATCAATGGTTGTAAGAATACATCAATTTTATACTTTAGATTTGTAGGCCATGGAACAATCACTGTCAATAACATATATGGCTCATTCATACACATCCATGGAGGCAAATTATAAGGAGTAATTGTGATTGGTTATCATGAATATTGTTGGCCAGATTGACCAAAAGGTTGGAATCCATCATTTGACAATCCCAACTTAATATTTCGACTTTCAGCTGCAAACTTATAATAGGTGTTATTGAAATGTTTCCATGTCAGTGCATCTGATGGATGACTCATTATTCCAACTCCCTGTTCATGTTCATTATGTCATCTCATGTGAGATGCAGTAACATCATAAGCATATATTCTTTGAAGTCTGGAAGTTAGCGAGAAATAATACATCCGCTTCTAGGGTACTAATTTCTGTTTTATAGAACGCTTTCTAGGCTTGAACCTAGGTTGACCACAAAATTTGCACTCTTGTAATTCCACATAATCTCCCCAATACAACATACATCCCAATTTGCAACAATCAATCTTTTCAACAAGTAAACCAAGACCTTTAATAAGTTTCTTCATATTGTAAAAACTCTTAACCATTGTATGATTAGGAGGCAATGATTCATTATACGATCTAAGAATTTTATCAAAATTGTGATCAGAAATATGTCCTTCAGACTTTATGTTCAATATTTGAGTAATTGAAGATAATTGAGTCATTGTCTCATAATTTGGTCATAATTCTTAGTCAGTCGAGTGTAGTAAGTCAAAAAATTATTTTGCATGTGGGTTTAGTTCTTCTTCAAGATTTTCTATATTTTCTTAAAATGTATAACCGACTGCATCATAAACCACTTGCATGTAAGGATTTTCATTTGCATCCACATTATTTGTTCTAAATTCAATCCACCATTCAAACTCATCTACATTCACTAACGAGTGCACTTCATTACCCCTTGAGGTGCTACAAATCAATGGCTTTCCATGTCGTATCCACTCAAAATAATTTGGGACAAACCATTTTCTCAACAAATGCCTATTCACTTCATCAACAGGAAGGAAACGAATGTGTTTGCACTTTTTACATAGACATCTGATCTTTAAGTCATCCATATATATAGGTTGAGAACATACATAATGAATAAAAGCTTCAACTCCCTCAACAAACTCAGGATTAATGAAACCATCAGATGTTAATCGCCTATACATCCAAGATCTATCAACATTACTCATTTATGCAAAACTGTTAATTTAAAAGAGGGATTTCATAGTTAGTATCCTTCAAGTCCCCCAAGTTTACAGAACATCTAAACTTTACACAACATCCCCTAAGTATTAATCAATCAAATTAATCACCTACAATTGATTTCAATACTATGGTATGTGGCATTGTTTACACCTGTGAATCAAGAAAGCAAGTTCTTATTGTGGCTTCTAGGCTCGTGAAATTTTTCACTAATAAGCCTTACAGGAGTTGCATCACGAATTTATAGCTTATATACCGTCCTAGGGGTTTATTATACAAAGAATTGTCTTGTCTATCAAACGTATGAATTTCTTGTGTTAATACTACGTTTGCATTAATCATATTGAAATTGAAGTATTAATGTTAGAATTAATCACCTACAATTGATTTTAATACTATGGTACGTGGCATTGTTTACACCCGCAAATCAAGAAAGCAAGTTCTTGTTGTGACTCTTAAGCTTGTGAAAATTTTCACCGATAAGTCTCACGGGAGCTGTATCACGGGTTTCCAGCCTATATACCGTCTTCAGGATTTTTTATGCAAACAACCGTCTTGTCTATAAAACGTATTAATTTCTTGTGTTAATACTAAGTTTGCATTAATCACATCAAAGTTGAAGTATTAATCAATTGAATTAATCACCTACAATTGATTTCAAAACTATAGTACGTGGCATTATTTACATTTGTGAATCAAGAAAACAAGTTCTCGCTGTGACTCCTAAGCTCGTGAAATTTTTCACCGATAAGCCTCATGGGAGTTATATCACGAGTTTCTAGCCTATATACCATCCTAGGGGTTTATTATGCCTCAAATCATCTATAAAATCTCAAACTCATTCCATATATAATAAATGCTTATGTAATCATACATCTACTCATCAATGATTTAAACATAACCCAAATATAAATAGTTAGACTATTAAAGAAGAACATAAAAACTCATCAATGATTATAAGAATATTCTAAACAACAACACAAAATCAAGACCTCCTTTGTAATCATACAAAACTCAAACGCACCTAATTAATGTATTATTAAAGCAACACATACGATAGATATTAGTTGGACGACTTACTTTGATGGATGGACAACTACAGACTACAAAGAAGAAGGATGAGCGACGCTCTTCAACATAAAATAGGGCCTGCAAAAAAAATCATATTAGTTAACTGATGAGAATGCACCATTATTTGAAAGGGACTATAGCCGGCAAAAATTTTTACTTCATATTCAAAAGTATGCAAGATAAAACAAAGACATCGTGAACATCAATTTAAGAATTTTTTTTAATATCTCTTTTCTTTTTATAGACATCATACATCTTCTTTAATTAACTTTTTCTGTAAGCTCTTTTCGATAGAGATTATTTGGAAATAGCCTCCCTAATAGTTAGGGGTAAGGTTGCATATTACTAAACTTCCTTAAATCTCACGTGCAACAAAATTCATAATGAGTGTTATGTTATTGTTGTTAATCAAGGAATAAAATTATTGATTGGAAAATTCTTGCATTAATTTTAGTTAAAATCTATAAATTATTGATTGTTCAATTTTCACATTAACTCAATAAAAATTAACAACAATCAATATATCAATATATAAAAAAGAGTTAATAAATTAATGATTACAAAAAATCATATATGAATTATTCTTCCTTTGAAAAAAATTTATAAAAAATTTAAAGAAATGAATTTTAAACACAATGCAATATCATATAATCCACCGAAGCACCATTTTGTATTTCCTATGGGTTGTTCCAAATACCAGCTTTTTCTTTTTTTAATGTTTTGAAATCCTCTTCCTAGTTTTGCCCCTCATTTTCACATTTTTCACACTCCTCTCCCTCTTATCAATTCAAGTGTGCTATTTTTTTCGTTTCTTTCACTTTTGCTCCTCATCTCCTTCTTAATTGCAATCTAACCCACTTAATTTAGGAACTTTGCAATTAGGGCAAGATATAAGGTATGAATCAAAATGATATAAGGCATGACTAGAGATGAGGCCCAACTAGATACCTAAGTTGCTTAAACAAAGGTGGGTGGTCAAAGTAAAATAATTAATGTAAATGTTTTTTGTTTTAACTTTTAACAACTAAATTCAATTTTAAAATTCATTTGTTTAACAACTAAAATTCAATTTAAAAATTCAGTTGTTAAGGATCAAATTTTCTAATAAACAAAATGAATATAAAAATTAACTCAATTATTTTTCATTTCAGTGATATACTATTACAATTAGAGATTAATATATTCAAACGTAAGTGGAATAGAACTCTCAATCCAAAAGTTTAGAAATTTTTCATAAGACCTAAAATCAATATTTTTAAGACTGAAAGTAGTACAACTCTTAATAAGTTAAGGTAGAAACAATTTTGTCACTTATAACTAAAATAAAAATTATATCATGATTTTCACTTTTATATGACTAACAAAATTTATTGTATTTATGCTTTAGCACAACTCTCGCTATGTTTTGTGTGGGAATTAGTAAACGACATATATGTTCAGAATAAATGGCTAAAAACTCGTTGGATTAAATAAAAAGATGGATCAATGGAAGTTTATGGAAAGAAATGTTTTCAAGGTTGTACTTGTCAATATGATCAAAAGATTGGAGAAACAAGTATTTAGAACCTCATTGGGTCATTAAATTGAGGAAGACTTAACAATTTCTTAGATGAATACAAGAAATGGATAATGATTCAAAAGAGACTAAAGGTTAGGACATTGGGCATGTAGGATTCCTTTTAAGTTTTGCAATCTTTACACCATAAATCTTCTCTCTACACATTCTACTCACTATTTTTTTTCTCAAACCAGTTGCCAGAAATCATCTTTGTTATTAGTGAACGGTTGAGTCCTCAGAATATGTGTGAGAGTTCATAATGAAGAAAAACACATCTAGTATAGTAGTATATGCAGAAGTGAAGAAGGTGGATTATTTCTTATCACATCCCAAATAAATTTATTTTCTAAAAAGGTTAATTGCTTAAAATGCTACCATACGTGAAATTAATAATTGCTAATTATGCCATATACACACAATCTTCAATTTAATAATGAACCAAATTAACGCAATCAACTTATACATTGACAGGGCGACGACGACAACGGCGACGAAGAGGTGGGTTTCATCGAGAGACGATTATACAATATGTGAAGAATATGCGACAACAACGTCGACGACAAGCGGTCACGAGGTGTGATAGCACGATGCACGGTGGCCTTCGATTGCCACAGAGATGACAACGCTGGCTACCTGAGGACAGTGGCATGTTGACGACGCATGGCGACACGACAATGACACACAGTGGGATGACGAGGAGGCGCGGTGGGACGACGACAATGACGATGGGACGACGACGACAGATGAGAGAAAATAAATGGGGCTGCACACGATGGATGAGGGGAAATGGGGGAAAGGAAGCAGCGGTAGATTTAGGTTTAACGAAAATGACATCATTTAATGTTAAACCAAATGACGTCATTTTTCGTTTTTTTAATGCTTAACCAAAAGCAAACGATGACGTTTACGACTAGACTTTACCGACAAAATTTACCGACGGAAACTCCGTCAGTAAACTCTAGCATTATTTACCCCGCCAAGTATTCCCTTTCTTTACTGACGGATATTTTTTACCGCCGTTATATTTCGTCGAAAAAAATTTCAGGATGATTTCCCTCCATATTTACCGACAAATATTTTTTTTGTCACAAATCAAAGTTTTTCCGACAATTTTACCGACAGATAATGATTTCCTGTCGGTAATTTCAAACAGTTCAGTTTCCATCAGTAACTATCCATCGCTAATAACTAATTTTCTTGTAGTAATTGTTGTTTATAAATTCAAGATCGTTGTAATTCTTCAATGATGTTATATTTGTTTTAGTAAAAGGTTCACAAAAATCAGAAATCGTTTTTCATTATAATTTTAACAAACTACCATTCAAATCTTTCATAAATATACATGTTTACGAAGACTCTTCAACAAAAGTCTAACAAAATTAGTGAAAATAGTTAAGGCTATGTTTGGTTGGACGTAACGTTTTAATGGAATAGAATAGAATGAAATGGTTTAAAATAAAATAAAATGTAAATGAATATAATATTAGAAAATTGTTGTTTGAAATGGATGAAAGGGTTTATAATGTAATATAGTGAAATGTTATTTAGATGAAGGGTTTATAATGTAATATAATGTCAAGTTGTTTATCATTTTACATTTCATCCTAAATCTCTCATATTAGAGGTTTTTTATTTTTACTGTTTAGGATTGAAGGAGGTGTAATATGAAACTCTCCTCTTCCATCTCATTCAATTTCATTTTATTATAAACGCTCCTTTCAAACGATTGAATAATATTATATTCCATTGTATTCCATTAATAAACTTCCAACCAAACATAGTCTAAAAGAAGGTAATGTCTTTTTTCTTCCTTTATGTAAAGCCAACCTATTAAGCAGCCCGGCCTGGGTAAGGTAGAAAGGGCAGTTATTCATAGCCCACTCTTAACTTGCCCTTATTTTGTTTCATTTGTTCTTTATAAAAATCCACTTTTGATACTCATAAAGAATGAAAAGAAATAAAATAGGATTTTTCTTTTACTTTGCTCAGAGCCTATAAAATATCATAAACGGCCGGCTGTTAAGCATGAAGATTAGTTGCAGCCATCTAGGAAATGCCAGAAGTGTATGTAATTTACTTTGCTAAAAGCCTATAAAATATCATAAACGACCAGCATGCAAAATTAGTTGCAGCCATCTAGGAGATACCGGAAGTGTACATAAGGTGCATTATGCAACTAATAGGACCAAACTCTGAAATTTAGAAATTCTTATATTTCAAAACCAATTTATATCCTTTTCATAACCTAAGAAGGAGAAGTATGAACATAATTGGGTATAACAAGGCCTTTATCTGGTGGGATTTGGAATTATTGTGACAGTTGAGCCATGTCCATACAAAGGAATCTGATCTGTGATCTTCTCTGAAAGAGACATTGTCACTTCCATTGACAAAGAGAGCTCTTTAATACAAATCTAGCCCAGAGTTCTCTTCTTCTAAATTCTAATTGCAATGCAACACCTTAAAACTTCCAACTGTCAGACATTTTATTATTAATATAATTCGTATCACGTGAGATAAAGGCTATGGTCTTCGGGAAAGTACCACTTTTATGTGAACTAAGAGATGATCTTACATTATGTTCTCTGTCGGCCACCGACCCAAACAAAAACTTCAAGAAAGCTAGCAGAGCATACGTATACATATAAATATATTTTTGAATAAGTTACTACTCCAGTAATTTTAAAAGAAGTTATTCCAATCACTTCACCTTCAAAAGATATTTATTATATTCAAGTACTACTCGCATAATATTTAGAATATAAAATAAAATTATACAAATCAGTTACATTGCATATTAAGCTACAGTATATGTATCTGGTTTTTTATTAGTCTCCTCTCTTCCATCCTATTATGATGTCTCGAGTATCCTCTTTCCTTAGTGGCAGGTAAAGTTAGTTGGGGCTGTCTAAATGGAAGCCGCGTCATTGCCACATCAGGATAGGATTATATTGTTATCATAGGGGCTTAACTTTCATCTTTTGATTAAAACTATTTGAATTAAAAAAATAAAGGTACTTATGCAGCTGTTTAAAATATAAGGTTAGAATTTTACTTTCGGTAAAGAACCTACCTAATTTGAGCAGAAAATAATTTGAGTGTGAATGGTTTAAGATTGTCTTCTTATAATTAAGATTTTTTTTAAATTTCTTGTGAGAAAAAACAAAAAAAAATAATTAAAAAAAAAAAAAGGCAAACTTGGTTCTGGTTCTGGTTCTGGTTCTGAGACTGGGACCTTCCTTTCCGAATTCAAAAATCTGGAAAACAAGGGAAATGCCGCTTTTTTCTCTTTAATTCACGCTTTCCAACGTAACTTCCTATTTAATTAATACGTTAGTGCATAGATGATTTGGTCGTCACCTTTTCAAAACTACAGATAACTCGCCCCTTTCAGAGTTTCCTCTCAACTATAGACGTTAGGCTTTAAGAAATGGTATCTCCTTATTAAAATCCGAGACTTGGCAAAAACCTTCACGCAAAATCTGATTCTGTTTTTTAAACCCTCGCTTCCTTTCCTTTCTAGTGGATTTGTCTTTTTATTTATCGCCTCTCCTATCTCTCTCCAACTTTTCATTCTCTTTAAAGTTTTATCTTTTGTTGCATCCTTTCCATTGTTTGATTTGTATTTCCTTTTGGAAGGACTTCACCATTTTATTATCATCACCAAATCTGAAACTTTTGGGCCTTTCGGAGCATTTATTTGAATATTGCTCTGTTTTCTCCTTTGGTCTTTCTTATAAAGCTTGTTATTTTTGGCCTGGAAGTTATCATTTTTAGCATCTTCAGATGTTAACTGCTTTCTGGTTTTAATGTTCTGTTGACAACCCATTTCTTCTTTCGATCAAATCAGCGAATCTTGTGTGTTTCTGTTGCAAAGTTCATTCCTTTATTATTTCCCTATTCTCTACTTCTTAAATCTTTTCATCCTCCATTTTTTTAGGACTCTTGATTTGCTTCCTTTTTATTCTTGAGATATCTCACGATCTCAAAAGCCCTCAATTTCGTGTCATTAAATCGCTGGATTTTCGCTGTTTCCCCGTACCCATCTACCGAAAACAGTTTCTTTCCCTATAAACGCAAAAAACAAAAAGAGGAAAACTGGTGGCAAATAAATAAACCTGTACTTTATTACTACTTTCTACTCCCTCCAGCCCAATCTGCTTTTGTCATCCCAGAAATCCATACGCAAAACATGTACACTTCTTGGTGTCTCCAATGGGTTCTATTTGTTGGCCTTTTGGGAACTTATGTTCATGGTCTGGGGGTCAACTGGGGAACTCAGGCTACTCACAAGTTGCCTCCTAAGACTGTTGTGCAGATGTTGAAGGATAATGGAATCACAAAAGTGAAACTTTTTGATGCAGACCAGAGCACCATGAGTGCCCTTGCTGGGAGTGACATTGAGGTCATGGTGGCTATTCCAAATGACCAGCTTGCTGTAATGACTGATTATGATCGTGCCAAGAAGTGGGTCAGCAAGAATGTCACGCTTTACAACTTCAACGGAGGAGTTAAGATTAAGTAAGTTTCAATCTTTGTTTTAGCCTTTTCTAGTTAATTCTCGGTGGGGGTTTGAAGTTTCTAGTAGATGTGTTTGTTGGTCTGTTGATCTCTGTGAGGCGTTATTGGTCCAATCAGTTTCACATATATGATTTTATTGTTCTTTTTTATCTATGCAAATGAAGCAGGAATGAGGTGGTGAGGTTGAAGGTCTGTCATCTGTCGATCCAAACTGTAATAACTTTGTTCATTTAATTGTGTATTCGTCGTTAATGTGAAAAGTTATGGTTTTTCCTTCTTTCAATTGGTTCTTTTTATTGCTTCTTCTCATAAACCAGATTTCATGACCTGCTTTATCAGGATTGCAGTTGAGAAATCAATTATGTGACTTCAAACAATAATGAAAATGTGTCTCTTTGGACTTTTCCCCAGACCCTGCTTCATTGCGGGATTTCGGACAGGGTGATGATGAGGATGATAATGTCTCTGTGGACTTTTATGATTATAATAAATATTGACCGAGTATATTTTATGTTTATAAATTACATGTTGACTTGCTGTATAAAGAAAATGAAAGAGAAAAGGGGACCTAGGAATGTTGTCAAGGACTCATGCTTTATGTCGATTGGCATTCTCATGACAGCTATATTTAGAGTTAAATCAATCCATAGATTCTAATGCAGTTTTCAAAACTTGAACTATTTTCGAAGAGAATGTCCCATAGGGAAATATAAACCTGAAATGGTTTATTCTCTTATTGAGCATAAAGAAGTAACCTTTTAGTTTAGCTGCAGAAAGCATGTTTGTGGAATTACAATTCTGAAGAGATATGTTGCTTTTGTGGTGTCTGCCTTTTAACACTAGTAATGGTGTTTGATTGTAGGTGAATGGTTAAATCATTGTGTATACTCGTCTCCCTTCTATTTTCTTCTTTATCTCTGTTTTCGTCAAAACTATTATAACAAGTTACTTGGCACTATAATTTACATGTTTTAGCTTACCGAGCTCCTCTTGAAAGTAAACATTGAGGTTTCATTTTAGATGCAGTTCAAAACGAGGGAGTAAGGTGAGAGAAAAGAGAGAACAAAAATATTTTGTATATTTTTGGGTCTAGTTTTTTCTTGTAATTTTCCAGTTTTTCTAGTAGTAAAAGTCTTATATCCTTGCCCGTGATTTTTACCCTAATTTGGGAGTTTTCCACGTAAAATCTATGTGTTTATTATTATTCTCTCAGTTCTATTTAGCTGCAAATCTGCTTTAATCCGGTCAATTTTCACAACAGTTCCTTATTGTACTAAACAATACACTTAAGAAATGACGAGATTTTTTATGTAGAACTCCTACAATTGCAGATAACATTAGGCATTGAAGTTCTGGTAACAGATCCAAATAAAAAAAAAGGTTTATGATTATTTTAGAATAATTGTATCTCACATTGATTTATTTTATTTTAAAAAAAGAAATGCTCTAATTCTGCCCTTTTCTCTGTGTTGAAAATTAGTATTTGGATAATTAACGAATTTTATTTATAAGGATAAGTTTATAATCAGATTCAATCATGACTCTAAGATCAGTTTACTTAATGATCAGACACATTGCTTGAAACATGTTTTATGTTACTCCATTTAGCTTAACATTTAACTCTCTGGGTTTACTTGACTTGAGCGTAGGATGTCAAAAGGCCTGAATTGCCTAACACTTTTTCTGTCTGTACAAAGGTATGTTGCAGTTGGGAATGAGCCTTTCCTCACATCATACAATGGTTCATTCATTAATGTCACCTTCCCAGCACTTCAGAATATCCAGAATGCCCTGAATGAAGCTGGTGCTGGAAACTCCATTAAGGCCACTGTACCTCTAAATGCTGATGTGTACAACTCTCCTGTAGGCCAGGAGTATCCATCTTCTGGAAGGTTTCGTACCGATATCAATGACCTCATGACTCAGATTGTCCAGTTCTTGAACAAGAACAATGCACCATTCACAGTGAACATCTACCCTTTCCTAAGTCTTTATGGAAATGACAACTTCCCGTTCGACTATGCTTTCTTTGATGGGGCACCTCAACCTGTTGTGGACAAAGGTACTGGGATACAGTACACCAATGTGTTTGATGCTAACTTTGACACCCTGGTTTCAGCCCTTAAAGCAGTGGGTCTTGGGGACATGGCCATAATAGTTGGGGAGGTAGGTTGGCCTACAGAGGGAGACAAGAATGCTAACATAGGCAATGCTTATAGATTCTACAACGGTCTATTACCACGACTTGCATCTAACAGAGGGACACCACTCCGCTCTGGATACATAGAAGTTTACTTGTTTGGTCTTCTTGATGAGGATGCCAAGAGTATAGCTCCTGGAAACTTTGAGCGTCATTGGGGAATATTTCGTTATGATGGACAGCCTAAGTTTGCTCTAGATCTTTCTGGTCAGGGTCAAAACAAGTTCCTTACAGGTGCTCAGAATGTGGAATATCTTGCACAGAAGTGGTGTATGTTCAACCCCAATGCGAAGGACCTTAGCAAGCTTGCAGACAATATAAACTACGCTTGCTCTAACTCAGATTGCACCGCCCTTGGATATGGCTCTTCTTGTAATGGCTTGGATGCTAATGGAAATGCTTCATATGCATTCAATATGTACTTCCAAGTGCAAAACCAAGATGACTTGGCCTGTAATTTTCAAGGTTTGGCCATGGTTACTGCACAAAATATTTCACAAGCAAATTGCAATTTCACCATTCAAATAAAGGCATCATCCTCTTCCTCACTTGGCCTGACACTGGTGGGTTCTGTATCTGTAATATTATTGACAATTGTGTTGCTATAGGCATATACTTGTAGATACCTGGACGCGTTGTTTGCCCATGTATTTTGTCGATTTCATGCTCATTTGACCTTTTTGGGATTCCGTCAGCCATTTATTTAATGAGATTCAGCTGAAACTTTGGATTTTACATTTTTTCTACCCCGAAATATAGTTCTGAATGTCAAGTCCCAGTGGATGTGAGGGTTTGTTTTTGCGGGCTTACACTACATAGGAAGCTATATCTGAGAAAATTTGGAAGAGCAGTCAGTGCATTTGCTACGATTGAGACGGACAGTGATGGCTTTAAAATTCCTTTCAACCCTTTTTACTAATATCCTTGCACAGACTTACGAATTAGGCGGGTTTGAATTTAAATTTCAAATTTTTAATTTTACTAGAAGGGATTGAATTTGAGTTTTGAATACAAAATTTACTCTGGTCGGGTCTTCAAATTCATTTAGTTTGGTCAGTAGTTACTTGCACCTTGTCACGAATATTTTAAAATTTGGATTAAAAATTAAATCGATATGAGGTTTAAGGTATAAAAATTTTAACAGGTGTTAGATTTTTATAAAATTGATTAAAGATTAAATAAAATTAAAGAATTTGAAATATGATTTAAAAAGAATGTTTATATTTATCAAAGAATTTAAAATTTAATTAAAATTTTGCTAAATAAATATTAGTTGTTTTATTTTAATTTATAAGAATTTATTAATTTATAAAATTAATCGATTAATTAAAAAATTAATCAAATTTTAACAATAAAAATTATTAAAATTAATTGAACCAGAAAATTAAAAACTGAACTAAAAAATTAGATAATTAAAATTTTTTATAGTAATATAGGTAAAATAAGTTAATCTTTTTAATAATTGATGAAGATCATCAGCCAATTCAAATTGACAATAAGTTAAGTGGTTGATTCGTTAACAAAATTGAACTCAACAATCATCTCTCTCCTTGTTCCTACTTCTATTTGTCAGCATTCCCTACAATTCAAAGACACGATCTAGGAATTAGAGAAAATAATCAAATTCAAATTCAAATTCAAATTAGAGGGAAAAATGAAACGTTCCACTAATTAATTCACTGTCATCATCCTATTTCTAAAATTGACTAAGCACTTTACATCTCAATGGAAACATTTTTTACCATCTTCTTCCCCCGTCCCTATTCTATGACCTGAAAAAATGAATTTAAAGCCGGCCTGAATTCCATACAGAGACGATAACAATGGAGCCATTAATGTAAAATTGCATACTGTTAGATCCATCCATGCTGCCCTCCACCTTACTTGTCGCCATAGCAGGAGTCATCACATTTCTTTTTCTCAAATCAATTTCCATTCTATTAAAGGTTGCATGTTGCATGTTTTTTAAAGCATCAGAAATCTGTTCCAATTTTATTTTTGCCTCCAAAATAATGTCGTTTTATGTATAAGTAAATATAAAACAACGATATGTTCTTGATAAAAAATAAGATTAAAATAGAGTAACGGTCACAAAAAAACTGAACTCGTATTTTATCGTTTTTTTTAGAAACAAGATTAAAATAGAGTAATTTTAATTATATTTAAGCTCTTCAAAAAATAGTTTTGTTCATAGCATGACCTCTAAATATTATTTTTTGTTATGGTTAAATTATCCGTTACGTGTCTAGATTTGGTCTTCCTACAAATGTTGATTTAAATTGGCAGGGGAGATTGCAATAGTGGAGATGGTTAATGGTACTTAATCATGAAAGTTAGGTCGGGCGAAGGGGGGCCCATTTTATGAAGTGTGGTCTAACAACTTACCAACCACCAACCACGACCAGGTGATATGTCGGTTAATCGATAAATATATGATTTACCTAAATTTTGTTTTTTGTCTTTTGGGTAAATATTTGTGGAATGTGACTATACAATGCAAAGATTGGAAAATAGGGGTGCAGATTTTCTGTCTAATATTATGGTGTTTTATTGTGTCCAATAAATTTCAACCATTTATTTATGCGGGTTCTGTATGAAACCTGCAAAATAAATAATTGAAATTTTATAAAACAGAGTAAAACTGGACAAAACATCTAGACTCAAAAAATAGAAAGATAAGATTGCCCTTTATCTAGCTTGCTGCGTCTCCTGCAGGTGTCTACTACTACAATCTTAGGCACTTGAACATGATATAAATTTATAACTCATTCGAGACAAGGCTCTTGTTTACCAATGGCAAATTACTTGAACTGTTAGTTAATTTATCAGTGGTTAGTTGATAATGGATTAATATAATTGATTTAACTAGTTGATAAAATTAACTTTTTATTTAAAGATATTTGATAAAATTAACTGTTTAATATTAATTACTTATGCATAAAATGATTTGTAAATATATGATTTTAAAAAAGATTTATAAGAACATATATTATATCTAACATATTCTCTTAAGAAAGTCAATTTCATCGTTTCAAAATTAAAAGGAAAACTATATCATGTGACATTAATTTAATTTCAAAAATTAAATTAAAATTATTAAATTTAAATAATAAATTTATTATCTCTATTTTTTTGAAGTAATTTATAATAACTTTTGAATATAATAACTTTTTAGTCCCTTTACTTCTAAGCTACTAGCGAATTGAGTTCAATTCACCAACTTAATCAGTTGATTATCAAATATAATTACCCACGATTTGACATAATCAAATAACTTAAACCTTTAAATCTGAAAAAAAAAATCACAGATAAATTATTTATCAAATAAGGCGACGAAGAAAAGCTAAAAAATAAATAGAAAAAGAAGAGAGACAGATTAGTACACGTATAATAATAACAAAAGAGGAAAGAAGTTGTTCTGTGAAAATCAACTGGCTCAATAATATAAGTGAAATGAAAGTGGCCCTCGCTAGTTGTTTCGGTACATCATCTTATCCTTTGTCAGGGATTGCCAAAATCTATGTAATGTTATTACATAATTTCAATGGGATATGTCCCACGAATAATGTTATTTAATGAAAACTCTCAGTCAGCACAAACTAATCACAACTAACCTAGGAATCAAATCTGTCCAATTTTACTCTGTCTTATTCTGTCTCATAAAATCTCAGTCATTTATTTTACGGGTCCCATGTAAATCTCACATGAGTCCCATGCGGAATCCACATAAATAAATGATTGAAATTTATTGGACAGAATAAAACACCATACTATTGGACAGAAAATCTAAACTCAACTAACCTAAATTTCAGAATCTGACATCCAACCTTTTCCTGTACTCAATGGAAGTACTTGGAGAAATAGCTTACTCTCCCGAGTTCTGAAGACAGAAGAATTTCTTTTACTGCTACATTTATGACATTCACAAGCAATCTATTTCGTACATCAATGCTTCTTATAGAAAGAGATGCGTTCAGTAGCAAGTTCAGCTTCAGGTTAAGTTAGTATTATCGCATCAAAACGGCCAAAGTTCCCCCCCTCTTTCCTACTTCTTTTTCGTTAATGAAACTACAGTGAGTGAAAATTTAAAGCACATATTTTCTCATCTTTTTTTGGACTCGACAACTAGTTGGAATTGGCAAACGGACGTATCCGAAGAAACTACTCAGAATCATATTGGCAGGAATATCCAATAGGTACTATATATTGAACTAGCTTTGACAAAACAAGGAATCATCTACGTTGCTAGCTAAACTTTTCAACTCTCTAATGAGTAGACTCAAATCTTTGCTACAATGAGATTCTTTCTGAAGCCATTCCTGTCCTGATTAGGAATGGAAGACAGGAGAGCTATTAGCCATTCTCATTTCCATTACCTTCTTGTGAGAATTGGAGTGTAAATAGCTCACAAAAGTAGGACTTTTGGCTGGTCTATACTCTGGCAACAACCTGCCTGACTTGTACCTCACACCACATGCATTGCACAGCGTCTTTGGACCCAATGGTCCAGCCCTCCACTGTGGAGTCTTTTGTGTTAGGCAATGGGTGCATCTCCTTGGTTGCTGCCCATTATTAATTTCCAATGTGCCAATGTTGTCCTTGCTACCTCTACTCACTATTGTAGCCTTCTCATCATCTTTCTCAACATCCATTTCCACTTTCCCCGTTCCTCCTTGCACTTCACTATCTTCTGCTCTGTTTCTATCTTCATTCCTGGGAATAATGAGTTCACTATCAGCTAACCAATATGTTTGCTGCAGCATAGGAGGGTCTGAGCTTGGAAAGTTAACAGTTTGATCGTTGCCATAAGACCAACTACTTAATGGGTTTCTTGTCTTGGCATTTTTGACCCTTTTTCTCTTGCTTCTTGCCTTGCCTGGTATTATAAATTTCTCCAACGAAGGTGGATTCTGTTGCGAGGGTTTTGGTGTTGTGTCTGTGCGTTGAACAAAATTTGTATTGGGTACTGGTAGGCAATTTCCTGTGCTGGATAAGCAGTCCTCCACAAACATAGACAACCATTCCAACCGAACATCCACTTCCTGTATCAACCAAAGCCCAGATACATTAAGTCTACGGTAATGGGAGAGACAAAGTAAATAATACATAGTTAAGACCATAAAATCTTTCTATTAAGCACATATTATAAGGTTCAATGGGGTACAAAAGCTAGTTATGGCGAATGTAGCCAAAATTCTGGCAGGCCAGAGAACAAGCAAAGATTAGAAGGATATGGAACCAAGGAAAGAACCAAAAGAAGACCCCACTTTGGTTGGAATGCAGAAGTATTAGAAACGAAACGAAAGATAAGAAATTGATGGTGAAAGAAACCAGAACTCAGTTAAGCCTTCAAATGGTAACAAGCAGACAAGTGAAACATGAGTCCACACAATAGAAAACGAAGGAAAGGGCAAAACCAACCGTGTTTTGAGCAGAAAAAAGGTCATCAAGTGGACTAGTAGTGGCTGTCAAAGCGGCACCAAATTTAGAACATGGAGGAGAAGATGCAAGAAGCTGTTCTTGCTGGTGAGAGTAGTCAACTGGAACTGACACATTCCGGCAGAAGTCCATGGCAGAGCTAGGACCAAAAACCCAACAAGAAAAACGAGAGAGAAATTGGGAAAAAAAGAAAGAAAGCAGAAGAAAATGTATAGGTTGCTAGGCTATCTCGACTCTCAAGTGTGGCCCCTTATGGTCTGGGTTTCTGTCGGCAGATAAAGCTAAAGGAACAACCAAAGTTAATAATAGTCACCAATACAATTGCCTACAGCCCTTGTATCACTCGCTTCTTTTTATCTGTCTAATAATCATTCTGCACTAATTACTGCAGCCTCATGTATATACACAGCCTCTCTACCCATTTTTGCTCCTCTCAACTAAAGTATTTCATTGGTTTTGCTTTCGAGGAGTAGTCATTATCATTTGCATAGTAAAATGGAATCAAGCACTGCATGTTCAAAAGAAAAAAAGAAAACGAGTTAGTAAAGACAACAGAAATGAAAAATGATAACTTGGAGGAAAGAGTTTACTTTGTCTTATAAAGAATCTTGTGAAAGTTTAAATGGAAAACGCGGGTTTTGAGTGCATATGTGTAGACGCGATGTCTTGGTTGTCGTCCACAAATTGTGCTAGCTCTCTTAGGCCCGTCAAAAGGACTACTTTCTTTCTGTCTCTCAGTCTATGTAGATCAAACTCTACTAATATTAGCTCTGTAGAAAACTGATAGATTCTTTCTGTAGATGAAAGTAAATTTATTCAGAGCAGGTTGATCAAGCTACTCCACCTTTTCAAGAAACGGATTCCGTTTAGAGAGATGGGAACAGTACTGACCAGTTTAAGCTAATGACTTTAATGATCCCTTTAAAGATTGCATTATTTTGTCTAAATCGATAGATTCGTGATTCCAATGTGGAAATTTTCAGTAAATTAATTTCACCACAACATTCGAAAGGCAGGCATCACAAATTCACAATACAACTTTGCAGACTCCATACTGTCATGCTTCAAATGCCAAATCAAATCGATTGATTCAACATTCCCAGGCAGTAAATATGAGCCTATTGTCTGGATACACACACGCGCGCGCGTATACATGACATTGATTGCCTGGTAAAACCATTTCTTGTTTAACTAATCTGGATTTTGGAATCTGTAACTCTGAATACTGGTATTTTTCTGGCATGCTAGACACCAATGATGAAGCTTGAAGCCGTACATATAATAGCCCCACACTGATAATTTTCCTACAGCTTTGAGACTATGTCTATATCATAGCCCTCGTCATCATTTGCCCATCCTACAGTGGTAAACGTTACTGTCCAAATTGAAAAGGGCTTGTGAACTCTTTGAAATCAGAAACTTTGCTCCCGTCGGCATAGCTCTTTTCTAGCTCAATCTGCCTCATGTGGATTGCACACCGACGCTTGGCTCAATAAACAGTACCATTACATCATTCCGTTTTATTTTGGGATCAAGTGACAAGGGAAAGTTTAGGCGTATTTGGAACTTTTCATGACTTTTTAACTTGTCTTTTTCTTGTTTTCTTTCCCCTTTGGGTGTGAAATAGCTGTTTGTGAGTCAGATAACTCATTCATGCATGAATTTTGGGAAAGAAAAAGAGAAAACAAAAGAGTAAGGTGGAGCAAAATAGTTTCTTGTAAATTTCTTATGAGGATTCGCACCCGTTGTCGTCAACGTTGTTTAAAAGGTCCTACTCTTGTAGCAGGCGATAACTCCTGGGGGTTATTTCCCAATCCCCACAGAGGCAGTAATTAGTTTAATCTTTGAAACCGAGTAAAAAGAACTCGTATTTGAATTTTGAACAAGAAAACTCATTCCCCAACAAGAACGAGATGGCAGGAACTTTGAATGAGTGGCTAAGGACGTTTATTATGTAAAATAACGGTGCTGGTGACAGTCATCCCAAGTGCCTATGCTGGTTTTTAAGAAGTAGGGCACGTTAAGCAATTATTGTAAGACAAGAGGATATCAATAATTGTGCTACAAGAAGAAAATGTGTCCTCCAGGATGAAGAATATGCACAACATTGTCTACATGCATGCCAAAATAGTCCACCCATCACAAAGCCCTCAAGATTCATCTCCATCCCTAAATTCAGGGTAGAAAAAAATTGGTGGACCAAAGAAGTTGGGATAATCTTAATCTGTACCGCTCTGTCATTTACATGTATCAAGCACCGCAAACTTACTAACATGAATGGATGATGCAAGAGACAGCCAAAAAGACCGGTGGATGATTAATAATCAAGAGATCAACATCTAGAATCAAGGCCAAAAGATGTGAACTAAAGAAAAAGCAGTACTTTTGGCTCATACCTCTAGTGAAGTCATCCCACTTCCAAACTCCAGATTACTTCTGCTGAGGCTTAAAAATGCTAAGAACTCATCCTGCAATACTGATTGCACCTAAATTTCAGGGAACCACATATCAAGAAAGTAGCAATGGCCTGATAGCCTACCACTAAGAATCTGACACACACTTTGCTGCTCATGGTCATGGACCACCATTCATATTTCTCCCTCAATCTGTAGCAACTGAATGGGTCTATCATAATACACCATCAACTTTTCATACAATAAATTTTGGGTCTATATATGCCAGCTATGGCAGGGGATGTCTATTCATTGTTATACCAATCAATCAAAGGCAGAATCACTCTGTTTTGATCTTCCTCTAGTCTAATGCATCAAGCTCTATGAAAATATACCAAGAAAATTCACATACAAGGGGTTTTTGGAGATTATATTTTGCGTAACTTTCAAATATACATAGCTACTCCCATCGTGAAGAGTAACTAGGACAAATTCAGTCACGTTTGTATTGAAACATAAGTTGACCCTTGGAGCATGACAAGAAGAGCATGGAATAGACCAATAATAAAATAATACGAGAGAATTTATACTATACACAGGTTGATCAAACCAAAGGGAGAAAAAACTAACCACCCACATAGCTTACAAAAAGTTCAAAGTCCCAATTTCTTTTTTCTCCCTTCCTTGTTTAATCGTTAAATTGCCACCATAAGACTCGGGCCCTAAGACAAAATGTACCAGCATGATAATATACACTTGCCAATGAAGTTGGATGTCACTCGGACAATAGATATTGACGCCACTCTTCAGGTGTACCGTTTCTCATCCTCAACATCCTTAGGGCTGAACTGGTTAGGGGAATGGCAAGTATCTCGTAGTCTTTTGGAGCCTGTGAAACCAACGTTAAGTTACACTTTTTAGCAAGACATCTGACTGCATTCAACACATAATATGTTTTCTCGTTCTTAGAGTTGATAATCATTTCCAGTCATGATCCCTACTATTTGCTGCCAAATATATCTGTCAGCTCTTAAAGAGATCATAATGTAATTGATCTTTGGAAGATCAGAATATAAATTGAATGTACCTTGGGAACCTTTATCAGCTTCATATTTGCTTCCATCAGCGTTTTCTGACCCTTTTTCGAGTTGCATTTGGCACAAGCAGCAACCTATTTACGATTTACGATAACCAGCAATACTTAGAAGCTGCAACATTTTGGAAGAAGGAAAGAGTTCATCATGTTATAGCATTGTTACAGATTTAGTAACGTAGGCCCATGTCATTTCTCCCCAAATTTGGGAAGAACAACCTTCCTTCAAAGTTAATTCTTCCTTAATGCCTTTGTAGTACTAAGAGTAATGAATACTAGTGGGTTCTATAAAGACAATTTTCTAATGTCATTATGTTCTAACCCAGAATTCAATGGAAATTGCAATTGTTCCATTTCTCAAGGTCACTATCTCTAGCAAGTCAAAATAATGGCTAACCCTTCTTTCACAGTGAAAGTGAAGAGCAACATTATAACTTTTCCAATACACACGTTGGTTCAGTCTCACTTGATTCTTTTAGTGACCCCTTACCTTCTTTTAGACATCTTTAAAGCCATTAAAAAGGGTATAGATGCAGGAGAAAAAGCTCTAAGGTCAATACAAACTTGATGGATCAATAAATGCACCAAAAACAGCAGAGGTACCTACCATGCTAGATGATTTGACAGAAAGGATTCAAAATTACTGATGATAAGAAATCAGTATCTCATAACTCCACTGAACAGTTCCAATAAGTTCACATGGTTAAATAAAAGAACAAGTTATAATCCTAGCAGTCAATTGGTTGAACACTTTTCTGCATATGACGTGTTCTCAGAGAAATATATTCTATGTTTTACTAAAATAATTTCTTCTTCTCTGTACAACAGAAACAGACGGTAAATAGAATATAATACATATCAAACCGGTCTCACCAGATTTTCCCATTTCCATTCTCCTCCTCGTGCAACTGGCAGCACATGATCAATGGTCAAATTCTCACGAGCAGAACAATACCTATTGAGAAAGGAAAATTATCTTGAATAAAAAGAAAACAACAGCAATGAAGCACATGAATCTGTAGCCATGAAAGCTTAATACTAAAACAGCAATCTTCTGAAGAGATCTCCACGACAGCCAGGCTTTAGATGCGGAAATAAAATTGGAAATGGACAAAAAGGGGGGATCAAGTATTTCATTGACCTGATACATATCTTCATGTGCCCTACAACCCTTTCTGTTTGCAGCAGACAAATTGTGGAATCTAGGGGACTTTTCCAAATCTAGCTTATTGTACAACTTGAATAACACTAGCTCTATGCCTCCAACGTTCAATCCTATTTTTCTATCTTTTTCTTTTTGGATTCTGATTTTATTCTAGCCAGCTTCCATTTTAACATGTCTATATGTGGCACAGGTATACCGAGATCCTTCCAGCTATCTAAAGTACCGTTAAGCTTCACAAATGATGCTCTTTGTTGGTATTATGATGCAATCTGCACACACCTCCTAATTGTTTTTGTTGCTTCGCATGAAAAATATATATTCCTTCCCGGAATGTTGAGAATGTAGAAACATAGATGACAGGAATATACAGAAAAAACGCAGAGAATCTTTGACAATTCACATCTTTTAATTGATTCAAGGAATAAGAATTACACCATAGGGGGGTCACTTACTGACAAGTATAGTTGTCTCGATAATAGACATTCTTCCTACTCAGGTTGCTTTTAATTCTTCTTCTCTTAAAAACCTGCAGTAGATTTGGGACCTGAAATCAGGGAAGGAGAAGGTAAATTTAGGAATCAAGCAAAAATAAAACCAGCTATATTGGAATTGCAAGTGGGACGTCCAGGAAAATATAGATAATCAAGGCTTCTCAATTACATACTCTTAACACAGCTGGTATGTAGAAGGATCCACTAGGGGATTTTACAGTCTGGTCATAATATTCCAGCACATCCGCCTGGAAAGGATCAAGAATTTCAGTAATTACTGGGAAAATATAGGGTCAAAGTGATGCATCCAACAGAAAACAAGTAACAAGGTATAATTCTTTTAAGGAATAATATTTAGTTAAAACTAATCACGTTAACAAGCTTTCCAAGTGTTGAACACACAGTGCAAAATTACCATGAAGTGTGAATAAAGAAATGAGAAGCAAATATAAGCCTAAAGACATCGAAATACACGTTGACATCTAAATTGATAAACAAGGAAAATTAACCTTCTCCATGAACTCCAAACATATAGCACGCTTCCAGCATACAACATTGACTGGCCTGGTGCAGGACAACAAGAATTAAATTTACAAACTACGTCTGTGAAAGTCTCAAATAAATGAAAAATCAAGCATTGAAAAGAAAATGGGTAGCCAGTTAAATATAACTCAGAGAACAAAAACATCGGTAATTTGTACCCCTCTTTCCAAATAAAGGAGGCAGGTAGTAGGGAAACCCAAATGCATCTTATGTTAGATGCATCCAACTGGCAAGACTTGGCAAAAACAACCAAGCTGTTTCGTGAATACCATCTTTTTCACACGTAAGTAGTTGAACCGCAAGTCATCTACAGTGTCATCAGTATTCTCTTCTACCTATTCACCTCTATTTTGCTGAGATGGAAACTCAACTTTAATCAGCTGCACCCTAATACTAGCTTCCCAGGAGCTCTTCATCCTTATCTTTATCCTGATAATAATCTTTATTTCCATTCTTTGTTTACCATTATTTTTGTCAATCTATTAACTCATTTGTGACTGAAGAAGGGAGGGTGAAACACCTAAACTATCAAAGATATAAAACTTCTCACAGCACATCTGCAATTTGCAACTGATGATTTCACCTAATTTAGTGATTTGACCTCATCCCAAATATTAATTCCAGCCGTATAAAACTATCACTGCTGTCTAGTATGTCAGGATTCATTGGTCTTCTGTACTCTACTTCAAATCAATAACTTAAACCAAATATCTTTTTGCCTAGTGTTTGTCTCGTCTCACAACTGTCCATTTTCGCATATAACCTACTCTTAACTCCCACTCTACACTCACTTAAAAAACATAAATGTTGAATGAAAACAAAAAAGAAACAGAAATACCAAATGCATAAGCTTTAGTAACCGTATGCTCCAGATAATACGATTATATACACCTGTTACTTCATAAATCTGACTGTCGTATACCTTAACAAGAAAACTGTAGAAAACGATTTCATGATACTATCCAGATGACTAACATATGACGAAATCTCATCCAATAAGCTAGCATCCCTAACAAAGTAGCAATAGGTCTTAAAAATAGAAAACTCCATCTTCTAGACTAAGAGAACAAGTCAATCAAATTTGATACAAGAAAAAAAGATACGGAAATGACCTGTAAGCAATATCTAAGACTAGGCCTCTAAAGCAAGCCAAGTCATCATTCTCAAACTCATCATCACT
>JANITX010000002.1:17555405-17569050 GCA_027564395.1 Erythroxylum ulei
TATTTAATTTATAATTATTATTAGTAATAAAATATTTATTATTATTTTAAAAACTTTGAAAAAAATGGGGGGAAGGAGAGGTAGGAGGGAGGGAGGGAAATTTTGATAATTTTTGAAAATTTTGCGAAAAAATCTCCCAATTTTTTAAAATTTTTGGTACCGGCCGGTATTTGAGTGAAATTTTGAATACCGGCCAGTACCGACCGGTATTTGAATTTGGTACCAAAATTTAAAATCCGGTACTGAATTTGAGCTAGTACGGTACATTCTGGCCAGTACCAGCCGGAATGAACTTAGTTAGCTTATTTTATTATATTATGGTATCTTATTGGTAATCTATAATTTTATTACGTCTTATATTATTTATTTGTTTATATTTAGACATATAAGTGTCTTGTTTATTTAAAATATATTTTTACTTATTTGTAGATATGGATGGTAATGTTATGCAAATTATGCAACTTCTAAAAATTAAGCAATTTTTGGACAATGAGAATGAGTTTTAGGATTCCATGGCTTATATAGTCGGTTACATGGGTGTGTATTTTTTTAACCATGTATATAAAGAACCATACATGACTTCTTATCAAACATGAGAACTCTGGTTATTGAATGGTCATGAAAACGGTGTTTTAATATATTTAGGATTAATCAAAATATGTTTTGTCAATTATGTATGGTTTTGAAAAACAATCATGTTTTGAGACCTTTGGATGTGATGCCTATTTTGGAGAAAGTTGGCTTATTTGTGTATGTTCTAAGTAAAGGTTCCCTTAATAGATATATCCAAGAGCGCTTTCAACATTCTGGTAAAATTGTGAGTAGAGTTTTTAAAGAAGATTTGAGTGTCATGGATGTTTTTTCAAGGGATATACTCATATCAAAAGATCCCGAATTCAAGGATATTTACTAATGGTGCTAGATATATGTCACATTTTAAGGTAATTGAATATGTTCTTCCTCTCCTTTTATTATACTTTTCATTGAAAAATGTTGTTTTATCATCTTATGATTATTGCTTTATATTAGGATTGCATTGGAGCTATTGATGGTACACATATAGCGGTAGTTGTTGTAGAAGAGAATCAAATGAGATATAGATGACAAAAAGGAATAATGACTGTAAATGTATTGACATCATGTGACTTTGACTTACTATTTAAGTATGTTTTAGCAGGTTGGGAGGGATCAGTACACGATTCTCATAGTTTCGTTGATACAATCGATAATTCGAGACTTAAATTTCTAAAACCACCGATAGGTAATTTTAAGATTTTTAGGATTTGTTATTCATGATTTAGACTTTTTATAATATCATTTATACTAATTATATTGCCTCTATTGACACTTAGGTAAATATTACTTGGTTGACAAAGGCTATTCGAAAAGAGAATGATATTTGACCCTTTACTCAAAGACAAGATATCATCAATTAGAGTTTTGTGATGCAAATTCAAGAGAATCTCGAGAAGTTTTTAATCGAGCTCATTCATCATTGAGAAGTTGTATTGAGAGGGCTTTCAGTGTTTTTAAGGCTCAACGGAGGATATTGAAGAAAATACCTAAGTATTCATTGATGGATAAAAAAAAATAATTTGTACAACTTTTGCGTTGCATAACTATATGAGAAAAAGTACAATTAACAACCCAACTTTTAACATCATCGATCAATATCCTAAATTTATGTCTCCAGACATATTTCAATATGTTGAAGTTAACTCTACATAAGATGTTAAAAAACAAAAATCTCGAAAGATGATAACTATTCGTAATAATACTGCTTCTAATTTAATCACTTAGACGTTATTTTTAGATTGCTATAAACCTTTGCTTTAAATGGTAGTCTTCATTTCTTTTATTCTCTTTGAATTGTATTGTTAAACTTCATTTGAGTTGTTATATTTTGTGTCTGGATGTATTATCATCATCATTACCATTTATTATTATTATTATTACTATTATATGTTCTATGTTTTTTTATTAAAGTTATAAACTTAATTTTTGTAAAATTAAATATCTGAAATCTTATAAAAATATTCAACAAAATACATATATAATATTCAAGTTTTTATATATATTTTCACCTCATGTCTTCATAAGTCATTTTACACATAAACAGCTAATTTTATCAAACATTTTTAATAAATCGCTGATATTATCCATTGATCAAATGAACTAATATAATCAACCATTAATAACAATCAACTGATATAATTAACCACTGATAATAATCAACTAACAGCTAATGCAATCTGTTGTTTGTCAAACAAGACCTAAAACGAGTTTGGGTTTTCTTATCATACTCACTTTAGCTAATGTTTTTCCTTTTCCCTACCCTACAGTAATGGAAGACTTTTAACCATATAAAATTAACACAAATGATACTTTCAAAAAGAAAAAAAAAAACCTCAAATGACTCATCTCTTAATAACAGCAAAGATGTTTTTAGAAGATCAAGATAAACAATTTAACATGTTAGAGGACAAAATTTTTGGTAGTCCTCCCTCCTATGATCATCTCGTGATCAGAAGGTTTGATAAATCAGCTCCATTTTGCTATATCACTGTGTTTAAACCTCATGCAAGACTTCCACACATGAGGCTCCAATAAGCAGTGAACAAAAATTCCAACGTCGAAATAAAATTTCTAGACGTTAAATCTAGATATCTGTATTGCGTCAACTGAGCTGAAACACACTCAAATTATAAATATAGCTCAATCACTTCAAACCCGTTCAACTTCAATTCACTTACCTCCCCAAGCTTTTCAACTTTAGTACATTCTCCCTGTTACCATCATCCAATCAATTCCCCAGAGCTTTGTAGAGGGTTTCAGAGAGTACAAGGATGAAGTGGGTGATGAAAATGGACAAATTATTCATTCTTGATCTTTTAATCCACGTGTTCATAATTAATCATATCAAGTCTTCTTCGTGAAGTTTCGTTTCCACGACAGTAGGAATTATGCTTTCAAAATGCATAAGAAAAAAGAAACAGAGAAAAACATTGGATGCCATATCTGCCAGACTGCTGTTGTTGGAAGGCCTTGTGCCCTTCACTTTCTGACTGTCTTGCATAATTGTGGATAAACATGATGATGTACTTCCCAGAGATAAAAGTACTGCTGTACCAGCCACATGGTGTCATACAGACGCAAGTTTTGATGTATATGCTCCACCTTTCCATCAATAGTCCAGCTTCAAGTGGACCAATAATGGTCACAGCAAACGCTTATGCTTTCTCTTCTCAACAAATCTATAACTAATTAGTTCATTGCTCAACAGGAAGATTAACCTCCCTTAGTACTTTTACTGCATCCTCGGGAAAAACAGGGTTAATATAACAACCAGATCCAATTTCAAAGCCTCCCAGCCCAGATAACTGAGGTACTATTTGTAAATACCAATGAGCATATGGTAATTGGGAATCTTTAACCTGGAGAGGAGAAGTCTGGATCATGAAATTGAATGGGGGATAATTCAATTGTATTGATATTTTGTTCAGCATGAGCTTTAATAGTCCCCCAAGATCAACCGCCTGCAGAATTGCGCATTAATCAGGATGTCAGTCTTTAATTAGGATATAAAAACAATAAAACCTTTTCATGTGAAACAGTATCGAAGGAAAAGGACAAACTAGTCTAGCAAAAATTCTGTGCTAAATATTACCAATTTTGGGGAAATTGGTCATCACAATGATCAACCCCAAGCCCAAAGATAAGTAACACAACCTTGGGTTATAAAGTTATACAATACTTCTCGCTGCGTTTAAAATAACATAAAAGGTACTATACTATCAGTTCTTATTCACATGACACAATTAATTGGTCACCCTTTTACACAATTGTCTCTTGATGATGCAGTTCAGTCATAACATCTAGAGAAAGTAGGAGGCATATATGTCCTTGAGAACTTGTGGCATAAAGAAACGAAATATGCATTTTGGAGAATATTGAATCAAACGCTCGAAGATTACCCTCTGGTGATCAAGTTCATGAAAATGAGGGCAGTGGTCAAGAGGAACAATCCATATTTCAAAAGGATAGGTAGCTGCAAAAGGAACAATTGAGATAAAATGGGCTGTTTTATCAATTACAAGCTCTTCCGCTAGAGCTTCGCAGAGATTGCATTTCCCTGTCTTATCAAAATATTCTTTTGACCCCTCAAGTCGTAGGGAAACAGATGGAGGAATAATGGGGAGAGCCAGTATCTGGCTGTGGGAATGGCTCAATGATGCCCCTGCAGAAGCACCATGGTTCTTGAACACCTAAAAATACAACAAGATGCAATTTGTCAACATCTAAATTAAGTTCTACATAAACCAAGTAAAATAAGTTCAACTGAATTTAAAATCCAAAGCAAGAAGCACACATGTATGAACAAACTAAAGGCTGCGACCTGCTTGCACACACAATGGCAAATCCTAAAGTTGTACATTAAACAACGCTGGGGAAGAAGAGACGTATCTTCCATAGGTCTGAAAATAATGCTAAAATATGAAACACAAAAGGAACAATGAAATTTGTGAGGTGATAGACTTCAATGTTCATTAGTTTTGAAGGTCACACTATTCTAATAGCAAGAACCCTAAACACTCTGTTTGTTTTCATCCTAAAAATATGGAAAAGGCTACCTAGTACAACCATGAGTAAAGTTTCTATTCCAAGAAAACCTCGGAACAAACCTTTAGCAAGAGCTCAAATATGAATCTTGGAGATATGAAAATTAGTAGACAACGAATTTAAGTAGCAAATTACAATTAAATGTATCAATTAACATAAGCAACAAAAACAGAAATAAGACAAAACCCAGAATTTCGATTGACATTCGATCAATTTCTAGCACTCCAGATTCAAAAACAGAAACGCCCAACTAATGGAACTGTAAAAATTAACTCTAACAACAAGACTATGACTCAATCGTAATAAAACAGAAGTAAGAACGCAATCTATCAACGAAATTCCTAAAAAAAAAACCAAACAAATGCAATGGAAACGAAACCTGCACGTATTTGATGAATTCAAATCTCATAATCTGCTCTATCCGCAGCTTATAAGCGAGCAAAACCTCACCAATCTCCTTCCCTTCCATGTCGCATAACTGTACCGAGTGAATCGGAGTCTCAATCACCACATCATGATAACCAAACCCACCCAAGACCCTACCCGGACAACCAATCTCACCATCTGGAACCGCCACGTTCCTGCTGAGAGCTGGGTACAGATTCTCGATCACGCGGATCTTCCAGTTCGGGTTTGCGGAGTCGGGCGGTACACGGAAGATCTCAGGCGCACAGTCGTGCTCACGACCACCGCAGAAGGGGCACGATTCGCTACTCGGGTTGGCTGATTGAGGGGTTTTGGACTTGAAATCCGAGGGGCGTTTGGCTCGGGCGGGCGAGAATATGACCCAGCGGTTAGTGACCGGGTCGTGCCTGAGTTCAGGGATCCGACTTGGAGCTTGAGCCGGCGATTCCATGTGGCTCGTCAGTTGTCACTGTTCCACGTCGGAGGATTGGTAAAATATATAGCAATTGAACAGAGTGATGAAGATGGGTCGAGCCGATCCAGAAAGCTTTATTAAGCCCAATTCTTAAATTGAACCGGGTCGGGCGGGTGTCCATGACTATAACTATATAGTCAAAACTATTATGTGTGGATGATGATACAGCTCCATATATACATATCAGCTTAAAAATTGACCTACTGCTACTAGTCCAAATTTAAAATGTATTTTTGGTAATAATAAAATACAATTGACTCAAAATACATATTTCATAAACACTTATCCAAAGAAAGCATTTGATTGGTAAAGTTTATTTCAAAAGGCCACGCTTTGCATGCTTCATCCCTTGTGATTTGTGAAATACACGACAACAAAGAAAAACTAAAATTTAAAGGAAAAAGAAAAAAAGGGAAAAGCTCGTCAGGCACAGGCACAGGCACATCCGAAGACACTCATATACATACATCCAGACACAGACCATCTGCCTTTGCGACTCCACCACCAACACCATAGCGCATATCACATGCATTGCCAACACCAAAACGCGCGGATTATAACGCAAAACGCAGAAATTTGTTGCCGATTTTCTTTTCCCTTGTCAACTGCAGCGCGACCAGAACCATCAAGAATCTGTTTTATCTATTTATAGCTAAAAAGAAAGGTCCTTTCATCTGTAGACGACTCATCGGTTCGATCAAATACGCGATCTAAGCAACAATCGGTGGCGGTTTTCTTTCAGCTCCGATCGTTCCGGTTTTCTGCTTTCGGAGGGTCGATCTGTGAGGACTCTTTTCCGCTTTTTGTTTTTTTTTTTGTTTTGTTATCTGTGTTGATATTTCATTTAGTTTTAGTTTCTTTGATGATCGGTTCGATTATTCTCTAGTGATTTTTTTTGGAGTTCCTTTTCATGATCGGGCTGCTGGTTGTTGGTAGTTGAGGTCTGAGTCCTAATTTTTTTGTCTTCTTTTTCATGCTTTTGAAATTTATCCAAAATTTCTTTAATTTTTGGTTGGGTCGATGTTTGCGTACTTGACGGCAGTTCTAGGTTAATTCAATTAATTGTTTAGATAATTTTAGTTTTTGATTCTTTGCTTAAGATGCTACTATGGGTTATTTAGAGCAGTGGAATGGAGAAAAGAAGCTGCATCTCCCAAGTGGAATGATAAGATGCATGTGTAATATTTAGGTTTAGCTACATTTGCTTTATCTTGTTTTTAGGCTGTGATAAGTCTGGATATTGTTCGTTTTGCTTTAAAGGATGCAGCTTTAGCTTTTGCTTCAGTTATATGTTTGATTCTATGCAGGATTTCGTGTATGCAACATGTTAATCGATGATTTCATGATCCCTGTAGTTTGATATGTTTAATTTTGTAGATGTCAAATATTATGGATTGGGCTCTTTTTAAAAAGGATATGTTAAAAGTTTTGGTTTTATTGCTTAAATGAGTTTCCATAAATGGTCTGATCAGATATCTGTTCGTGACACGTGTACTTGCATATTTTTTTGGAGTTTTACATGGTTTTGTACCCTTACACGTGTTAGTTAATGTGCCAGGGCAGTTTATATGCTTTTCATTTTCTTTTATTGCTCATTTGTATTTTCGCAAACATGTCTATGTATTAGTTTAATACTGTGAAGAAATGTTGTAGAATTTGATTTTGTTGATTATAATGCTTTTCGTTAGAAGTAAACTTTTTGGCTTATTTTTCTGTACTTGTGCTGGAGATATACATTCTGAAGTATACTACTAATCTTATTACAGGATGCTTGATGGATATTGAGGGAATCTAGTGGTATGTGATTTGCATGGGGTGAGGATGCCTGAGTTGAGAAGCGGAGCCCGGAGATCAAAGCGTCTTGACGATCTTCAACCACCTCAACAACCAACTAACCAAGCAGAGAATTGGATATTGCCTACTCAAAACAAGACCAGGAGGAGAGCTGGTGGAGGAAGAGGAAGGGGTGGTAATGCTGTAGCAAAAGGGGCTTCGCCAGCAATTCCTACGAGGCCAACTGCTGCAGGGAGAGGCCGGGGCGTTAGGTTGATAGATTTAGATCCAGAACCTTGTGAGGTCGAACCTGTGGCTGTGGGAGCAGCAGACCCTGGTTTTAATCGAGTAGAGGTTGTGGCAGATAAAGATATTGCAATGGAGGGTGGGAGTGCAGAGAAGGCTGTAGGAGTTGAAGAAGAAGGGAGCACAACTCCTGTTCCAGAGAGGGTATTGACCATTATTATTGAATTTGCTTGCATCATGTATGTATTTGAGTAACTAGTCATTCATTAAGGGGAGTTGATTCGTTCAGAGAAGCATTATTACTTTAGTTTTTTTTGGAAAGTCAATATTACTTTAGTTATATTGTGATTGTGATATCACTAAGTAAAATTTAGTTGAAAAGTTATCAAATTTACTAAGTTTATACTGCATTGACTAGTTGAAAGATACGTTTTTTATATATATGCTTTATATTTGCATAGATGCGTGTTCATTTCTGTGTCAAATTTTCAAGTTATTGTTTTATGCAAATCTCTCTTTTAATAAACATAGTGTTTCTGTCTGACTTCAGGTGCAAGTGGGCAATTCTCCTGTATATAAAATAGAAAGAAAATTGGGAAAAGGTGGTTTTGGTCAAGTTTATGTTGGTCGCAGGGTCAGTGGTGGCTCTGATAGAACTGGACCGGATGCAATTGAGGTGTGATTAGTACCTTCACTTACCTTCTGATGATTTTACTGAAAAATTATGATTGCTTGAAATCTGATCCTATGTTTTTGTTTTCTATCAGGTTGCATTAAAATTTGAGCACCGAAATAGTAAAGGTTGCAATTATGGCCCTCCTTATGAGTGGCAAGTGTACAAGTAAGTATGATGTCCTTTTATTGTCTGAATTTGCATCACAGATGTATTTTAACTTTTATTGATACATTTTTCCTGTTGAATTCAAAAGTACCCTGAATGGTTGCTATGGGATCCCTTGGGTGCATTACAAGGGTCGCCAAGGAGATTTCTATATTCTGGTGAGAGTTAATAACAGTCAATCTACCATGTGTATTTTATTAGCTTTATTTATGTCTCAAGGACCTTATCGACATTTTAGGTAATGGACATGCTTGGGCCCAGTCTTTGGGACGTTTGGAACTCCCTAGGCCAATCGTAAGAATCTCTCACTTTATGTTTCTTTCACCCTCTCTGTCTTTCTTGTTGCTCTTCTTTCTATATTTTAATTTTTTAGTACCTGCGACAGGATGTCACCAAACATGGTAGCCTGCATTGCTGTGGAGGCAATATCGATTCTTGAAAAGCTTCACTTAAAGGGGTGAGAGTTTTTCCACCTTTGTTATTTCACTTTCTTATATCTATCCTCATTCTTTACAATACAGTTACATCAAGTTGACTATGGCTATGATGTTGCGATAAGGTTTGTGCATGGAGATGTGAAACCAGAGAATTTTTTGCTTGGTCAGCCCGGAACCCCTGATGATAAGAAACTATATCTTATAGATCTTGGTTTGGGTAAGCTATCTTTTCTCCCTGTTACTATGTGATGCTTTTCCTACTTTGTGATGTATCTTTTCCAGGACAACTTGAACCATTTTCAATTAGATATATGTTTATGAGTTTGGTGTTCTTTCTATGCCATGTGGTTAAATTTAGAGCTGACACGTGTTTCTTGCAGCCTCTAGATGGAAAGATGCATCATCTGGTCAACATGTTGATTATGATCAGCGACCTGATGTATTCAGGTGTGTGGATATTTCCCTTTATGAATGTGCTGATTATATGTAAAAGTTGCCGTACATTGGCATAATTTGGTAGCAATATCCTTAGCTGATCCCAACTGTTGTAGATGTAGCACGTTATTTTACTCGTGAAATTAAAGGTTAAGCAAACACTTTTGGCAGGGGAACTATAAGGTATGCAAGTGTACATGCCCATTTAGGCCGGACTGGAAGTCGGAGGGATGATCTTGAGTCATTAGCATACACATTGATATTTCTTATAAAAGGAAGATTACCATGGCAAGGCTATCAGGCAAGTTTTTTTATAAAGGATATAGCATACATTTTCATCTTAATAAACTTTATTAATTATGTTCACTGTATCGGTGTCTGTTAAATTTTACAGGGCGATAACAAGAGCTTTTTGGTTTGTAAGAAGAAAATGGCCACTTCCCCTGAGTTGATGTGTTGTTTCTGCCCTGCACCATTCAAACAATTCCTTGAAGCTGTTAGCAATATGAAGTTTGATGAGGAGCCCAATTACTCCAAGCTGATATCTCTTTTTGAAAGCCTTATTGAACCATGCTCACCACTAAGGCCAATTAGAATTGATGGGGCTCTTAAGGTAATTCTGGTTTGACATCTTCTCAATTAGAAATGATGTTTTGGTATTTTAATTGCTATTCTAATGTGATCTACGTGGATACAGGTGGGCCAAAAACGTGGAAGGTTGCTCATAAATCTGGAAGATGACGAGCAACCAAAGAAAAAAGTAAGGTTAGGTAGTCCTGCTACACAGTGGATTTCTGTCTACAATGCACGTCGGCCCATGAAGCAGAGGTATCTTGTTTTTATGTTACTTGTCTTTCACATACTTATGTCCTATACTATCCTGTGTATGCTTTCAAATCACTGAAGTTTGCAAAATGAATTAAACTGGTTTAATATTTGAGTTTTTTTCTCTTAGCAAGCATTGCATTCCATTAGGGTCTTATAGGGCATATTACTTGTTTTATGTTTGGGTTCAGTTTGTAGCTGTTACTTGAAAAGATTGCTTTTAAGCACTTGAAAGTATGCAGAGAGCAGCCGTTGGCGAGTTCATTTTATGTTTAATTATTGGGCGTATAATTAAAAAGTGTTCTCGAGGGGAATGAATATAAATCAACTGCAAAAACAATGAATCCTATTTAAAAATTCCTAGTAAAATTGCTTCTGATAAGTTATTCTTCCTAGTGTTTGAGATTTGATTAGATGATATTTTCATGTCCAGTTTTTGGGTCTTTATGAAACATTTTCTGCAATTGCCTAAAATGAAGTGATGTATAATGTATTGGTCTATGGAAACAAGCGAACTAGGATAGTGACCCACTTCATTGTTGTTTTTTGCTTCCTTTGCTTTAATGTTAACTGAACCTTTTTTTTTGGGGGGATTTGCAGATATCACTACAATGTAGCTGATGCAAGGTTGCGACAGCATGTTGATAAGGGTAATGAAGATGGATTATTTATCAGCTGTGTGGCCTCTGCAGCTAATCTATGGGCCCTAATCATGGATGCTGGAACTGGTTTCTCTTCACAGGTTTATGATTTGTCAGCCTTATTCCTGCATAAGGTTGTCATCTGAAAACTTTCTCTCTATCATCTTCAGCTTGATCAGCAGTGAAAGCAAGTGTTGAGCATTTTTATGTCTATTTCTTTTCAGGATTGGATTATGGAACAGTGGGAAAAGAATTTTTATATCAGTTCCATTGCTGGTGCAAATAATGGCAGTTCATTGGTTGTCATGTCAAAGGGTCAGTAATCCGTTTGCCCTAAATACATAATTTCCATTTCCTGCTTTGTAATTTATTGTATGCTGTGTTTGGACACAAACTCGTTAATTCAAGGTTTGACTTTGCTATTTATTTTCTTTATATTTTTTGTGTCGTGGAATTTTTCTCCCATTTTAAATAATTAGCTTCTAGGATTTGAGTCCATAAACATTGTAGATGCAAAAACACTGGTGTAGCCTTGTAGGAAATATGAATTTGTTGATATATGTGTAAATAGATTGGCTACTCTGTTTAAATTGTGGAAGTGACAAGGGAAGTTGATGTGAATCTATTCTTTTATCTGAAGTTAAATGGCTTTCCTAAGATTTCATCTGAGGATAGCTTTTGTTGGTTTCATGTTTGTTCAGTTTTGGCTCTTATGAGCTAGGCCTTCATATTGATGCTTACACTAATCAAGTCAATCATTGTGTTCATAGAATTTTGTGGAATGCTTGCATTTATTCTGCAATTTTTTAAGTTACGGCTTTGTAATTTTGGTTCATAATTTTAGCATACATAGAATACTTGCTACGAGAATGGATTCTACTATTTTACCATTCTTTCTACAGGGTAATCATGTTACAAGGTCAAAAGGTAGAGCAATTTCCTATTATAGGAGATATAGCACATCGTATATTTTGTTGATTTGCATAACAATTGTTGCATTATATATTTGAACTCATCATGTACTTTGTCACAGTTCCACTATCAATCCAAGTAGTATGACCAACATAATTGGGAGTTGTGTTGTTAACTTGAAAATAATTTTCCTGGAGAACTTCTAATTAAGGAATGAACAAACATTGTCCTTCATTTATCTTTTCTTTGTTTTAGTTTCTTTTCGAAATTTTGTGCATGTACTGTGCGGCTAATAAAAGGATCAATCAACTGAAACAATTAGTTGGGCTAATTGTAATCAAGTAATTTCTGAAAATTTTGTCATTGTACAGGGACACCTTACACGCAACAGTCGTACAAAGTGAGTGAATCATTTCCATTTAAGTGGATAAATAAAAAGTGGAAAGAAGGTTTTCATGTTACATCCATGACAACTGCTGGCACTCGCTGGGGTGTTGTCATGTCCAGGAATGCTGGATATTCTGATCAGGTAATATTTGGTGCTCTAATTAATTATCGTCTTTTCTTACCCTTGCATGTAGTGTTCACATTCTACTTGATGAAGATCTGATTTCCGGCCTGTTTATTTATTGTTGTTACAAGGTTGTGGAGCTTGATTTTTTGTACCCAAGTGAGGGAATACATCGGCGATGGGAGAATGGTTACAGGATTACATCTATGGCTGCCACTCCAGATCAAGCTGCATTCATTCTTAGCATACCAAGACGGAAAATGGTAGATGAAACTCAGGAAACTCTACGGACATCTGCCTTTCCTAGCACCCATGTAAAGGTATTTTATTTTCTCATCTACTGTCCAAAGTAGTTGTAAAATTTAACTTCAATACAATCAGAATTTGTATTTTGCAACTCAGAAGGGAATTTAAATGGTGAGCAAGGATTCTAAAGCACATGTGATTATTGCTGATGTTCTGATTTCACAAAATCAAGCACCTTGCATTCAAAGATCTGATTGTTCATTTGCTGTATGTTCCTTTTGCAGGAAAAGTGGTCCAAAAATCTCTACATTGCCTCGATTTGCTATGGGCGGACTGTCTGTTAATTTTGGGGGACATGTGAGGAGTTCCCAAAAATTCGACAATTTCCAAGTTGGAAAAGCCAAGAGGGTACTTTTGGGCTTAATGTTGGCATTCTACTGTCTACAAGTAAATGAAAATCCTAGCTTCTCATATAGGATATCCTCTTACATCGTGTAAAAAGGGAAAAGCGAAAGAAAAATGAAGAATTGGGAGTTCGAGAGGGTGTTCCCCCAGCTACAATTACACGAGCTCTTGGGAGAACAGTTTGTCGAAGACGATTACATGATTGTACCTTCTATTGCAGCCAATATGTGCTTTGATTACTGCCTTGTTTTGTTTAAACATAAATGGAAGACAAGTAAATTTCAATTTCTGTTTGCATCTTCCTCTTAAGGTTTTGCTTCTGAAATACTGATTTACAGAAGAGCAAGTATTTTTTAAAAAAAAGATGAAAATATGAGTGCACAATTAAGATTTGCAATTAATGGATCATTCACGTAAGTCATTGCCTCTTTTTTTCCCCCTCTCCGTCAAGCTATGTTACATTTTATATTTTCATGTACTTTGGCACAAATTTTTGAATGTGCTTTAGCCTGAATGAAGAAATCTGCGTCCGAGTGCCTGTGCTTTTCATATCATTCACATGATAAGTCTTCCGGCAAATACTGTCAGTCCTGTTGTATGAATCTTACGGCCTGTTTAGTTTAAAGACAGGAACAAAATAGTTATTTTTAAGAATAGAATAGAGTAGTTATTTTTAAGAATAGAACAAAATGACTATTATTTTGTTTGGTTTAGGGTATGAAATAAAGAAAGAATTTTTATTTCAATTTTTGGTTTAAAAATATAAACTTAGAATAAGAAAGAAATAAGTAACAAAAAAAATCAAAATGTTATTGTTATTATTATTATTATTATTATTATTATTATTATTATTAAATATTATTATAAATTTTC
>JANITX010000002.1:17569150-17583443 GCA_027564395.1 Erythroxylum ulei
GAAAAATCTGGAATGATCAAATGAGTTATGAAATTAGATTCAAATTGTTTTATGGAGGTGCAAACCCTAAGTACAAAATATACTTACGTGAGTGTTGATATATGAATGATTATATGACGAGAATAATAGAAAGATACCTGGGATTGTCATTGAATATGCATTGTACCTAATCTATATGTCTACATATGTGCATAAATGAGTACGTGTATACTTGTGCAAATTTGTGATATGTGTAAATGTTTATTGCATGATATAGAGGAGCATTTGGAATGTCAACATCCAGACGTTGCCGGGACTTCAAACCAATAGCTTCTGGAGTGACCTGTGAGTAACCTAGACTGTCTCACTTAATTATTTGTTTGTTATAAATTATGTTCTGAGTTATCTTTGAATGTGGACTTAATTGTGTTGATTCCGGATACTAAAGGTCCGAGTCTTCTAATATATGAATGTGATATTCGAAGTGCTCATTGTATGTGAATGTGAAGAAATAAGTGTTACTCAACATGATTGTTGAATGCCGGACTAAGGTCCGATGATAAATATGAATGAGATTGTGAATGTGAATGATTGATTGAATACGTGTGATGCATTTCATTGCATGAATGCATGATCAGATAATGAGAATTGTGACTTGAGTAGCCACCGAAAATGAGCTTAAAGCTCGGAATGTGATTAAGAGCTTAAGGCTCGCTATGTATAATGAGCCCTGTATCTCTAACGGATAAGGGACAATATTAATGAGCCCCGTATCCACAATGGATACAGGACAGTTTAGACACTCAGTCACAACAACGTAATAATCAAAAGTGAGTCTCACGAGCATTGCATATACATTTAATATGTATATTTGACTGACTGCAATATATTATGGACATGTATTTGAATGAGAGTGGATATGTGAAGTAAATGATATGTGATGCTATATGCTAAATGAAAAGATGTGAATTATGTGTTTACAAGTGTTGATGTGTTGTATGAATTTAGTGAACCATCGAGGATGGTTACCTCACTGACTTCGCAAAACTCACCAAAATTGCAATGTTAATTTTTCAGGACCGAGAGAGGACATTAGCGATAAAGAGACTCTACAAGAAGCAGCATAATTCTTGTACTTTTGAGAAGAAGAAATGGCTCAAATGTCGGTCAGCTGAGACTGAAGGATTAGATAGAAGTTTTTGTATAATTCCTCTTTCTTGTAGTGTGTTTTGTATTAGGTTTTGGATTATATACATATTTAGATGGTGTGTAAAGCTACAATGTACACATTTGATTTTTATGAAATGAAAGGAGGAATTCAGTTAGTTTTTAAATGTTGTGTCTTTTCTTTATGATTCCTTATAAGAGATTATAAATGATGATGTCATGACTAAGTGATTGTAGTGACTGCTCTAACATCCCATTGTTATAGGTTATATATTGGAATGTCCTTAGGGTGTTCCAGTATGTACTCTATGGAAATGGGGCGTTACACTGTAGCTTTAGACAAAGACATATGAATGATCGTGCTAGTAGGAGCTTGATTCCCATTCCAAATCAAGTCATTTCAAAAATACCATAGCCCCCACGAAATTACTGCAATCTTTTCAGTAATCTCACATGTGTTAGGATGGAGATATGGCAATAGAAAATCAGGAAAAATTGGTGTTAAGGACCAACCCAACAGAATTCCAACATTGTCTAGCCCGTGCACACTTAACTAGCACATGATTGACATCTTCCTGTAAACCATAAAAAAGGGCAACCTGTAAAAACAGGAATTCCCTTATTATGTATCGCCAACCTAGTTGGCAAGATGCCTTTGAGAGAACGTCACAAAAATTTTCTCATTTTTGGAGGAGTTCTCAAATTCCAAACAGCTTTCCAATTACCCGAAACGTGAAAAGAATCTAAACCAGATAGTTTGTTAATTGCTAGTCTATACCTAGATTTGACACTATAGAATCCAGACTTATTAAAATGCCAAGTCCATTTATCTTCCAAGGCACATCTACTAATAGGAATGCTAATAATATTTTGATAGCCAACAGGAGAGAAAATAGAACTAACCTTTTGTGTATCCCATCTAGTTACATTTGGTAGAAGCAGGTCAACTACTCGAAAATTTTCCATTCCTGCTACCACCGAGGACCAAACAAAGAAACTGGAATCATCATTAATCCATGGATCAAAACAAACTCGAATTTTAGAAACGTTTCCCACCCGCCATCTTATCCCAAACCTAAGAAAATCTTTGGCTCGCAATATACTCCTCTAGATATAACTAGGGTTACTGCCAACTGTGGCATCTAGAAAATCCAATCTAGGAAAATATCTTGCTTTGAAGATCTGACTTGGAAGAGAGTTAGGGTTGGAGAGGAAATTCCAACCTTGTTTTGCCAACATAGCTAGCTTAAAGAAGTGGAGATTACGGAAGCTTAGGCCGCCATTTGTCTTAGGAACAACCAATTTATATCATGAAAACCAATGCATCTTTCTCCTACCATCAGACTTGGTCCCCCACCAGAAAGAGTTCATCATGCATTGTAATTCATCACACAATGACACGGGAATGTATAATACACCTATACTATAAGCAAGTATGGATTGAGCCACAGACTTGAGAAGAATTTCCTTACCTGCCCTAGAAAGGAACTTATGTTTCCAACTTCGTAATCGATTTAGGACCCGATTTCTCAAAAAATTGAACACCTGCTTTTTGCTTCTTTTAATCAATGAGGGCAACCCCAAATACTTCCCATGGTTAAGGGGAGCAGACACACCCAAAATATGTTGTACTAATGACCTAGTTTCCCAAATAGTATTTCTACTGAAGTAGATGCCCGATTTTTGCAAATTCACCGCTTGACCTGAACATTGCTCATAACATTGCAATTTTTTTTGAACTGTTTGGCATTCTCGTTCATTAGCTCTGAAAAATAAAGCTATCATCGGCAAATAATAAGTGAGATACACTAGGGCAATTTCGTCCGACCCAAATACCGTGTAATTCTCCTAAAGCCTTAGCACGTTGGAGCAAAAAAGAAAATCCCTCTGCTCATAAGATAAATAGATATAGAGAAAGAGGATCACCTTATCAAAGACCACGATGAGGAGTAACTGGGCCAATACGCTTGCCATTAACAGAAACAGTGTATTTGACCGTAGACACAATACATAATAAGATCAACCCAACAAGCATCAAACCCCATATTGAGCATAAGTTGTTGTAGGAATTGCCAAGTCACCTTATCATAAGCCTTACTAATGTCCATCTTCAGGGCTACTTCTCCTAGTTTGCCCTGAGTCTTGCATTTCATATGATGTATCACCTCAAAGGCCACCATTGTGTTATCTGTAATCATTCGTCCAGGCACAAATGACGATTGAAATGGAGAAATAAGATGTGGAAGAACAATTTTAAGTCTATTAGTTAGCACCTTAGATAGAATTTTATACAACATATTGCAGAGAGAGATCGGACAGAAATCTTTGATAAAATCAGGTATAACTTTTTTCAGAATCAATACAATAATGGTTTCATTAAGGTGCTTTGGAAACCCACCCACAGAAAACCAATTCTGACAGCTATGAGTCACATCTTCACCAACCACACGCCAAAATTTCTGGATAAAAACACAGGTTGAAGTCGTCTGGTCCTGGAGATTTATCTGGGTGCATTTGGAACACAACTCTCTTAACTTCTTCAGCCGAGATAGGTGCAAGCAATTGTTCATTAATATGAGCAGAAATAGATTGAGGCATGGAAGTAAATTTAGAGAAGTCAAGCTCACCTAGAGGTTGAAATAAGTCAGTGAAGTATCGAGTAACTATATTATGAATCCCATGTGGATCATCTACCCAATTGCCATCAACATTTTGAAGACCAGAAATCCGATTAACTCTATGTCTGGTAGATGCCTGAGCATGAAAAAAATAGGAACTGGAGTCTCCATGTAAAAGCCAAAAAAATTTTAAGCATTGCTTCAAAAAAATCTCTTCTTGAGCCAACAACAAATTCAATGCATCTTTGTACTGAGTAACTTGGTCTGCCGCATTAGGATCTTGTCTGGCCCTTAGCAAATCTTGTCTTAAGTTCTTCTTTTTCCTCTTGAAGTCACCATCAAATGTCTTATTCCAGTTAAACAAAGCATCGGTACAAGAACTTAATTTCTCATGAAGTGTTAATGTTGGATCGAAGTTCCAACTACCAAAGATCACAGATTCGATGTCTTTATTCATCAACCAACGATTTTCAAATCTAAAGGTTTTGATGAAAGGGCCTGGAACAAATTGTTTGATGGAGAGAAGAATAGGAGTGTGGTCTGAAGTTGGTGCTGATAAATTAAGAAGGCACTGACCTGGGAATAGATTCAACCAAGCATATATCATTAACCATGACTTTATTAAGTCGTTCAAAAATTACATTATCAGTGCCTCTACCACCCTCCCAAGTAAATTCATAACCTTGTAATGGTACATCCATTAGATCACAATCATCTAGACACTCACAAAAATTATGAATCAATGAGACTGGATGATCAGAGCTACCCAATTGTTCATTTAAATCAATAATTTCATTGAAGTCACCAATGACACACTAAGGGCCAACATAGTTGATTTTTAATCGATGAAGAAGGGTCCAAGAAGACATTCTCCCGATCAGGATTACCGTAAAACCCCGTAAGTCGACCCTGTAAGCCATTCCCAAAATTAACATTCATATCAATAAAAGCAGCAGAAAAACCTCTCAAGGAAATCATATCCTGTGATTTCCAATTTACAGCTAAGCCATCCCTACTACCCATATAATTAACAAAAAAGCAGCAATCATAACCCAATAGCCTCTTCAACTAAGTAACTTTGTCCTCGTGGACAAGAGTTTCAACTAGAAAAATAACATCAGGCTTATGTACACAAATAAGCTAATTTAGAGCTCGAACTGTCACGAAGTTGCCAAGTCCCTGATAGTTCCAACTTAGACAACTCATTATTGTCGGCAAGCCTGGTGAACAGGACTTGCCGATAGTTGCTGCAAATTTGATAAGTTACAGGTCCTGACTGCAATACTAGTGACTTAAGGAAGGTTGTTGAACCCAACTATATCCTCCGTCTTTTCTATTTTTCCTTTTCTTCGACTCGTTTAGGACTTCAAATCTACTAATTATTATTTCCATATTATATTGCCACTTGACATCTCTTCCAATTTGTCGATATGAAAGCAAATTGAATGAATATCTCGACATAAGCCAAGAGGCAGATCTTGCGCTACTTCACTTGGGCGTATGAAACTGGCATGTATCGTGGCTCCTGAGAAGGGGCTTTACAACCAACATAATAGTGGGCTGAAAAAAAAAGGACGTTAGCTAGCTAATTTAGTGTACAGTGACTTTTTCGAATAATAAGGTAAGCCTCGTAGCTTCAACCTATGCAAGTTGTTGCTCGCTCTCTCTCAGCCACTAATGACTTATGCAGTAGTCGACATTCCTCCTCACGCCTCCTAAAAACTACTTAAGAATCCAAAGCTGACACTTGGATGTTGTTGTGACGCTTTTGTTGCAGGAGACTCTCGGTCCATTTCTTCTCTCACCAATGATTCCATTCGAAAACCCTAATTCACAGCTGCTTTGAATAATATATAGATGCACACTATATTTACTCAAATCCACCAAAATGCATGCGGAAATGTAAGGGTATGTTTGGATGTGGGTGGAGGGATGGAAGGGAGTGGAATGGAATGGTCCAAATGACTCAGGCCATTGTTTGGAAGTTTATTTTGAAACAGGATGGAATGGCAATTAATGGTTTTGAAAGCCATCCTTTGCCATCTAAAATCCAATATTTTGTGGCCTCCCAAATTGGGGGGTCAGGGATGGAATGGCATGGCTTGTCTTCCATACCCTAATTTAATGACAAAAATACCATCAAAAAATTAATGAAATTACAACCCCAGTCCAGCAAATGCCTACGCAGCTACATGTTACTACGTCCATTGCGTTTCTCCTTCAACTGGCTTCTTCCATTGACGAACGTTTTCCTCCACATTTTTCATGCATGGGACTATCTTTAATTTGGGCTTCAAACTTATCTGTTCACAAATCTATGCAAAATTCTTTGTATGAATAAATGCCTAATGAAGAGTATAGTACGATGAGGGTTAATAAAAAAGAATAAGAAAGTTAATTGCTTATATAGGAAAATGACAAAACTATATTTTGGGCATCCTACAATTTAAAATGCTTTGGGGTTATTAAAATAGTTTCATGGCAACTATACATATTTTATTACAAGGGTAATTTTGGAAAAAAAATATTACAGGTTATTCTATTTCATTCATTTTTAGTATCACTTCCAAACAATGGTTAAAGGAGTCCCCCTCTTATTTTATTTAAACTTTCAAACAATAGAGTGACCCATTTCATTTCATTTCATTCCATTCCACTACATTCCATTCCGTTCCATTAATTACCATTCCATTCCATTCCACCCTAAACTCCCAAACATACCCATACTTACACGGTTAGAGACTAGACCAGACATTACAAGAGTACTCGAAACCATTCAAATCTGTTTGATGTCACCCAACTCTGGTTCACCCCTTCATTACTGTGCCTGTTATGGGTTCCATTTAGTTTGGTACAGCCCCATCTTCCTAACCCAGTTTCAACTATAATCCTAGGTTGTGTCTTCTTCAACTTGAAGATATCAGAGTCGAATGAAAAGACAAGAACCCCAACAATATCAACCAAACCTCCTTGGTTCTTAATTAAGGCCAAGCTGTTCTTCAATTTACAAATGCCAGATTAAGACCTTTCCTTGCCGAATGATGACAATAGTAACGGTAGGGAAAATGATAGTTTGTGTTTTCTCTAATCTACACTTGTCAAAGAAGTTAAATTCTAATAAAGTCCATCCAGCTGCTTAACTGGCACTAGGGTTTGGGAAGATAGGTTTCTAAATCCTGTGGACCAAATGCAACTGTTCCTCCGTCATGTCTCACTCTCACCACCCATCACTCTTTCTAGCTTCAAAAACTCCAGCCGTCCAGCTCATGGAGGCAAGGAGAATAAGGGTTTAATTGTCTGTTTGGTTCAAGTTGGATCGGGCCTTTTCCAATTCAAGCCCCACAGTGGTATGTATGTAAAATTAATGGATATTAGGGAATTTTTTGTCATTTTGCACTAAAAACGAAAATCCAAAACCCTAGTGAACTAAACCCTGAATGGGAGAGAAGAAAAGGTAGCAAGCAGCCCTTTAAAACCTTATTACCTTAGACCTCTCTTTCTCCCTCTCTGTCAAGACTAAACTGCAAACCCATGAGGCCTCCGAGGGGCAGAGGAGGGGGATTTAGGGGCGGAAGAGACGGCGGTGGTCGAGGTGGTTTTGGCGGAAGAAGCGGCGGTCGGTTTGGCGGTGGTCGAGGTGGTGGTTGGTTTCGGGACGAAGGACCTCCTGCTGAAGTCATAGGTGTGTTCCATTATTCCATTGCGTTAAATAATCTATGATTTGCCAAAAAAGCAGAGAAGAGGCTCAAAAATATGAGCTTGTCAATTTGTGTTACTTTCGTTTTAATGTTTGTGTTTGAGAACATAGGAGCATTTCCGAAGAAAGAAATTTTTTTTTGGGGTGTCTAAGGTTTAGTGTAAGTAGTTTACTTTGTCCAAAAGCGATAACTTACAAGACGCTGGCTGCTACTTTTCATCTTTAGCGTCTCATTTATTTGATGCACTCAAAAGTATGAACTTTGGTATCGTACTGTTTCCTGCCAAGCCATTATAAGTATACCTTCTAATTACCTTACTTATTTAGTTAAGCTTTCTTGTAGAGGTTTCCACGTTCCTCCATGCGTGTGAAGGTGATGCAGTGACAAAGCTCACCAATGATAAAATACCTAAATTCAATGCTCCAATCTTTCTGCAAAACAAAACACAGATAGGAAAAGTTGATGAAATCTTCGGTCCTATCAATGAAGCTGTAAGCAATCTTGTCCGACTTTCTACCGCTTGTTTATGTGGTATCTACTCGATATGTGTATTCTAATGATGGCGCTTCACGTGACTCTTGCAGTATTTTTCGATCAAAATGATGGAAGGCATTGTGGCAACTTCATATAACACAGGAGATAAGTTCTTCATTGATCCCAACGGGCTTCTGCCTCTAGCAAGATTTCTTCCACAACCAAAGTATGTTTGCTGTTTTCTTTCTAGTATGTTACTGAAATTTAGACCTGTAGTTTTGGTTAACTGACACTACATTGTTGGCTTCGTGGACTTTTTTGTAGTTTGTTTATTTCCTGGGAAATATTATCGATATTATTAGTTCTGCAATTTACATTAGCTCCTATTTTCCATGGCACATAGTTATGTTGGGTTGTCGGGGATTTTTGGTAATCAATGGAAAATGTATGTTCCACTCTTTATCTTCATGTTGCAGTATTGTTCTGCATTTAATATTTTAGGATATCCAAATCTTGGAAATGATGCTATCTTATTGAAAAATCTGATGCACAACAAGTTGAAACACATCCTGTTAGATTGACAAAAACTTTTACAAACTTTGCTTGCAACTTGAATGCCTTTCTTGTTGCATCCTGGAGGGTTTTGGAATGTTACTGAATTGATGCTAACAGTTAAGAGTTTGTTTCAGGGGACAACCACAAGCAGCAAGGGGTGGTCGTGGAGGGGGCAGAGGTGGTGGTAGAGGTGGCGGCCGTGGATTTGGTGGCTTCCGCGGAAGAGGTGGTCCAAGAGGTGGAAGGGGTGGACCTCCAAGAGGTGGTCGTGGGGGAGGCTTTAGGGGCAGAGGAAGGTCATAGAACAGCTCTGTGTAAAATAGCTGGTGCCCTTTTCCTGAGTTATTGTATAACAAACAGCAGTGGCAGTCGGAACTGATTTCAATATTGACTTCTGGTTGAATTGAGTAATTTTGATTGCATAACAATATTCACTTGGAAAAGGTATTGATTTGCTGCTCAATGGATGACATTCCTTCCTTGTGATGAATGTTGGTAGTGCCAGTTGTGTCGTCTATTAGGTATGCTAATTGGGCCCGTGCCTGAACTAGGCTCAGTTTGACCAGGCTGGGGCTTGATGAGCTGGCTTGAGACTTGGCTTGAAAGGCCCGAGTAGCTTCACCACCTGCTTAAATGATGTCTTTTTGAGTAAATTGACATCGTTTTGAAAAGTGACTTGAAATGATATCGATTTGAGTGACTCACTTGGGTTCAGGGCTCGGCTCGTGCCGCAATTGCCAACCCGATTGTCTACTAGTGTCTGTAATGCAATTTTTTTTTTTAAAATCGCATCATATGTTTTAGGGAAAGCGTGTTTTGGATCTCTCATTTGTGCTGTTATGAAATAGACCTGAGTCAACTAAGTTTTTTGTTTTGTTTTTTTTCAAATCATTCAGCATAATATTGAAGATTGGATCATGCAGATCTTACAGCTTCCCTCTGTTATTATTTTTTCTTTTTTTGCTTCACTTCCTTTAATTTGTTTTGATTTTCATTTAGGGAGTATTGTAGTTGTGGATTATATTATGTCAAAAAAGATGATTCATCTTCCCAAAGGCCTGAAACTCGATGACCCTATACGTTATTTATCTTCCTTCATGCCAAGAACATTCATTTTATGGCCCTTTTGGCTTCACACTAAAGTCTTTATAATCTGTTTACTTGTCTCAATTCTAGAATCAACAATGCCAAGTCCTGGACTTGCGTTTACTGAAGTACAACAGTTCATTACACAGTAAACAACAGTTCATTACACGATGTTTTCATATTCATTATAAATCTGAAGCCATATCTTCATAGTTCATATTTCTCCTTTCAGATAATTGAGAATACGTTATAAATGTGCTTTAATAGGAGTACAACTCGGGTCAAACTTTGCAGTTTATTTTATTACATAGAACAAGAATGGTTAACGCCTCCCATGAAACACGAGGGATAGCTATGAATTAGGGTCAGAGGCCTCACTGATGGCTCCATATTTATTGAGACTGGAACCGATCATAGTCATATCAGGCCTCCCAACCCCGAAGAACAGTTGCTCTTGCCACACGATTAACTCCTAGAGTGAAGGCTCCCATGCGAAGGTCGCAATTGTGGGTTTTACACATCTCCTTCACAGCTTTAAAACCTTTGTTCATATATGTCTTTAGTTCACAGTTCACCTTCTCCTCTTCCCACATAAATCCTTGAATATTCTGTTTTCCACAAACAGTTAAAAGATTATGATTTGCTCACAACCCAGCAAAGAAGATATAGCCAGTTCTTGCAAGTTGGTGGCGGAAATTGTCCAACATATGTAGGAAGGAACAAGCTGGTAGGATAAATAGGATACCTGAACCCACTCGAAGTAACTAACAGTAACTCCTCCTGAGTTGGCATAAATGTCTGGAAGAATAACAACACCTTTCTTTGACAAGATCTGTCAACAGATTTTTTAGGAGTTAATGAAGGTGACAGACTTAAACTCGTGTCTGAGTCAAATGCTAGGCCTCAAAGAAGCGCTAACCTCATCAGCTTCTGGGTCAGTTGGATGGTTAGCAGCTTCAATTATGAACTTGGCTTTAATATCATTTGCGTTCTCTCTTCAATCAAACAAGAGAATGAAAAGGTGTTTCTTGTCTAACTTTTCTGTTCTGATAAGGGAAAACATTTTGTCATGACAAATAATACCTGTTGATGACACCCCCGAGTGCTGCAGGAATAAGAACATCACAGTCCTCCACTAATATTGACTTGGGATCCATGGCATCCCCACCGTGGAATCCTTTGACACCCTTGTGTTGCTTGACGTGCTTGAGTAGGCCTGAAATATCAATCCCTTTGCTGTTTTTTATAGCTCCACTAATGTCACTTACAGCAACAATCTTCCCACCTCTCTCACTGATTAGTTGAGCAGCCCAAGAACCAACATTGCCAAACCCCTGAAATCATACATTTCCATCAATTATTATCTTAACTGGTTTAACTGACGCGAATCAGTTAAAACAATCAGAATAAGAACTTTACTTGTATGACAAATCTTTGTCCAGATATGTTTTTCCCATACTCATTGAGCAGGGCTTCTGCTGCAAAGAGCACTCCTCGTCCAGTTGCAGCATCCCTTCCCAGAGACCCACCAAGATCCTAATTCATTGAGAGAATTTTTTTTAAAGAAATTAAGAATTGACATGTTGTCGGAGATCAACATATTTCTTTTATGCAATACAAATCACTGTTACCGAAAGAAAATGTATATATTCGCAATGCAGAGGTGGATCGTTTTATATACTTACAGGAGGTTTGCCAGTCACTACTGCAGGGGAGTAACCATGGAATTTCGAGTACTCGTCTAGTATCCATGCCATGGTCTGTTTAGTCATAACCAAGATCATAAAAGCATTAAAATCAATTAAACTTTCTGAGTCTTGAATCAGAAAAAAAGAGTTAATTTTCATAACGTGGTTGGTAATACGCAATATCAAGTCAACTCGACGAACAAACATGCGTCTTCAACACTAACCTGTGGACCAGTTCCCATATCAGGAGCAGGAACATCAGTGTGGATTCCTATCAGATCATGTATTTTCTGAGTGAAGACTCTGGTAAGGCGTTCTAATTCAGATACGCTCAGGTCCCTTGGATCGCATCCTATACCACCTTTAGCCCCACCATATGGAATATTGGCCACTGCAGTCTTCCATGTCATAAGCTGTGCCAATGCATTCACTTCATCTGGATCAACCTGGAAAAAATGGTAGACAAACAAGTACTATTGAATTTTGTCAACTGGACTATTTAGCAACTTCAATTCAAGAATTCAGGCTACCTCAGGGTGATATCTGATTCCTCCTTTCATGGGACCTCTGGCATTGTCATGTTGAATCCTGAACCCAACAAATGATGCCAAAGTCCCGTCATCCTTGGGAATGGTACACTCAACCTGCACGTTTTGTTCAAAATTTATTAGAACAGAAGATTTAGAATCGATCATTCCTTCCCCAAACAAATATATTCATATGGTACTCATGAGAGAATAACTACATCTGGAATCACCTTGATTTCTCTAAATGGAATGAGCAAACTTTTCTCAAGCTTGGAGTCCAAACCCAACAGCCTAGCAGCTAGTTTGAAGTTTCTGTTGGTTGCAACAAGGGCGTTCATGGTTGACCCTAAAGCTGCTAACTTGAAGAATCAAATCGGAGGTTATAAATTTCTCCGACAAACAAGATAGTCAGAAATGTGCTAAAATTACTCTTCACGAAAAGAGATAACGGGATATGTGAGGGCGTATGGATTGAGACGAATTGGTTAAATTAGTGGAATAGATGACATGACTATTTAAGGACTTCTTCTCTCGACTTGCTTCAGGTTTCAATGCTGCCATGAAGAGTCTTTTCTTTAGCCCGTTTTTAGATCTCCAGTGATGATAAGATTACATCACATCTTGACTTCGGGAGTTATGCTGCAAATGGATAAACTAGACATTGCGTAGCTGAGTCATATGAACTAAACTTTATAATGTTGCAAGTGGGCTCTAGCTGCAGCCCGCGATGTCGGTGGCTGTATTTAAGTGAGTTTTGATGCAAGAGGTGGGTCAGAATCCAGTAAGCTTCCCCACTTTGTTCTTATCTTCTTCTGGGATTATGTGCTTATGATAGTTTCAAAGATGCCAATATGTAGTTCTAATAGAAGAGACCAGTCAATTCTACCTAACTCCTGCTCGGCCTTCACTAGACCTAACTACCAAAAATGCTGCAGTATATGATAGTTCTAATGGAAGAGACAATTCAATTCTACCTAACTCCAGCTCGGCCTTCACGAGACCTAACTGCCAAAAATGCGGGAGTTAGGTCTAACATAAAACATTACGAAAAAAAAACAAAAAACGAAAATCCCAGAATTCTTGTCCACGGCTAACTGGATATGTTGCCAAATATGAAAGATGTAATTAACATGAACTAAAAGCACCCATAAGAGCAAGAGCAAGAAACTAAAAAGAAAGTGAAAGAAACATTTAAGAACATAACAAGTGTATGGATGGGGTGTGCTGAGGGATTGTCGTACCAGGAAGATGAACAAGACTACTTCCTCCCAAAGTTCAAGTATGCTCCTTCTTACGCTTCGAATCCACATATAAATAGCACAACCCAAAACAGTATATCAAATGAGAATCAAATTCTTTCGGAATCTAATCCAATAAAAAAAGGGAAAGAAACATTAAACATTTTCTCCAAAAACTTTGGTAACGCAAATCCATATATATATATATATATAAACACAACACATCTGAAAGTTGAAATTTCTAAGTGGGATTAATGTTGGAACCAATTGGTGTCTCCACTCTCCAACATGACAGTTTTCGGACAAGAATATGATGCTCTCATGTCCTGTATCCTTACTACTGATGTCCTACCTGACAGAACCAAACCCAACTTCCATTCATGTTTGTGACGTTTATGGATCATAACATAATGTTGTTTTCGATTACATAGAGTAAGAAATAGAAAATATAAGGGAAAAATAATAAAATATATCATACGTGGAACACAAAACGCCCTGAACGTGAATCCTACGCGAAAACCATATAGGATATTGCCATCATTATTGTTGAAATGTATTGGAGATAAGTAGAGTTTTATAGGCGAACCAAGGAGCTTCCTTTTGCCTTTAGTCTTTAGTGTCATGGTGATGATGGCGCTAGTGAATGGAGTAGCAAGCTAGTGACTTGAATATGGAGAAGTGCACAGCGACTCCGAGATTGTAGCGTAGAGAGAGGTCTCCTCCATTTTAGGCTATCCTCAGCTGAAAAGATTACAGAAAGTTGATGAAAAAGAGAAGACGATCAACATGCATTTTCGATCACGACAAAGTAGTGATCAAACTTTGCTTTTGGAATTGAAACATTATCTTCTACTGGTGCACGTACGCCAATTGTTGTATACGTTATTCATATATATTGTATATTTTGCATGAATTGTCACAAGCACAATTAACTAAATAAAATATCAAATGTCCACTTAAAAGAAGTGATGGTTGAACTGCAAAAGATGTATCTTTTGGCAAATCACGAATGCCTAGAGTCACTTTTGTTTGATCAATTAACAATGCATTAATTTTTTATTACAATTTCAAGTCTCATTTTATTTAAGGTTAAGTTCCTACCAATGTTATGAATACCGTACCGGGCTCGGTACTGGATTGGGCTCTGGAACGAAATTGTACCGATACCGTTCGATACCGGGTACCATTTCGGGATATTTTTTAAATTTATAAAATAGTCCCTAAACTTTTTAAAAATTGCAAAATAGTCCATATTGATATATT
>JANITX010000002.1:17584563-17597700 GCA_027564395.1 Erythroxylum ulei
ATTAATTGTCATTATTATTTATTATTAAGATTTTTGAAAGCATGGTTGATGTAAATAGTAAACTAGTAAAGTATACAATACAATTGTATAATATATCAATATGGACTATTTTGCAATTTTTAAAAATTTTAGAAGTTATTTCATAAATTTAAAAAATTTTCTGAAACGGTACCCAGTATCAACCGGTACTAGTACAGTTCCGTTATTAGAGCTCAATTCGGTACTAAATTTGGTACGGTATTCATAACATTGATCAGAACATAGCCAAGATGAAGAGATAAAGAGCATCAAAATACGTAACCTAGCCACCAAACCAAGTTGATCAAATAGATTAAAGTGCAATAATTCCCCCATAAAAAAGAACGATATTGTTGCTTTTCCCTTTTTATCAAGAGAGACTAAAACCTGAGAAAAAGGGAGGCTTTGGAAAAAGAAACAAGAGTGCGTGAAAATAGACTTAATTGGTATAGTAACTCAAAAGGTTGAGTTTTTCTATAGAAGATGTGTAATGAATTGCCCATTAATTTCAATAAAGGAGAGGCAAATAAAGAGAATAGATTAACACAACTAGACTTGGGGCCGGAGAATATTGAAGGAAATCCCGTCTAGGAATCTATGACGTAACACTACCACACACCACCTTCCACTGTGTCACGCTAAGTGCGATTCCTTCTTTACTTTGACAACCACTTGATCGACATTGCCAAGGTAAGCATTACTACAAGTTCTCCTTTTCAAAAAGTTTAAACACTATTCTTAGTCACTAATAATTAATCCCATTAGCTAATTAGACTCTTTTGGTTTTGTTTTAGTTTTGTCAAAACGTTTAAATTTAATTCTTGTCAGTTATCAGTCGGTTGTAGTTAATTACAAGAAAAAAGGTTTTTGCATTTGGCGATGGAAATTACCGATAGAAAAAACATTGAAGACAAAATTTTGAATTTCTGTCTGTAATTTAAAAGATTTATCGACAAATTTATAGAATTTTGTCGCTACTTTACGGACAAAATCTCAATATTTCGTTGGTAAATTTGCCAACAATAAATCGTATATTTGTCGCTAAAGTTACAGATGAATGTATATGTTTTCGTCGCTAAATTTACCGACATAAACATTAACCGTGGCTAAATTTTTACTGACGGAGTGATATATTCTGTCAGTAACTTACAAACGGATTAATTTATTTCGTCGCTAATTAGCGAGAGAGTGCTATTTTTACCGACGGAAGTTATCGGTCCGTCGATAATTAATGACGAAATATTGTAGTTTCGTTGGGAAATTTAACCTTGATAAATTTCTACTCCCATGTTTCACTTCCTACCTGAGTTTTCTATTCATGATCTTATGATTTTTTGTATATTTAATTTCTGCAAATAATATAAGATTGATTGATAAATATAGAGTAAACATTATCCTGATTGTTAATATAATAAAAAATTAAAATATAAACGAATAAGTAATCATTGTAATTAACTATAAATTAAGAATTTATACAAATACTTAAGTGTAGCAAAACATTAAATACATTCACTTATATAGGTGGTGAAGGCGAATGCTTTGACTGCTACAATAAGTTATTGTCCCTCCTCTTCAATTGATCCATCTCATTATGTAATTAGGCTATGTACTTCATCGACTGTTGCAACTGAGTTGCCAGCCTCTTTACTGTGCTCTCAAGTTAGAGGACTCTCTCATTTGATGCGGACCGCTTACTAGATCTAGTTGTAGTGGATGTGGAGGATTCTAAATAACATGTATTCACAAATAAACCTAAGCCGAAATCCTTCCACGACGGTCCTTACCACCCACTGCATCAAGGTTTACCTGACTCTTATCAACAATTTCAGACTTCTGAGACTGTCGTTCAATACTTTCTTGTATTTGGTCCTATCATTATAATTATTTATGTTAATAAGTGATACTTTTTAAGAACTAATATTAAAGTATAGATATTACATACATGAACTTATCTGCATTGAGTGTTGATGAAGCTCACACCATCACATTTCTTAGTGTGAGTGTGCAAAAAGAGCTGGCGTGGTGTAGAATTCCTGCCCATAGACTTTTTATGCATCAGAATAAATTGTCATAAGTGAACTACAATTTACAAAAAGTTCGAAAAATTTTCCTCTAATTTTATGATGTATACCCCTGTTAGACAAAAAAATTTAACTTAAAAAGTTGATTTACTCATTTTTTATGATATATACCCCCTTATTTTGAGACGTACTTCTGTCATTTACTCGATTTTTCTATCCATCTTATATCAATTTCTATCAAATCTATTTTTATTAATAAGATAGCCCATGTTAGACAAAAAATAAAATAACTCAACAACACAGTCATTAATAACACCATAAATTTATAACATTATTATTCTCTATAATGCACATATATCTTCATATTAAATTTCATATATCAAATTACATTGAAATCAAATTTCATACATCAAAGTACAAAAATCAGAATATAAGTGCAATTTTTTTATACTTACAAATTGAAGTGCATGCTCTTGGTGGGTCAAAGATCTTCCAGTGTGTACGGGTAGGCTCTCTTCGTCTGGTTCTCCACTTCTGTTGGCAAAATTGCACTCTGAAATGAATATTGCCTCAGGTGATGCCTAATATTGCTGCCAAAGACTCTATATTTCTTTAGATATATATGGTGGTTGTACACCATTCTTGTGTATCGAAGCAAGAAAGTCTCTATAACGTGTACTAGTTTTTCTCTCTCATATATTATAAATTACAACATCAAAATTTGGATCCACAGAAAACTTTCTGAAAACAAAAAAATACAATAAGTACTTGTAAACGACAATATTTATCTAATTAATGTATAAAATTAGATAAATTAAAAAAGATTAAAGAATATATTTTGTGTACCTCATACTCTTGATAATAAAAATCCTTTGTCGGCTGAGAGACATTCTTTCATATATAACCCTCAAGATCTATCCTCTCCTTGAACTTGGATGAGGTATTTCTTGAGTATGTTCCAGACGGAACCAGCCTAATATATAAGTTACTTTAGATCATTTTCAAATTAAAACCTATAACTTCAGTATAAACCTATGATGTTATCATGTATTACAAAATTTTTAGAATTTTACTTACAAATTATTAACAATTATGATGTACGTTCTTCCATCAACTTCCTTAGTCCCAGGTTGGAGGTCGCCTCCTTCATTCACAATGTTTACCCTTGATATCTCTATCGATACAGGGGTGGTGGATGGTGTAGGGCTGGTGGATAGTGTAGCAGGGCTGCTGGATGGTATAATAACAGATACAGAAAATGATGCCTCATTTGAATGTGCAGTGACATCTGTAGAATGTGATGTTTCACTTAGAAATACACTAGCTTCTCCAAATCATTGTAATTGAACCTTGGCTGTATCATATCCTGTTTTCTCTTTGGTGACATATTTTTAACCTGAAATTCACATTTTATTGAATTTTCAGTAATATAACAATATAAATTCAATATATAACAATATATTGTTGATGCAATAATAGATTTATTCATATAATATTATATTACAAATACAAATTAATAGCTATCAACACTTAATTCTAAATCAAAATCAGCATCATCTTCTTTTTCCGAAGAATTAGAATCAAACTCAGACTCCTCTGCAGATCTCTCGCCCTCCACATCCTCTTAAGATGAAATTTCAACATATTCATTATTTTGATCGTTCAAAGATTCATTATCTTAATATGTTACACATGCATTTATTTCATAAACATCTTCCTGAAATGCTTCACTTTCAATTCTCTTATTTTCTCTTCTTTCATGTAATTCAAAAACACCTTTAAGTTTTATTTTTCATATGGCCAACCAATTTGATTTATCTTGTCATAAGCTAGGAAAAGAGACATAATACACTTGGTTTGCTTGCATCACCAACACGAAAGGTTTAAATTGTCTAAATCTTCTTCACTAGTTGATTTCAACTAGATTGTATCGATTGTGCACTTTTGTTTAAACATTAGGAGTTGGATCAAAACATTCAAACTTAAATATCACACTCCGTTTTATTGGCAATACATGATACTCAATTTCAACTATCTCAATAATTTTACCATAGTAATCCATCAATTCTCCCTATATGCAAACCCTACTATTTATTGTTGTCATGCTATGACCATGATATTCTGTATGAAATTTGCATCCATTAATAAAATACACCTGATACGATTTAACAGTTCGCAAAGGTCTTTTCGCAAGGTCACATATTCACTTGTTGTCTATTGGATTTTCTAAGGCCTACAAAAAAAACAATTTATCATATTAAATAGTATAATGTCATCTAATCACTTTGACTTGATAATTCAATCATTTCAATTATTACAAGTGAAAATTACATATTTCTCGAACTATCGAGGAAAATGTCTTTCAACTTCTTTATTGATATCATCCTGTGTTGTTTCGGGCATTAGCTTGCATAACCATTGCTTGTATAATCTAAAAGTATTATTATGTATTTTAGTTATGAACAACAGTAACTTTGGAAACTCAAATAATCTATTTCAAAATCAACTTAAACTTACTGCAGAAAGGTTGAACCTCTTAACAATTCAATAAAATACAACCACAGGCAACCTCTATTCTTCTGTTGTTAACATTCTTCTTGTTAAACGTCTATATGTTCGTCCTAGATATGTGAAAATGGATAAGTTACCATTAACATTATCTGTTTCTCCCCCATCGTCATTACGAGGGACTTTTCTTTTTCTTGTGTGCACATGCGGCTCAAAATAATGTGAACAAAATGTACTTGCTTCTTCTACTACATAAGCATTACATATCGAACCTTAAATTCTAGCCTTGTTTTTGACTTTTTTTTCAAGTGATGCAAATATCTACATTACAAATAGGGTTATTACAATTTTGTGATTAAAACATGCTATAACTTTTATTTAAATATTAACTATAATTACCTTTCAAATGGATACATCTATCATCAATATTGAACCGGACTAGCAAGTTTAGCCCCATGTACTAAATGTACAGGTAGATGCTCTATGCGGTCAAAGAAGTTTGGAGAGAAAATTCCTTCCAATTTGCACAAGATAAAAGGAATTTCCCTTTCTAATTTTTCCATTTCAGCCAAATTTATTTCAGATGATGTTAAGCTTTTGAAAAATAAACTTAATTTTGTTATAGCTTCCCAAACCTTATTTGGTGGCAACTCCTAAAATGCAATTAGAATTAGCTTTCGCGTAAACACGTGATAATCATAGCTTTTCATCCCAAATAATTTGTACTTCCTTATGTCCACACAACTTGTCAAGTTCAAAACATAACCATCAGAAACTTTACTTTTCAACCATTCACATAAAATCTCCTTTTGTTTTTTGTCCAAAGTGTAACATGCTTTTGGATATTTACAAGTACGAAGATCTTTATCTAACTCATTCCTTCTACAAAAAGTTTCAAATCAGCTTGTGCTTTTGCATTATCCTCTGTCCTCCCTTCAATGTTCATTGCGATGTTGAACAAATTGTCAAAAATATTTTCTCAATATACATCACATTTAGATTATGATGTATCAAATTACTTTTCTAATATGGTAAATCTCAAACGATACTTTGTTTTCTCCAACCAAAGTTTTTCTAATGCTTCTATTAACTTCTTCAGCTTCAAGTTTTGTAACTTTTAGCAACCTAATTCATCAATCTCCTGCAATATCCTCTCACTAACTTTGTGAGGGGGAGGAGGTGTTTGTACCATCCTACTCGTTATAAACTTTTCTTTATTGCGTCAAAATGGATTATTTGGAAGAAGAAATTTCTTGTGGTTGTCAATCCAAGATGTTTTGGCCCCGTTAGGAAGATAAAACGCATCAGAATCATTGTTACAGTAAAGACAAGCCAATTTCCTTGTTGTGCTCCATCTAGACAACATAGCATACGCAGCGAAATAACTAATAGTTCACATCAAAGTTGCTCTCAACAAAAATTTTGTTTAAGAGACACATCATATGTCTCAACACCAAATTTTCAAAGATGATACAATTTAGAGACCAATGGTTTTAAGAATACATCAATTTTATGCTTTGGATTCGTAGGCCCGACACAATCATCATCAATAACATGTAAGCTTCATCCATAAACATCCATAGAGCAAATTATAAGGAGTAATTATGATTAGCCATGATGAATATTATTGGCCAAGCATTCTTACCTAATTTACTGACAAATATTGCTCTTCCGTCGTTACATTTCGTAAAAAAATTACCAGGATAATTTCCCTCCACCTTTACCAATGGATATTTTTCCATCGCAAAATGAGATTTTTTCCAACAATGTTACCGATGAAAATTGATTTTTCGTCTCTAATTGACTACGGTATTTTTACCATCGATTTCCATCAGTAATTTGTAATTTTCTTATAGTCATTTAGTGACAATTATTTAAAGACTTCATTATCTTATACATTCTTAGATGTATATGATAAAGTCTATGGAATAATTATATATTACTAATGAAATTATGATGAGATTATAATTATGACATTCATATTGCATTGATATATTATCTCTAAATTGTTCTTAATCATAGTTCTATTGAAACTAAACATTAATAGAACGTAAAAAGAAAAGCACACATTATGTTTTTTTTTCTTATGAATAAAGTAGTCGATATCATAGACTAAAGTATATATGAAGATACTTAAACAAACATGTGGATGCTTGTTAGAGAAAAAGTTCATTGAACTGACCCAATATGAAAAATCTATTTTAAACTACTTATGATTTTTGAAAATTCTCATTGTGATGATTGTGTAAGTGATCTTTTGACTTGAAGTCTCCAAAGTTATCTTGTATAGAGATCGCTATATTTTGATACTACTTATGACTTATTCTAATCAAGGTAGTTCAGTCATTAGTCATTAGATGTAGCATGAATTATATAGAGGTAGTTGAGTGATCAAGATATGATTCATCACGCTAAAGTAATTAGGGAGAATGCTCTATTTTCTCGATTAGTACTGATTCAGAAAATCCTTAGGCAAGGTGGAAGACATTTTGTACATAGTTTACAAATATCATTAATTGAATTAATAACTAATGGCAGAGAACTTATATGTTAGACTCAAAATAGAGTAGATATTAATTCCATATTCTATGTTTAATCGGAATATTATAGGATGAAATAATTGAATTGTACGAAAAAATCATGCACAGAAAGGTTAGTCAAAACTACTTTGACTAACTTAAATATTTGAGTTGTCATAATATGTTGCTAGATGCCAATCTTGATTTATGAATATAACTTGTTTAATTAGAGAATTAAAGACAAATTAAAAGAGTTTAATTTATCTAATCCTAAATATGATTTTGGGTTATAATTTGTATCTATTGCCAACATATTCAAGAACCTAGTAGGAGACACATAAAGAATGAGTTGAAGAGAGCAAAGATATTTAAATAAAGTTGGACTTGATTGTAAAATTTGAAAAACTTTATGATTAAATATTAGATATTTAATAAATAAGGATCAATATGAGATATTGAATTTTATTTGAACATAATTAGTATTTAAGTAGAATTGTTTGTAATTTTAATTAAAGTTATAATTTAATTGAAATTAAATTACTAAAATATTCGAACTTATTTTAAATAGGCTTAAGCTGTAATAGAGCTAGTATTTCTTGCTTAACACTCTCTGTAAGAGTTATAGAGTTCTCTCAATCTATTTTATGGATATCATTAGAGGCTAAAAATTTGTGCGACTATGGTGGTTGAGAAAGACCAATTTTGGAAAGAGTTCGAGGGATATGACAAGAAAAGGATTAAGTTTCAGAATAAAGTACGAATTAAGATTTATACTTTATTATGATTTATGTGCTGATCATTTTATAGAATTAAAGTGATATTAGTTTTTGAGAAATCAAAATATAAAAAAGTTTCTCAATTATTATGTTACAATTAGGATCGGATCCCTTCCCAATTTTCCAACAATGGTATCATAGTATACTTTTAATTCTATAATTTGATTAAATTTGCTTAATTGTTATTGATTTGCTTAAAAATAACAAAGCTTAAAATATTAATTAATTAATGAATATGTAGAATAAATATTAAGATTAATTAATTAAAAACTCTGCAATGTTCTAATATTGCAGTGAATCAATGTAACAGTAATTGAAGGCAAGCAACAACGATTTGATTGATTTCAATAGGAATTACAAGCTTCGGAAGGAGAAAACACCAGAAATAGATGAGAAGAACAGAGGGAATTTGGGATGAGAGAGAAAACTGATATCTCATAACAGATTATTCATAACCAATTCTGGTACTATAATGGTTTATATATAAGGATCATAGCGTGCGTGCAATTCCACATCACTCTTCCTTGGCTCCTGACGTGCTCTTCCATGCGTATCCCTGCAATCTGATTGGAGGAAACTTGATTCTGTTACTTCTTCTTACTATTGGGTCATTGCTTGGGCCAGCATCGCCAATGGGCTCTGATGAATTCATAACATTACCCCCTCCTTTGAGAATCAACTTGTCCTCAAGCTTCAAAGTGGGAAACAGCTGTAGCAAGTGGTCCTTATCCTCCCAAGTGGCCTCAGAAAGTGCTAAACCTTCCCAATGCACTAGCCACTGCTCTACCAGCCGAGAAGAACGGTGAATGTGACGGGTCTCAAGAATGGCTGCTGGTGTCAATATCAAAGTAGCAGAGGAATCAACCATATCAAGGGGGGTCACTTGTTGTTCTGGTTTGCCGAGACATTTCTTGAGTAAAGAGATGTGGAAAACAGGGTGAAGCTGAGCGGATGCAGGTAACTCCAGCTTGTAAGCGACTTCTCCGATTCGAGCTATAACTTTATAAGGGCCAAAGAACCGCCGTCCCAATTTACTATGGCGCTACAACCGGACCGAATTTTGGCGAAATGGCTATAACTTGACGTAAGCCTAATCACCAATAGCCAAAGAGAGCTCACGACGATTTCTATCAGAAAACGTCTTCATTCGGGCCTGAGCTCGACGCAAATTCTCTTTAAGCAACCGTAAAGTCTGATCACGTTCAAGCAATTGACTGCTCACAAGGGGGTTATGAGAAGAATCTTTAATGTACCTCAAAATGGATGGGGGTGATCTGCCATACAGAATCTGGAAAGGGGTTATTCCGGCGGCCGTTTGAAAAGCTATGTTATACCAGTATTCTGCCCAGGGAAGCATTTTCAACCACCCTTTAACGTTGTCAGCTATATAACAACGCAGATACATCTCCAAACACTTGTTTAATGCTTCGGTCTGACCATCGGATTGCGGATGGTATGCAGTACTCATGCTCAAAGTGGTGCCCTGTAGTCGATGTACTTCTTGCCAAAAGTCACTGAGGAAACGTGCATCTTTGTCAGTGACAATATCAACTGGGATGCCATGGAGACGGACGATTTCCTGCACAAAAGCTTCAGCCACGCATACTGCAGAAAAATTAGTAGGTAAGGGAATAAAATGCCCGTACTTAGAGAGCCTATCAATGACCACCATAATCACAGATTTTCCCTGGACAAGAGGTAAGCCAATAATAAAGTCCATGCTAATGCCTTCAAACACCAACTCGGGAATGCTTAAGGGCTGTAATAAACCCCCTGGATGCAAGGTGGAATGCTTCATTTGTTGACAAATCTGGCATTCCATGATAAACTTCTTCACATCCCGTCGCATAGAGAACCAGAAAAAATTGGCGGAGAGTCGATGCAATGTCCTGGTGATGCCGGCATGGCCTCCCAAGGGAGAAGAGTGAAACTCAGTAAGGAGTTGTTGACAGAGAGGAGAATCAGAAGGAATGACCAATCGCCCCTTAAACAAAAGCAAGCCATCCTGGAAGATAAAACCCGGCAGACTCACGGGATCCTGTGACAATTTGTGTTGTAATGCTAACAATTCACTATGCACCAGATTAGCAGCACGCAATTCAGAGACAATATCAAAAGCAACAGCCGAGAGGGCGAAGAACTGGAAGCTAGGCACTCGAGATAAAGAATCAGCAGCAGTATTTAATTTTCCCGACCTATAGACAATATCAAATTCATAACCAATGAGCTTACCGAGCCATTTTTGCTGATCAGGAGTCTGTATAACCTGCTTAGTTAAATTCTTAAGTGGTTGCTGATCCGTGATGATGGTGAATTTGCGGCCCAACAGATACTACCACCACTTAGCAATTGCTTGTGTAATGGCAAACATCTCTCTCTGGTAAGTAGAGGCTTGTTGCATGCGAACACTCAGGGACTGACTGAAATATGCGATCGGATGTTTGTTTTGGGTCAACACCGCCCCGATTCCCTTCTCGGATGCATCTGTCTCAATAGTGAAGGGTAATGAGAAATCAGGAAGCGGGAGCACTGGAGCTGTGCTTAATGCAAGTTGTAAATTCTCAAATGTAATGACAGCAGCTATGGACCAAAGGAAATTGTCTTTCCGTAAGAGATCAGTGAGGGGTCTTGCTATCATCGCAAAATGGCGGATGAATCGGCGGTAGTAACCGGCGAGACCAAGGAAGCTGCGGACGTCCTTAACTGACTTAGGAAGTGGCCAATCCTGAATAGCACGGATTTTATCCTGATCCGCTGTAACTCCCTGGTGGGAAATGACATGGCCTAGGTAGCCGATGGTTTGCTAACCAAAGAGGCACTTAGACAGTTTTGCCACGAGATGGTGTTCCTGCAGTGCTGCCAAAACCAACTGTAAATGCTCCAAATGGGCTGCCCAGGAAACACTATACACAAGAATGTCGTCGAAGAAGACGAGCACAAACCGACGAAGAAACGCCCGGAAAACATCATTCATGAGAGCTTGGAACGTCGAAGGGGCATTTGTCAAACCAAATGGCATGACGAGAAACTCGTAATGCCCGTCGTGAGTCCGAAAAGCTATTTTGCCTTCATCGCCAGCCTTAACACGGACTTGATGGTACCCGGCACGGAGATCTAACTTTGAAAAATACATGGCGCCATGTAATTCATCAAATAACTCATCAATTGAAGGGATCGGAAAACGATCACGCACTGTTATCGCGTTCAATGCTCGGTAATCGACGCAAAAATGCCATGTCCCATCTTTCTTACGAACCAAGAGGACCGGGGACGAGAATGGACTCGTACTTGGGCGAATGATGCCCTCAGACAACATCTCAGCTACTAATTTCTCAATTTCCTGTTTTTGAAAATGAGGATAGCGGTAGGGTTTAACATTTACCGGGTTGCTAGGAGAATGTAAATGGATAGCATGGTCACATCCTCGAGATGGTGGTAATCCTTTTGGAGGCTGAAAGACGGTAGCAAACTTATGGAGAAGTGCAGCGATATCCTCATGTACACATGGTGCCGCGACTGGTGGAGAAGGGACTAATTCCAGACGAAAATATTCAGCTATGGCGTTAATCCTTTCCAATCGTCTCAAACCCTGGAACTGGACGGCATGGCCGACTGGGGCAGAGTCTCCAATCCAGCGAATGGTCTTTCCATTAATTGAAAACTAAAAAATGGTAGCTGCATAATCGGTCATGACAGGGCCCAGAGTGGCTAACCAAGCAATTCTCAACACCATATCCCATCCTTGAATCGGTTGGACATAAAAATCCACTGAAAGCTCATGCCCCTGAATCACAATCGGCACCTGTTTCACAATACCAGAACATACCAAACGCTCGCCACTGCCAACCAACACCGAAAAACTAGGCATAGCAGTGATGGGCAAATTGAGGAATTTCGCAACACGAGTCTGAACGAAATTATGCGTACTACCACCATCGAGCAATACCTGAACAGATTTGCCAAGGATCGAGCCCTGAAAACGCAGTGTGGACACTGAACAACCCCCAGCTAAAGCATTATAAGAAATCGTCGAGTGGAGTTGAGAGGGGGGATCACCGGGCTCGGGTTCCATCTCTGAAACAATGACTGGTGGTGGTGGATCAGGGTGGTCGGGGTCCGGTGGGTCACTTTCTTCTAACAACAATAACTGAGGTTTAGCTCGACATTTGTGATCCCACGTTTATTTGTCGTCATAGTGGTAACAAAGGCCTTGAGCTCGACGGTGGATTGCTTCCGTGGGGGAGAGCCGACGGAATGGAACTTTGGAACCCCCAGGTAAGGTAGCAGTAGCGACGGCGGCAGGCAGAGGTGGTGTATGAGGGAGGGTGGTGGGGGTGAGTAAGGGTTTGGGTGTGGGCAAAATGGGCCTAGACGTGCCCAAGGAGGGCTTCAAGTGGCCCCTCTCCAATGCAATACGCTGCTCATGCAACTGGGCCAAGGACATGGCCTCATTCAACGTGGCAGGCTTATGAACCAACACAGAGTGTTTGATGTCAGCAATGAGACCCGAGATGAAACAATGGACCAAGAACTGAGGTGGTAAATACATCGTCCGATTAGTAATGGCTTCAAATCTGGAACGATACTCATCCACAGAGAACGTTTGCTGGAGTTTGGCCAAAACTCCTTCAGGTTCTTCAAGGTCACGAGAACGGAACCGTTGTAAGAGTGCCGAGGTGAAAGCCGCCCAGCCTGCTAGTTGACGGTTGCGATGCATCCAATCAAACCAATCAGCAGCTGAATCATCAAAATAAAAAGAAGAAATCGTGACCCGTTCCTCCTCGCGAATCTGATAAAACTCAAAATATCGATCGGCCTGCATCACCCATCGATCGGGGTTAATTCCAGAAAACCTTGCCAGATGCACCGGCGCTGGTTTATGCCGCCCAAGAGGTTAAGAGGAGCGCTATCACTTGAACCTGCCCCTGGTTTTTCCTCATCGGTATGATACTGCTTATGTGAGAAGTGACCTAAAACTTCATGAAGAAGACGTTTCTGATCTTCAAAGGAAGAAACTAGAGAATCAAAATCTCAACGGAACGTCACCTGTGTGTCCGCCACTCCTGTAATCTTGTCATCCAAGACCTTGAATCTGGTATTATGCTCTGTCATCTTATACAGAGGTCAATGAAAGCACCAATGCAATGTTCTAATATTGCAGTGAATCAATGTAATAGTAATTGAAGGCAAGCAACAACGATTTGATTGATTTCAATAGGAATTACAAGCTTCGGAAGGAGAAAACACCAGAAATAGATGAGAAGAACAGAGGGAATTTGGGATGAGAGAGAAAAC
>JANITX010000002.1:17600023-17610445 GCA_027564395.1 Erythroxylum ulei
ACCCTCGCGGGGCACGGACTCGGATATCACCAACGATATCGGGTTCGGGTCACTCGGGAGTGGGGTGTTACATAAGTTGCATACTTTATTTATATGTTTGATATATATTTTTAGATGCTTGTTAAATTAATATTTTATATGTGTGATATTTTACATATAGTTTTGTGTTTTATGAGATGAATAAAATTAAATCTTTCGTTAAAATATTAGGAACATGTTTATAACGTGATTATTGTCTTCCATTGTTATAAGAATAAACCAATGTCCTATTTATTGATAGGATTGTTAAGCAAACTCAAGGCTACTTTAATCCAAATATGATTAGTCTTATGACGGTGGATTCTACTTAACTAAATTCATGTGATTTAGATGAGTAAATTCATGATCACATGAATTTAGAGGCTAGGTTAGGAATATCATATAAGATATATTTAGGCAAGAGTTATTACCTAACAATCTATGGTCACATGAGATGTGATTGATAAAGCTGTTATCTACTTAATTTAAGTTTAGTTGGTTTATTGAGCAAACTCAAGATTAACGAGATTTGAATTAGATCCTAGCCTACTAGAAAGATTAGATTAATCTTTTCGAATTGTAGTAAGGGCTATTATTTCGAATAAAATAGTGAGAGTAATCAAATACATGATTAAAATCATAATCTCATTTAGTAGTCATAACATATATATTAATAACTTGTTTTTCTTACATTTATATTTTGTTCTAAATGGAATTTACCTTGTTTAGTATAGTTGATACTAAGAGTTAGTGAACCAAATTTCTTAGACATAGGATTATGTTTGAGAAGAGTTCATAAAGTTAGAAAAGAAAATTATATGATCATTATGCAATTTTGCTATAATTCCTGTTGAGGATTCGATAAAAAAAAAAGTTTAGAGATATGTCGAAATCATATGGATGACAAAATGTATAAACATTTTGAGTTGACTAATGTCTTATAAACTTTGGTCACAACATATAAAATGTATGTTAACACCATAATATTAAGATGAAAGAGGTTGTATAGAGTTGAGCTTAAAGGTATAATACCTTGATGAAATTTTGCGTTCAATTTAGCTTACTAAAAGCATAAACATTAACATCAATTAAAGGTTGTTCCATAGTATGATAATAGTTGTCATAAGAATAAAATGATTGCATTACTTTTCTTACCTATATGTACTATGATATACATCATATGTATTTTTAGTTAATGCTTATGAGTATTTGATACTAAATTTAGGTTCAACATTACTATAATATTTAAGGAATGATAAGAAATAAATTGTTAAGTAAAAGTACTTGATCCAATTTTATACAGATAGTTTGTATGTATTGGGCCAATGAAGACTTATACTTGACATAAATGGCAAGAATAAAAGGCCGAATTATCAAGACTATCCTTTTATGGCATGTTACAGGGCTAATTATTTCAACAACTTCAAATGTGCTATAACATTTTAGTGACAACTTGGGATTCCTACAAATAGCCAAAGAAATTTGCTATATATTTGCAATTATAAATAAACAAAATCCCCAACATCAAAACTTTTTTCACTTCTTTGAGCATCATAAAAGTTCTTCATGCTTTGTTGAGCCAATGTTAGCTATTCTCAAAGGTCCTCCATAACCAAATCTTTGGTCCAAAATTCTTAATCCATAGCTTCTATTTGTCAAATTCCTATAATATATTCTAAAAGTGAAGGAGGAAGCTTACCGTCAATAACTTCATACGATGTCTTTCTTATAGAATAACGAATAGTTGTATTATAGCAATATGCCACTTAAGGAATCCACTTGACCCACTGAGTTGGCTTTTGGCTACTGAAATAATGAAGATACATCTCCAATGTTCGATTGACCGCTTCTATCTATCTGTCAGTTTGCAAGTGGCAAGATGAGCTAAAATTGAAGCTAGTCCCTTGTAAACTAAACAAATTTTTTCCAAAATATGATGTGAAAGTAGGGTCTCTATCACATACTATACTTTCAGGCATTCCATACAGCTTAAGTATTTGCTCAAAAAACAATTGTATTATTATGACAACAGAGTAACGATGAAAAACGTGAATGAAATGAGCAAACTTTGAAAGTTAGTCAATAAGGAAATAAATGACTGACTTCACTATTGACTTAAGAATTCATTCTATAAAATCCATCAAAATATGTAACCAAACCTAAACGAGAATTAGTAGTGGATGCAATAGCCTAGGTGGCTTAAGACTTTTTGTTTCTTTTTTTAGATTTCACACCCTTGTATGAACTCAAAAAGGTGTTTTTCTCTTGCCTTGCCAATAAAACATTGACCTTACTCGATAAAGAGATTTATGATATCCTTTATGAGTGTTGGAATGCATTTTTTTGACAATATTAGGAATTAATGGAGAGTCAATTAGTAAGTAATTATGTTCTTTAAATAAAGAATACCGTAATTATCTGCCCATAGACCCACGCCTCTCCTTGTTGGCAAAGTTTTACTTCATTTGTTACTGATATCAACTAAATCAAAATTAGTGTAGAGATAGTAATCAATTGCTTTTCATAAATTTGGGTAAATGCATCTGCTGCACAATTATCCTTGTCTCTTTTATACTTAATGATGAAGTGATCAACTTAGCTAGCCACTTCTCTTAAGCTGGAGTAGTGATCCGTTCTTCCCACAAGTAATTCAAGCTTCTTTGGTCAATATGAATGATGAATTGCCTACCCCTCAAATATGGCATCCATTTTTGAATTACAAGGATTAGTGCTAACATTTGATACTTGTAAATTTTAACCTTGTAAGGCATGATTGTAGAAAGCAATTAGCCTCTTATTTACCATAGCCAAATGCATAACATTCCACCTTAAATGGCTTATTGAAATTAGGAAGAGCCAGTACTAGTGCTTACATCATCACCTTTTTGATGTTGTAAAAGCTTAATTTGCCTTAAAGTTCTATAAAAATTTTCCCTTTTTTAATAGTTGAGTCAAAGGAGTTGCCATTCTCCCATAATTCTCAATAAATTTGTAGTAGTAACCAGTCAATCCTAAGAAGCTTCGCAATTGCTTGATAGTTTTTGGTCACAATGACCTTGTTTAGATCAACAACACCATCATTGGAAATTTTGTGACCTAGAAAAAGTGTTTAATTTTTCTCACAAACAAATGGTGGGTCCTTAAAATATTAAAAGCAATCCTAATATGTCTTAGGTGCTCTTTCTAATTTCTGTTATAAATCAAGATACCGTCAAAAAATACTAGAATAAATTTCCAAAGGTAAGGTTTGAATATATCACGCATTAATGATTAGAAAGTGGAAGGGGCGATAGTTAGACGAAATGACATCACTGTGAACTTTTAATGTCCATGGTGAGTTCAAAATGTAGTTTTTGGAATGTCATATTCCTGCATTCGTATTAGATAGTAACTTGCTCTCAAATATAGTTTAGTGAAAAACTTGGCACTATACAACTCATCTAATAATTCAACAATGATAGGTATAAGGAATTTGTCTTTAAAGGTGGCCTTATTAGGTGCTTGATGCAAAATCTCCAAGAATCGTAATGGTTTCTAACCAATAAAACAGGAGATGAGTATGGACTTCAACTTGGATATATGACACTGGAGCTTAACATTTCTTTCACTAATTTCTCAATTTCATTCTTCTAATAATGAAGATACTTGTATAGCCTTACACATAATGGTTCACACCCTTGTTTCAAGATAACCTCATGATTATGGGTTGGTACGTGGAGGAAGCAGACCTTAAAGCTCTTTAAAAATATCTTGATATGACTAAAAAAGAGATTTAAGTAAACAAGGGTTAAAGGCATACGAGGACAACACAATGATAGAGTTTATTTGTATGAGGATTCCTTCTTTTTTCTTTGTGATTTCCTTACTCATCCACTAGTTTATTAATTGAAGTTGCCAATACTGCAAAAATAGTCTTTTCCTCCTCCATCTCAAACTACATTGATAATAGAGAGAAATCCCATATATTATGACCTAACGTACTCAACCATTGTGCCCCCAAAATAGCATCATAACCTACTAAGGAGATTAAATAAAAATCAGTAGTATCCAATTTGCCTTGAACCATTAGATGTACACCATTACAGTATCCCATACTAGGGATTTTCTCACCATTGTCCATTGTGACTTCAAACTTTTTGTTCATATTTGGTGTAATTCTCGACCTTTTTGTAACCATACTATGTAAGAAATTATAAGTAGTCCCAAAGTTAATCAAAATAATAATTTATAGTTAAGTTAATCGACCTCAAACCTTCATTATTTAGGGAGCTTTAATGCCATAAATAACATTACTAAAAATCTTTAGAATCTTTGATTGTTGGCTTTCTTCAATTTCCACATCGCCATCCCCATCCCCATTTCCATCAAACCATCTCCCCTTAATAAGAACAATTTCTTGAACCAAATTTCTTATTATAATTGAATCGTAGTCCTTTTTCTCTCCTCTCCTTGAGTTCAGCTAGAATTAACTTCTTAATTAACATAGAAGTATCATGTTGTATGGAAGGAGTTGTTGGAGCCACTTTTCGAGTCTCAATTTAAGTGTCACTCGAATTGAATTATTTTTGGCTTATACAATCTCTTTATGCTAATTACAATAGAAAGAGACTTAGGATTGTAAGCTTAGACAATAGTTTTGATACTCTCTTTTAAGATGCTCGAAAAGTAACTAACTTGCTGTGCGGGTGGCAATAATTTAACTTGGTTAAGTAGCTTCTCAAATTGTGTTTAGTAGTCCCTTACAAAACATATCTACTGTAGTTTAGTTAGGTCAACAAAAAATTCTTGATATTAAGTAGGGTCACACCTCTCATGTAAACTTTGTTTGAAATCTTCCATGCAGTTTGAAGCATCTCATTCTTATTAAGTTGGAATAATAACTAAGCAACATTTTCAAGGTTGAACCAGGCTAATGGCACCCTCTCCTCCTCTGGTGCTTTGTGAAATATTAAAAAAATTTCAACTCTACAAATACATTCAGTTAGGTCCCTTTATCCATATATCAAGGAAAATCTAGTTCCACAAACTTCAGTACATAGGCATTATTAGCGGTACCTTCACAATTAGAATAGGCATTACTATTCCGCCATCCTTTTTAGCCATAGAAGCTTTTTACAATATCCTGACTTCTATTTGTTGAGATAACATATAATCAAGCATTCACTATTGTAAACATCTCTTACATTAACCTCAAAAGATTTTCTGCACTACTGATAAAGTTGTGATTTCATCCTCCAATCATCTCAATCATTGGTCCTCTATACCCTACTCTAGTACCAAACTATTACAACTAAGAGAATAAGATTTGGTAACGGGTCAATTAAGAGAACAAGAATCTCTTTTAGATTGATGATACTTATACTTCCCAATTTTAACTAAAAGGAAAACAAGGAAAAATAAAAGATGAGAAAAAAGTTTGCTTCAAAGGAAACCTAGACCTCCTAAGTAGTACTTAAAATGAGTTGAGGAAATTACTTATCTTATTTATCTGATTTAATAGCCAATAAATAGAGGAGTATCTTAACCACTTCATTTATAGTTTATCAATTACAGTTTGAAATAACCAAGGAAGTAATAGTTTTAATGACAACTATACTTAAGGACTTATTCAAAATAATGGCAATACGTATCAAAAAAAGTGGCGGTATGCATCTAACATAGATTAAACAAATGTCATGCTAATGAGTACCAAAATATGTGGTAATATGTAACTAAAATAGATAGGACGTGTCCACTACATTAAGCAAGCACATGACAAATTGCCTCCAATTCCTTTTAAGTAATCTTTCATAACCTCTTCGTTAATATAATATCACTATCAAATGTTTGTTCAAGGTCATCACTTTCAAAAAGTTCACACAGTTTTGAAGATTCAGAGCCTACCTCTTCTAGGCGCTCTTCATCACTTTCTTTATTAGTAATATCCTTTGGAGAATAATTGTATGCCTTCAATCAATATAAACCTAAAATTCTTCTTATTAGAGGAAGGTCCAATCATCATTTCTTCACCTATTCACTTTTAGTGTTTTCATCAACAACCATTTCTTTCTTAAGCATTAGCGAACAAACCAATGAACCTTCGTGATTTTATACTTCCATTTGTTTTGAAGATGATATGGAAGGGGCATGGGAGTTAGATTAGAGACTTAGATCAATTAGATTTTACAACTGAATAATTAAAGTTTCAATTAGATTGGGGATTTTATTTGAAAACTTAACTAATATAATTATAAGATAAATAATAAAGTTTTTATACCAAGTCACTTGAGCTTCATTTTACCATATGACATACACGTGATAGTAGGGCTCACTATCTAATTTTTAAAAATAATAAAAATTACCATGTCAGTGATGACATAATACTTAACAAACAAATATTTAATTTTTCATCTATTTAAGATATAGTTTGAACATTTTGAAAACATCATAATTAAAATTGAAAGTGAAAGCTCTAAAACATTCGGATTCAGGTTGTGTTATGATGAAAGCAATAAGGTTCAAAATGCACTTTTAGCTAATACAAGTTATATATTAATATTTTGGTTTGTTCAAAATGAATATTGACATTTGTAAAAAGTTTAAAATAAACTATTAGTAAACATAATTTTTAACAGAATTAAGTTTCTATTTATTATATGTCATATTAGTGTTGATGTAGCATATATTTATTATTTTATTTGTATTGTTGGGCCTCACTATTTCATATGGTACACTAAGACCTTTTTTTAAATAATTTTAAATTAATTCAAATTATTTTTAAATAACGATAATATTTTTAAAATATAATTAAAACTAATTAATTTAAGTTAACCGAAATAATCTTACTTAATTGTAATTATTTCAAATTAAATTGAAATTCTAATTCAGAAAATCAAAAACTCTAATCTTAAATTCGGGAAACAAAATCAACATGGATTTGTTGTCTCCTTCACACGATGATGCTTCTGAAAGGATATTGAATTGCCTGATGAAAATCATATATGTATTATGAGATGTATGTAAATATATAAAGAGATACAAGGGTTTGTTGTAACAAACTAAGTACTGTAATATTTATTAACAAGGAGCTAACAGACTAAAAGATATACATTGACTATTTCCTATGAAGATATACATTGACTATGTCCTATTACGCCCCCGCAAGATGAAGTCTCGGAACGTGACGTTCATTTTGTTTTGAAAAAGCTCAAACTTGTGCTGAGACAACAGTTTGGTCAAGGCATCCGCAGCCTGATCAAGTGTCGATATGTGAGAGACTAGTAGATTTTCTATTGCACTTGTTCTCTGACAAAGTGATAGTCCAAGTCAAGGTGTTTCATTTAGGAATTGAAAACCGGATAAGAGCACACATATTTAGCTCCCAAGTTGTCATAATAAATCATTGGCGCATCCTGTGAATGAACATACAGTTCCCGTAGTAGATTGTGAAGCCACATTACTTCTGCAACAGTGTTGGCAACTGCTTGATATTCTGCTTCTGTGGATGACCAAGCTACTGTATGTTGTCGTTTCGAGCTCCATGAAACAGGATTATCACCAAAATAGATAACATATGCAAATGTAGATGTTTTGGTGTCAGCATCTCCTCCCTAATCAGCATCACTGAATGCCTGAAGCTATAAATTTTTAGGTCGATGCAGTTGAAGACCATAGTCATGTGTATGTTTGAGATATCAAAGAGTTCACTTCAGCTGCTAAAAGTAAAGTTCAGTTGGTTTATGGATATACTGGGACAATTTGTTGACTGCAAAGATGAGATCTAGTCTGGTCAAGATTACATATTGTAGAGCTCCTAAGATGCTTCGATAAAGAGGCCCATACGTTGTTTCTAAACCATCAACACGTTTCAGTGTGGCTGATGTACAAATAGAAGTGATGCACGGATTATAGTCTGCCATTTTGAATTTAATGAGTAAATCACGAATGTAGTGTTGCTTAGAGGGAAATAAAGCATCAACATTTGGTATGAGTTCAATGCCGAGAAAATATGAAGGAGTCCCCATGTTTTTACGGGAAAATGTATCGGAGATATCTGCAATGAATCTTTGAAGTTCGATTGTTGAGTTGCCAGTTAATAGCAAATCATCCACGTATACCAAGAAGTATATGATCACACCACTACAGTTGTATATAAACAGAGAAGAATCACAAGTGCTCCTGATAGAACCATACCGAAGTAGAAATAAGCCGAGTTCTTGGTACTAGGCTCGTGGAGCTTTTTTGAGTCCGTATATGGCTTTGTGTAGTTTACAAACATAATTCGGATGATCTTGAATGACAAAACCCGATGGTTGTTGCATATATATGGTTTCATTGAGCCTGACTTGTAGCAATGCATTATGGACATCCATTTGATGTAAGGCCTAAGAATTTTCCAATGCCAAAGACAAAATAATTTTGATCGTTTGGTGTTTCACTACGGGGGAGAAAGTTTCATTGTAGTCGATCCCCGGGCACTAACTGTATCCTTTTACTACAAATCGGGATTTATATCAAGCCATCGTTCTATCTGGATTCCTTTTGGTGCGAAAAATCCACATACAACCAATCACATTCTGAGCTTCTATAGCAGGTACAAGTGTCCAAGTGCCATTGCGTAACAAAGCATCATATTCCGAAAAAGAGGAAGTGCGCCATTGTGGTATTTTTAAGGCTTGGGTAATGGTACGAGGTTCCTCGGTGTTTAGTAGAGGGGACAAGTAACGGTGAAGGTTTTGGGTTTATGGATGTTGTTTTTGGATCGAGTGACCATAGGATGAGTATTGGTTGATTGGTTTTGTGGGTGATGGTTGTGATGGTAGTGATGGTGATGGTGATAGTGATGTATGATCAGAAGTGACCATTGGTGATGAAGAATTGTTCTGTTAGTTTGGTGGAGATGAATTTTCAGCAGGTGCAGACGGTGCTATAGGAACAGGTGATGCCACAATGGGAATGAGTTGGTGAGACATAGGTGGAGAGGACAAAGTTTCTGATGTGGATAAGACAGACGAATTTTTGAGTCACTCGTAGGGATATTGATCGTCAACAAACATAATATATCTTAATACATAAACTTTGTTTGTTCTCAAATCGAGACAGAGATATGCAAACTGAGTAGAGGAATATCCAACAAGGACACACGGAGTGGACCTTAGTTGTAATTTATTCATGGTGTAAGGACGAAGCCAAGGAAAACATAAACATCTAAAAGAATGTAAATGTTTGTAGGTAGGGGACTGGTGAAACAAATTTTCAACCGAGGTTTTCATGTGTTGTGTGGGAGTTGGTAAACGGTTTATTAGATAGACAGTTGTGCGTGCTACATAAGACCAGAATGCTGGTTGAAGCTTGCTATGATGAAGAAGAGCTCTGGTAGTTTCGACCATATGTCGATGACGACGTTCTAACATGCCATTATGCTCTGAAGTATGAGGTGGGGTTGTATGGTGAGAGATACCGTTGTTGACAAGGAAGGTTTAAAGTTTGATAAACTTGCCTCAATTATCATAGTACAAGGTTTTTATTGGAGTTTCAAAGTGTTTTTCAACAATCTTTTTAAAGTTAACAAATGTGGACAAAACATTAGATTTGTTTTTCAACAAGTAAACCCACGTATATTTTCTAAAAGGATCAACAAAAATTACGTAGTAACAAAAACCATCAATTGAACCCATCAGAGTAGGACCCCAAATATCAGAAAATATTATTTCTAAAGGTTTAGTATTTTGCAAACGAAGACGTGAAAACGAAAGCCTGTGACTTTTCGCACACTAATAAGAAACACAAGAATTTGATGAAACTAAACACGACGCTAACTTATAACGTGACCGAAGAAAATTAAAAACTTTATTAGACAGTTGGCCTAATATGTGATGTAGGACTAGTGGACTAGGAAGACAAGCATGAAACATAACTGGTTTGTTCATCGAGAGACAAAGGTCATAGAGGTCATTGTAGCATGAACCTGTAAGAAGCACTGCTTGTGTTCGCAGATCCTTCACCTTAAAGCAATCGGGAAAAAATTCAATGGAAATGCTAATTCGTGTGCACAACCGTTTAACGAAAATAAGATTCTTGTTAATTTTGGGCACATGTAAAATTTTGTCAAAGAGAATTGACTTGGATTTACTGGGAAGATAGAAGCTACCAATATTTTCAATCGAAACTTCGTAGCCATCTCCAACTTGCAGATGATCGTCCCCTCCATATGGTGAATGAATGGACTGATTACTCAAGTCATTGGTAATGTGATGAGTTGCCCCAAAATCAAGAATCCACTACCTTGTGGAGATGATCCTGATTATCGGACATTGTAGGCACTTTGTAACACCCACATATCCCTTGAAAGGATATATGAATGCCACACAAAATAGTACAACAAATCAAAGCATACGAAAACTTCCAGTAAATAATTCAGGCAAA
>JANITX010000002.1:17639272-17651112 GCA_027564395.1 Erythroxylum ulei
ATAAATAAAATTAATAATAATAAGAATAACTTAATAATAATAATAATAAACCAAATATATTTTTATTTTCAGTTTTTTATTAGAAATTTTAACCAAATAGGTTTTTGTTTTCAGTTTTTATACTGTAAATCTCAACTAAACAGATTTTTGTTTAAAAAAAAAAACAGAAACTAAAAACAAAAAACAGAAACAAAAAACAACAACAAAAAAATAAAAGTGGAACCAAACGTCCCTTGATTATTAAGGAAGGAACGAGGAAGAGGACATCAGAGGCGAGGGTTGGGCCAAAAAAAGCCAGTGAGCTCAAAAGTCCAAACGGCATCCGGAGGGCATTTCAGTAATTTGGTATTTCTAGCAATGGAGAAAACCCTAAACCCAAACCCCAATCTTAAAATCCAACTGTGCTTTGTACAGCCCTAGACTCTCGCCCTTACGCCTCAGTGTGTTTCTCTAGGATCCCCTGGCTACGCCAGCAATCTCTTCTACACCTTGCTTCTTCAATTGTTCAGTTCTCACCCAATAAAACTGCCTCTTTGAGTAGCCGTTTGAATCTTTACATATTTGTATGTATGTATATGCGATTTCATATCTGGCTTAGTTAGGAGGCACATATTAATTTGGATAAAAAAGGGAATCCTTTTTGTTCCTGAGGCCTTTGAGGGGTCAGTTTGTTCATTTACTTCATCATCTGTCCCCCAAGCAGCCTTGTACATTGATCAGCTATGATTTTTTAAACTTGTCCTCAATTTCACCCTGTTTTATTACTAATGGAATGTGTGTGCGCGTGTTGTGTTAGACAATTGCCTTCGAATAACCAAAAGGCTTAAACTTAAAAGCCTCCTTTTGGTTCAGACAGAGGCGTAGACTATTTGAATCGGTTTGAGGGTGAGGAACTTTAGTTCTACGTTCCTTTCCTAGTTTGATTCGAAGATTTTATGTCTTTTTATGCTCCCTAAGTCAGCTCTTCCAGTATTGTATTTGTTGCATCTGCTAGTCTGATTTTTAGGATGTTCTGTCGGAAAAATTGACTTCATTATGTATAGATTGCTCTAAAGGTTTCGATGTTTCCTGTCTGTTCAAGCCTTTCTGATTCTTGTGGTAAGTACCCTCAAAAAGGCCGGAAGGTGCAAATTTGTAAATGCCATCCCGTCCCGACAGAGGCTAAACTAGCAGGGTTTAACTCAGGAATCTGTTTGAGGGTTAGGCGATAAACTGTTTTCTGATCCTTATAGGTGAAGTCGTACATTTGGCACATCGATCTTTTTTTTGGGGAATATTTTGAAGTACGTGTAATCAAAAGGAACGATGCCGGCTTATTTAACCATAACGGGAAAGTTGGGAATGCAAGTTGATTTGGTAAAATATTGTAAAGCATGGAGCCTCTTTGCTTAATGTGAGATAGAGGTCTTGAAAGTCATGATTTTGCTTACTTGTTGAATCTAGTGCCAGGTTTTGTCGTGTTGGTTTATTGTTCTTCATTTCGATTATTTTGAGCTATTGCCGATGATGAAATCAGTCACTAAAACACCATCTTTCGGGACTGAATGACTCATTGAGTCTTGCTGACATTCTGCAATTCTGAGGCTTGATCTAATTATTTTTCAAGCGTTTGCTCACAAATTTAGAACTGTTGATTGTACATTGTTTGATTTGAGTAAGCAGATGATAGCCATTGATCTGACTTTTATACTGCAAACTTTTTCAGTTCCAGTTAGAGTTTTCCTGTTGTAGATACGCAGTTTGGACTAATGGATTTGGTTACTTCATATAATTCGTGGACAGGAAGGAAAGAGATGAACTTTACAGAACAAATGGGTTGGTTTAATTCTGCAAGTGAAGTAATGTTCTTCAATATTGGTCGGTCGGTGCTCACCAGAAAGCCAACTATATGCTGTGGGAGGGACTATTTTGGCCTGAATCACTAGGGAGTAAAAGAGTTTCACCATAATCCTTGTGAGATGTATTAAAAGCCTTTTCGAAACTTTTCCGTGTCTGTTTTTGTTTGATTCCATCATCTAAGGCTCCTTTGCATGTGAAGAACAAAGTAGTGATGATCCTACACAACCGACAAACAGGGCTTTCAAATCATGAGTTTGTAGCGTCGTCACCACTATTGACAATCAACCACTGCGTCACTTAGTCAAAAGTGGGTCAGGACTCAGTAAATCTCTTTTGTTTGGATGTTTTGGTAGTAAATCTCTTTTGTTTGGATGTTTTGGTTGTCATATCAATGCTTTTCTTTTCGTGTTAAAGAATATCTCTCTACACGATCAAGCAAATGAGATGATCCAAAGCTAATATGTTTGCATTATGCAAGATTAATACCAAAATCAACGACTGGAAAATGCCAAATGCATGCCAAATTTGTTCAGAACCAAACAAGAACAAGATACTGAATAATTTCCAGCTCATATTGGGGGACCGTTTCGAGTACTTGAACATTCAATTATTGGGGCTAATTGTGAGACACCCCAGTAAGATACCAAATTACTGGCCTATATTATATAGAATCTACAATACAAACAGGATCCATGAAAATATACACAAACATCCATATAGTTTTAATTACAAAAACAGCAAGTGTAGCAGATTTAGCGCATCCACCAATTGGCAGCGAGAATTGGGACTTTTCTTAGTCAGGCATTTGCTCTAAAGACCATTGTAGTACCCACCAATCGTTATGTGAGCTGGAACGCCTCTTGCTGTTGAAATTGCTTCGTTCAATCTTGTTGGTTGGCGATCCCCTTGCTTTATCCTCTGTAATAAGAAGAGTTTCCAAAATGAGAAATAAGAATTACGTGCCACTCCATGTTTGATTGGGAGACCTTATGTACGTGTATCTGGTCCGAAGATTTTGTTACACAAGGATGGAATCTCTCACAAGTACCCCAAAACATCAAATAGAGCAAGTTATTACTGAAATCCCGTTAAAATGTGGAGACTTAATAGAAGAAAACAAACTGATAGCTACACGATAGCATTTAAAAATTTCAGAAACATGACCTAAGATTGTGATCATGAATACGCGAGAAAATTAAGAAAAGAACTTTGAGGTGATTTACCAACCTTATCATCACTGTAAATCTGGATCCTGAAATTCTGATTCTGGTGGCTGTTCTTTTGGTGGCTTCCCAGAATAATGACACAAATGGTTGCAGCAGCAGCAATACCAAAAGTGCAAATCGCACCAATCCCAGTGAAGCTCCACTTCCATATGTTTAAGCCCTCGCTACTCTCCTCCCACATAGCCTCTTCTTCCGTATCTTCTTTCTGGTTCTTGAATCTAGGCGAACTCAAGGTCTCGCCTTTATAGGCCTCGATCTGAGGAGGGGCAAAACCTTTAGTAGGAGACTTAGGAGACTCCAATTTTTTCATGTCGACAAATTCATGTTCCTTCATTTTCTTGAAGAAAACTTGAGAAGCCGGATCTTGATCAGCTTCTTTCGATCCTATATTAGTAACCCTGACTTTTGGCATGATCATGGAAGGAACCACCTTACTTATGTCAATAGGTACCATGGTGACTCCTCCTTTAGACAATTCATCATCAGGGTCCCTACCACTCGCTGGTTCCAACTGGATTGGAACTGGAGCAAGATGGTTAGGCACTGAACTTGAACTTCTTGGCGGTGAAGATGGGCACATGAAGTAGTTCATGTTAAAGACAGTTTTCGGACTGGAGCTACGTTTGCTTCCTCCTATAATCTCCTTTTCTTCATCTTCTCTATAATCACGAAATCCCTCACGGGGCAGTAGTTCCCACTCATCGAGATCCATCTTTTAGCAGAAATTTATGGAATTGAACTGGATCGAAGATAAGGGTCTTTACGCATATATGTGAAAGGTTCTCTGTATATTGTATATGAAGTTGAGTTAATGATCAAAACAAGGGATCTTTTGATGGAGTCAAGCGAGTGATTTTCATCAGCCGTAAGAGCCAAGGCCACCACAGTGTCCTCTAGCTCTATGGAGTATAAGACCCAAGATGTGAAGGAGAGGAAGATAAATATGCATGTGTCAATCCATGGGTGGTCCAATGGGACCCACAACCGCGAAGATGAATGCCTTGCTTGATAGGTCTCCTTGGATATTTCTTTCCAATTTTCTATTGGGTTTTTTTTTACTTTTCTCAGTAGTTCTGATGACTGTTGTGCAGATTTGGAGAAATTCGAGCCAACAGTACATGGAGTAGATGTGGTCAAAACACGGTGAGCAGTGTGGCCTAAAGCTAAAGGTCTCATCTTTTAGCCTATTCTGGTGTTACTTCGGTTTATATTAATTATTCCACCTACAGAAAAAGATGAAGGGAAGCAGAAGACGTGGGGGGTTGCTTATCCAAGTTTGCTTGAAAAGAAAGCGACATGGGGTAGGCCCTTGAGGAGAAAAGAAGAAAGCGAACGCCATAGACAACTGTCCATAACAATTCAGACTTGAAATTGAAAACATATTAAATATTGAATTAATAAACAAAAAGCTTGGAAATCTAACCCATCTCCTGTCAGCCTACCCTTTAGGTTAACAAACCAGAGTTGAGCCAGAAAAGAAAATTTCTTCAATCTCCCCAGTTACCGCAAGAACCAACAAAGTTAGCACCTTTAAGACATCTTAGCATCCAAATACGAATAAATTTTTGATAAATTAAGTGAAAAATAAGAAGATTTCCAGCCCTTGCCAAATAGACTTTCAAATACATATTACCATTTTTCATATTACATCACTTAAAATGCAACACCAGTGATCAATACCGACCAATACTTAGCTTAATTAGAAGAGAGGCAACATGTGTTTGGTTTTCCGGGGTAGGGCAACTTGTATTCTCAACATTTGCATTAACTTGTGTGCATTCTGTAGATATATTTGGCTTGCAAGTTAACTCCAAAAAGAAGAAATTTTCATAAAATAACTTCTTCAGAGTGGCCATTCTGTTTTAACCGAAGCATCTGAATAGGAAAACATTAAATGAATCAAGACCTACACACAATCCCCCTTTTTAATGAGAAGTTGATTTCATTGAATTAATGTAGATTTAATCATTAGACTAAATACTTTGGGTTATCTCTCAAGCTTTATTCTCTTTAACCTTTTTTTTTAGTTTGGTAAAGATCATGATTTGTTTTTCTTTGACAGGTGACTTGCAGGCACTTCAAGCTAAGGATAAGGTGTGTAAAGATTAGATATGTCGGGTAGCCTGTGGAAATTGGTTTGGACATCTTTCTAAGGGGGCATTAGTAAATCTTGATCAGTTAATAACCCACAATCAATTCAATACCCACAAGAGCAAAAGGTCAAGTGTGTTGTGACAAACATCAGCTCAAAAATTGGACAATGGGAAAACATCAGGATACCAAGTCATAAATTATTATCAATCATTAGTTGCTAAAAGGACTTTCCAACTTACCAGCGAAGTTCATTTTAGTTTATACTTAAAAAGAGTTATCCTGATTTCATCAAGTTGACACTTAAGCGCGCAAGAATAGAGACATGCTTACATCCACTCGTGTAAAGTTGGTTCCTCCAAATGAGAAATAATATACAGAGAAAAGGAAAAAGGACAAGCTGTTCTCAGATTTACATGCATGTTTGCTTCCTCCCAATACCCGAACCAAGTACAACAGCTTCAGCTATCGTCATTATCACTAATAATAATAACCTTTACTAGACCAACAAGAAAAAAGTTAAAAGCGAGACAGAGGGTTCAACAGTTACCAAGAGCATTCAAAATAGATTTAGTATCAACTCCTCATCCTCAGTATGCTCTTTTGTACCCTCGATTTGAATATGTCGGGGAAGTTTAGTGTACCTCAGATTTATGATCTACCTGATGACGAAGAAGATTCACCTAAAGCAACAGAAGCCAAAGATGAAGCCCATACACGACAATTTTTGGCTCCTTCGTGGAAGTTCCTGGTCTTGCATAATCCAAGTTTGGTCCAAATTCTCCTCACATCAATCATGTCAAGTATACGCCCAAACAACTGGCTCGTCTCCCCAAATATTTCCAGGTTAAGGTGTAGAACATATGAGCCCCATAAAGCCTTCACATGTGACAACACTTTAGGGAATACAAGCAGCAACATCCGAAAACACAGGAACAGTGCAGCAAATAGCAAATATGGTTCCTTTTTCATAATCTTATCCAAAGATGAAACATTCCATGGCTGCATAATGGATTTTCCACCAACGTCCAAACTTCTTGGCCTATCTTCAACCAGATAATGAATTGGTTCGAGTCCTGAATCACACAGAAAATCACACATTACAATAGATGAAGCTGTACGGCAATCATTTCACACTCTCATAACATGTATGATGCTTTAATTAGATAGAGTTGGCACTCAATAACATTCTAGACCATATGCATAAGTTCATAATGGTTTAACAGATCTTTGAAACATATGAAAATTCTGCACATGAGCGCTTTGGAAGCTGGGCATCGAGTTATGAAATTAATGAAAGTAGAATTAAATGAGAATAAAATAGAACCACACATTCATCCTTATACAATGATTTGTTATAGAGGGAAGAATTTACCTGTTGTTTTCTCATAAAACTGTACCAGAGACTGTAGATCTTTAGGGCCATGATACCTGACCCTCGATGTCTGATTCACCAATAATATTGAAGGCAAGCTATGGATTCCATATCTAGAAAACATGCTGTGAAATAAGGCATTTCTTGGTTATCAGTAAAAGATGATGTGACAACTTCCAGGGGTAAATAAAAGAATAGTCTCATTTCCATGTGTTTAGGGCCATTCAACAAAAGGAATAAATAAATTTTCAGTCCTACTTGATCCTGATTCCAATTTCATCTTCCTACTTAGATTTATGCATGCAAGTCCTCCTACATATGATAACATTTCAATATGGTCTTCATTGACGAGAAAACCAGAGTTTTGTCTGACACAGATAACATCTAAGTGAAATATTCATTGTGCATATTTAATTTTTCAGAGTAAACATCAATATGAACTGTCATAGAAGTCTAATAAGGGCTATATTCTTCCATCAAGACTTCCAAATTCTAAAGTGAACTGTAGCTCGCACTTTGATATTTTTCTGATAGTACTTCTAACACACATCACTTATAGTCTCTTTCTTTTTTGAAAAATCTAGTCTCAATTACAAGTAGAGATCTCACATTTGGTATAGTTGATGTCACTTGAGAGTAAGGACTAAATTGAAAAGCTACACCATGTAGGAAAACTCAAATGAAAAAAATTAAAGAGGACTAGAATTGGAAAAGTAGTCAAGTAGAAAGACAAAAAATTGAAAAAGGCAGCTGCATAAAAAATTCTTGATTTTGGGATAATTACATTTCCATATTGATAAATTAGTTAAACTGCTTTAAAAATAGGTGATTCAAATATGCAAGAGTATTAACTTAAAAAAAAAACAGATACCAAAAATCATGCACATATATTAAAACAGAAGCCTAGAAAAGACCGAACTAAAGTTCAACTTGATAGAGATGATTAATTCAACTAGAAGCTTAAAACATAAATGTAGCGAAAATGGTTTTGCTCAAGTAATGATCCACTAGAATATAGTTCCCACGTACACAGAAAGATATTTAAGCATACATTCTAGCAATCAATATCATAATATATAGAGTCCTTGACGATAAAATAAGAGTTGATGCTCGGTAGCTGATTCTTCGAGTAGGCACAAACATAACATCAAGAATAACTAGTCCAGTGGAAGTAAAAACCTAGCTTAGAATATTTCATCTGTGATAACATAACATTTGAAGCGGAGCAAGTAACAACATACCTCGGGACAGCAGAAGATTCCTCAAGAGCCAAATGTTCCATCTGAGGAAACATGGTACTAAGAAGCTCAAACTTGGGACGAATATCACGTGAAAAAGGGCACCAAGAAGCGTAGAAAAGTACAGAAGTATAAGCATTCCCCTTAATTGAAGTCAAAGTCCAGTCCAGGATGTTCCCATTCACCTATTGACACATTTAGATATGCAGCTCAGCAGTAGGAAGAGAAAAGAGAGATCAAAGAATATTCAATATAACTCACCAAATCAGTAAAATAGAGATCTGAGAACCAATTCTATGATAGTTTAATGCAGATCAAGGTTGATAAGAGTGGTGAGGTATTGCAAATTAGAGAAAGAATGACAGAAGGGATGATGTAAAGGCTAACTTTCATTCTTGCACCAGATATTTCAGTTAAAGCATAGACAAGTTAGACAACCATTGTGGAAAAAATGATGATCAGCTGACAACTTATACACTTCTAACAGTTGTCAGAACATTTGAGTTCAGAATTCTAAGTAATATGGAACCAAAAGTTAATCACATTTGAAAAATCCAGTCAAGTTGTGAGTAGATGGAAGGTAGAACAATTCTCCCTTGAATCTTTTTAAATGCCAAAGAAATCTATGAAGGGATTCCTCAATATAGTCCCCAGAATCAGGCAGAGCTTGAGGTCCAATACAGCCATAAAGTAGCATCTTAGATAGGAAAGCAACATTTTCAAATACTCTCAACAATATAAATGAACGATTTACAGACAGCAACCTACATTTTTGATAACCCACTCAACCATAACCATAAAGATTTTATGAAGCTGGAACATTAAAAAGGTAAAACTGCAAGGCTGCTCCTTAGGAAAATAAGCAACTGTCTAATTGTTAAATCTTCTTATAAGAATATGATGATCAGAGTCAAAATTTCGAGAATGAAAGGCTTGATAAGAAACTTTGACAGACAAGGATATCATGAGAACAAGTATATTCAGATTGCGCTCGTGTAATAAACACATTTGATCTCATGAGTAATCATTGTAAAACAAGTAAGGAAATCATATTATCTACCTATGAATTGAACATAAAATGTAAGCCTCAAAGGGAAAGTATGGCGCATGTCCATATTTGTAGTTAAGGCATCAGCACAAGAATAATAACACTTCAAAGATGAAATCTACTTAATCTATAGCATGCTCATAAAGTCTGGAAAGCAAGATCACAGAATATAACAAGGGACAGCTCTAATCTCGAAGGGAAGGAGTTTGTACTATATTGACATCAAGCTAAATCGCAAAAGTACCAATCTGATGTAAAGAATCCCATCCTTCACAAGGATATTGCATCTAATCTGACAAACAACTTGATTAGAATGAGAAAATAACTTAAAGTATTTTAATTCAGCATACATTTTTAACTTCCTTTGCTTTTCTCTCCAAATTTAAGCTCTCCCCATCCAGCACCCTGCATGTACACGACACACTAAATATGCATACGAGAAATAGTCATCCATGCTGACATAGAAAAGGACATGGAAAACGAGAAAAGGATACTCCTTAGAGACTTGGGTATGTTTGGTTGGCGGTTTATTAATGGAACAGAATGGAATGTAATATTATTTCATTATTTCGGAGGAGGGTTTATAATAGAATGAAATAGAATAGAATGGGATATAAGAGAAGAGTTTTATATTACATCCTATTATATCCTAAACAGAGTTTTATATTACATCCCATTATATCCTAAACAGTAAAAATAAAAAAAACCTTAAATTTGAGGAGTTTAGGATGAAATGTAAAATGATAAACAACTTTACACTATATTACATTATAAACCCTTCATCTAAACAACATTTCACTATATTACATTATAAACCCTTTTATCCCTCCCAAACAACAATTTTCTAATATTACATTCATTTACATTCCATTCCATCCCATTAAAAACTTTATGTCCAACCAAACATAGCCTTACCTCAAAAGAACATGCTTTACACCTAGAACCTAATACAAGACATCTAAGTCACAGAAACCATAGTAGCCACAATTGCCGAGCAATCTCCTTTTCTTGTTGTCAACAAAATTTGGTAAAGTTCATTTATAATATATAATACTCTGCTACAGAAAGGAAACCCATTCAAAGTCCTCATTTCATCACCCAATACTACAACAACCTTAAAGTCAACAGCTTACCCTAGCCCTAATTACAGAGCACGCAAGATTGAAACCAAGGATTTTCATGAAGACCTAAAGAATACGGGTCACCGACCAATTCCTAATAAAACCCGAAAATCTTAATATCCATCTCCAAGGAATATACAAATGGGCCGACAAAAAAATAGTAATTAAATTACAGAACACTCCGTCAAACCCAAAAATCAAATCAAACAATACAAGCCGTTAATCCAAATCCAAACGAGAAATAAAAAGGAAAGATAAAAAAGACCAATAACTTATCAATCTAAGCAACGACCAAGTGGAACAACAAAAATTTAAACTTTAAGGAAATTAAAGAGGGAAATGAGAAAACGTACCTCAAGAACAGGACTTGGGGAGATGGAGAGGAAGCATTGGGATTGAAGATGATGAGGTGAAAAGGTAGAGACTCTAGGGCACGTAGAAGCCGAAGCCGACACAAGGCCAGGCGAAGACAAAGCCTCAAAATAGAGGATGACAAAAGGTAGCAGAGCCATGAGATGGGGGAACTGAAAATGCAATCGCAAAACGAGGGTAAAACAGGAAACCCGAAAACAGAAACCAAAACAAAGACGGACGACGATGACGATCTGGACGGCAGAGAGAAACAGGGGACACACAACAAAGAACAGAGGAATTGGGATCTTATTACAAAATATAATCTAATCTAAGACAAAAAGCAAGACATAAATTAAGAACTATTATGCAAAAAAGTAAGTAAGATAGCAGGTAATAGGAAAAGGAACAGGCTTCTCCTCATACAAAGGGTTGGTAATGGTATTTGATTTTGATGTAATGGTTGGTTTATGGTTAGCTGTGGAATGGAACGGGCGTATGGTTGGCTGAATCGCTCTGATGATACTATATTCTTCTTTGGTCATTACAATACGGGTGGGCGGTGACTATTGGTTACAACTTTACACGCTGTCGTTTTGATATAGATATCCTCTTTTGTTTTTACCATAAGAGGAGAATTTTCAACATGCTTGCTCTGGTCCCGTTATGGCCTCAAGAAAAACGAAAGCGCTTAAACACAGTAATTGTCAACTGTGCTTATTCATCGTGGCTCTAATGAAAAATTTGTAAATATTGCTGAATTTAGAAATTCATAGAAGTCACGTGGATATATTCATATTTATATTCATATTCATATTCGTATTCGAATAATAACCTTTTTGTATTTTTCAGTAATAAATAAATTCCTTACTCAATTTGTCTTTTTCCAACATTGCGATCTCACTTATGCTGAGAACAAAAAATCTATTGGCAGAGATAGAATAGAACCAAGATAATCTATTGGCAGAGATAGAACCACGATAACCGACATCCATCAAACCATTTTTTAAAACTTCTCATCACAATAGCTAAAAGACTCTTTAATAAATGATCATAAGGTTTGCTTTTAATGACAAAGTAAACTTTAAGGTTTTAGAACGTTTAAATTAATCCCTATTATTTTAAGATTGTTCAAATTGAATCCTGTGTTAATAAAAAAGGTGACGAAGATATAACATCGTTGATATATTGTCACGTTATCGCTGATATGGTAGAAATTTAAAATTAATTATTAATTAATTTAATTTAATATAACCCTAAATGTAATTAACTTAATTAATTAAATATCAACAATATTTACCCCAATTCTAACAACTCCCCTGTCATCGTCAAAGATAATTTCACATTTTAGTGACGTCTAATATGTCGCCGTCAACTCCAAGCAAGTTCAAGCTAGAAAAATCCTCACAGTACTTCTACTAAGAATTATTGTGTCTTTTGTGCTCAAAGAAACCAATGCGTCCTATTGACAATACATGTCAAGTGCACTGCTAAATTACCTGACTCTGCATACTAAAATTTGTAGTTAGGGTGAGTCGGGATCAAATCTAT
>JANITX010000002.1:17717591-17731927 GCA_027564395.1 Erythroxylum ulei
ATTACGGACGCCTCGCTTTCAGCGGCAGTATGGGAGTTGGAACTACTAGGAAACCCAAGGGCTGATGAGACCTTGATGCTGAGCAGGGGGAGCCAGTGATCAATCATCAATTGACCAATCAAGTATGTAAAGATTCCTTGTGTGCAGAAGTATACAGGCTATGTAAGCATATAAAGACCAACTACAGCAACTCAATAATAGTGGAGACGACTATAGTCTATAGTCCACATTTATATTAATTGAACCCACTGTTACACTCTACTACATGACAATATTTGTGGGGAACGATTAGCCAGCTATGAGCCATGGATGGTAATATTTTATAATATCAATTAATCAATGTTGAAATAATTTGAATTGTGTTTTATTTTGTAACAAAACTTTAAATATGGATAGCCATATTATATTATTATTATTATTATTATTATTATTATTATTATCTTCCACCGTTTTTCCTTAGGTAGTCTGTCAAATCCATTTACATAATTGAAAAGACAAAAAAGATATCCCAAACGATGCTTGTCTCCTGCAGGATGTTTTGTACCTCTCTCGTTAATATTATTAGTTTAGTTGTTAGATGCACTTACCAAATTCAACGCAACCGCACAAATGTCTAATAAATCTTTAAACATTGTGATAAATAGTAAATGAGGATCACCTAATAAGAAACACATATAGCTTATGTGTTTTAAGGATATCTTTTAGGCAAAGCAAAAATCATATACCAATGTTTTAAAAATAGAATTAAAAATTAAACAAAAAAAACAAGAAATTTAAGACTTAAAAAGTTTAATCAATATTAAATTATCATAAAATTTAATAAATTTTATATAGAACTAAATTATTTGAAATATGATTAAAATGGATTGTTTTCCAAGAATTTAAAATTTAATTAAAAAGATATTATTAAATAAAAATTAATTGATTTATTTTAGTTTATAAAAATTTATTAATTTATAAAAATTGATTACTTTTTTACAATAAAAATTATTAAATTAATATGAATCGAAAAGTTAAAAATTAAATTTAAAAAATTAGATAATAATTTTTATTTAATATGAATCAAAAAGTTAAAAATTAAATTAAAAAATTAGATAATTCTAATTTTTTATGATTAAATGGATTTAGCTATTTTTTAGTCATCATTAAAACTTGGATAGTCAATTAAAAAAAAAGAAAGATATTTACTGTAACTCGAGAAGCAACTAACGTCGCCCGGTGCGACCGACAATAATTCGGGGCCAGATCCTCTAGCCCCCTACTCTGGCCCTGCTCTGGCTCCTGGCCATCAGGGCCATCCACTTATGTGGGACCCACAGGAGTGATGGCCCTGATGGCCAGGGCCAGGGCAAGGGGGACAGAGGATCCCTGCCCAATAATCCAAGCTGGCAAAGACCCATAACACAGTAGTCGTGATAATGGGTCCCACTTTGTATAATGAGTAATGACAGCTCGATTTATTAATTTTATCATTATTTAATTGAACCATATTAACTGTTGTACGACCAAGCTCTCTTCTTGTAGTAGTAATAGTATACTTTCTTTGGCCATTGAAGACTTCGAGGCAAATTTTCGAGAGAGAAGGAAGAGGAAGTCGGATGTTTTTTACATGATCTAAAGTTGCAGAAGATCGTACGCTTTTGTGTGCTTAGAGAGACAATATGAGGGAAGTTTTAAGCATACACATAGGACAAGCAGGTATTCAAGTCGGGAATTCTTGTTGGGAGCTTTATTGCCTTGAACATGGAATTCAACCTGATGGAATGATGCCAAGGTGAATGTTCTTTTATATTCATATCATTTGTGTAATTGTAGCATGCATTAAAAACTTCTGCCTTGAACAGTGTCCGATTTTAGTTGGGCTTGTCTTTGTGGAAATGGTGGTATGGTCTTTCTTGATTTTGAACTTTCTGGGGCCGTACCATTTTCTTTTTCTCAGCATTATTCATCATTTTCAAAGATAGTTTCTTCATGTGATTACATGAGTCTTGTGCTTATGCATGTGTTTCTGCTTCCTTTTTGTGATATTGTATTGATTACGTGAGTCTTGTGCATTTGTGATGTTGTAGTTCAAGATGGAATTTTCTCTTTCAAGATTTATACTTTCCTTTTCTTTTTGTTATTTTGACGCGGGAGATGCCCGAGCTGCACGTTTTTAATTCTGTGTAACCCAACATAGCGTGAGAAAGAGTTGGTTTACTCATAGGTCAATAAAGAACTAGCGACACAACAGTTCCCGCTTCTTGTTTTCAATATTGTGATAAGAAAATTTCATCTCAGGGTCTGAGAATCCTGGCTTTTGGTGCTTCTTGTTAGATTATTATGCAATGTTGCAGTAATTTAATAAATTTTCGTCCAATATGTTCTGAACAAGATCGAGATTGGCTTGCCTAACTTTCCTTTGTTATTTGATGTACTCCTCTTCCAATGTAATTTGGATCATGAAGAATCTTGGTCTTTCTAATTTTTGTTGATCTATATGCTTTTGTTCTCATCAATTAGTTCTGAGGAGAAACTGTCGACCGATTCTCTTTCTTGATGTAAACAATGGCAGTCCTGTTTCAGAACAAACATTAGAAGAATCTTCCTTTTTATTCTGTGGGCCCTAAGCTTGAACTACAGATCAACTTTTGGCTAGTTCTGTTTAGTGAAATCTATCTGTAGCAACAGCAATGCATTTAGAGATTGGAACAAATAGCTTACTCTGTTACTCACTTTCTTTATCTGGAAATTTATTGGATGTACTCTTTTAAGGTTTTTGAGTTTTGCCTTTCCTTTTCCTCTGTTCTTGTATCTAATATGGGCTTCGTGCATGTTGTTGCAGTGACACCTCGGTAGGTGTTGAGCATGATTCTTTCAACACCTTCTTCAGTGAGACTGGTTCAGGAAAACATGTTCCAAGAGCTGTATTTGTGGATTTAGAACCCACTGTGATCGATGAAGTTAGAACTGGTTCTTATCGACAATTATTTCACCCAGAGCAACTTATTTCTGGCAAGGAGGACGCTGCTAATAACTTCGCTAGGGGGCATTATACAGGTATATTTTATCAGAGGATTCACTATCAAAATGGCTGTCTTATTGTCATAGTTTTTGTCTTTTGGTGGCTAAAAACTTCCATTGCTGTTGATATGGCAGTGGGGAGGGAGATTGTTGATCTATGCCTTGATCGAGTGAGGAAATTGGCAGACAATTGCACTGGTTTGCAAGGATTTTTGGTGTTTAATGCTGTTGGTGGTGGCACGGGTTCTGGTTTAGGCTCACTACTTTTGGAACGCTTGTCAGTTGATTATGGAAAGAAGTCAAAACTTGGCTTCACCATCTTTCCTTCTCCTCAGGTTTGCATTTGAAGACTTAAAAGGAAAAGAGAACATTGGTACATTAAATTGGGCATTGTCTGCAGTCTACAAAAATACAAGCAATTCTTAAGATTGTTTTTCTGCATGAGGTGTAAGCACAGATATTCTTTAAACTGAACTTGAATGGGTAGGGTAGGTATAGCACAAACACAAGGGAAACAAAGGGGTTTTACCAAAGCATTTTTAAGGATGATGAGAATTGCAAAGTCTGGTTGATGTTCTATATTCCATGACTTAGGAATGTCGGACATTGGCTTTGTCCTAGGAAGGACTTCCTTTTAGGAGCATATACTTATAAACCTCTTTTCTGCAGCACATCTTTCTGGCATTATTGTTGAATGTTTTACTTGATTGTTCCTTGGACAATGATTGCTGTTATATAACATTAATGTAGATAATACTATGTGGCTTCATTCAGCATATTTTCAATGATGTTGCAGGTTTCTACTGCCGTTGTTGAACCTTACAATAGTGTACTCTCCACACATTCTCTCCTTGAACACACTGATGTAGCTGTGGTCTTGGACAATGAAGCTATCTATGATATTTGCAAGAAATCCTTGGACATAGAAAGGCCAACTTACACCAATTTAAACCGATTGATATCCCAAATCATTTCTTCTTTGACCACTTCCTTGAGGTTTGATGGCGCTATTAATGTGGATATCACCGAGTTCCAGACTAACCTTGTGCCATATCCTCGCATCCATTTTATGCTCTCATCATATGCCCCTGTGATTTCCGCCGCCAAAGCTTATCATGAGCAACTATCAGTTCCTGAGATCACAACTGCTGTCTTTGAACCTGCAAATATGATGGCCAAATGTGATCCAAGGCATGGGAAGTATATGGCTTGTTGTCTAATGTATCGTGGAGATGTTGTACCAAAGGATGTTAATGCTGCAGTTGCCACCATTAAGACAAAGCGCACTGTCCAATTTGTTGACTGGTAAGCTCACTTGCCTTGTCTTTACCTGAGGAGGGTTTTCTTGCCAATGCATGCTCAAGTGCAAATGGGATATTCTGAACATTGTTGTTGCACCCCCCGTTTTGCAGTGGGCGATACCTTCCTACTTCCTTCTCTTGTTTTTTTGGGAACTAGATGCTTATTCTCATCTAAATTACAATCGATTGGTTATTCATGAATTAAGATCACTATGGTTAACAACGCCTTTTTAGGATTCTTTTCTTGTCTCTGTTTGCTACTCTTGCATATTACCCTTTTCAATTGCACTTGTGCTTAAACTGAAGAAATAAAGAATGTTTTAAACTGACCTTCCTGCATGATTAACATTTACAACTCAATATTCCTTTAAAAAAGACTGTGGCGATGATATCAAATTAGGAAATTATTACAATTAACTTAACAGTTCAGCTTGAGGTAAGAGAAATTTTAGTGTTACAGGGTGGCCAATATCCTGTGGTATAGTTACTAACAAGCATATTCTATTTCAGATGGAATAAAATGGTTTCCCGTTCCAGCAAAATATGCTTTTTATATAATGTCACTGGAAAATGCGTTCTGATCTAACAAATTTATGCCTATGATTAATTGTCTTCTTTGTCATTTCTTACATTGAAGCAAAATATATGTTCATGTGTGTATCTTAGGTGCCCAACAGGTTTCAAATGTGGTATCAACTATCAGCCACCAACAGTAGTACCAGGGGGTGATCTAGCTAAGGTGCAGCGTGCAGTTTGTATGATAAGCAACAACACAGCTGTAGCTGAGGTTTTCTCTAGAATTGATCACAAATTTGATCTCATGTATTCCAAGCGAGCATTTGTGCACTGGTATGTAGGTGAAGGCATGGAGGAAGGTGAGTTCTCAGAAGCCCGTGAAGATCTTGCTGCTCTTGAGAAGGACTATGAAGAAGTTGGTGCAGAAGGTGTAGAGGAAGAAGAAGGGGAAGATTTCTGAATACTATTTACTGGGGAATCAATGCCGGCACTTCTATCTATTGCGTATTTGTTTGTGTAGGTTGTATAATGGTGTGAGTATTGCTTATCATCCATGTCACAGTCCATGAATTGCCCTTCATACTGTGCAACTTTTTAGTTGATGATTGTTGTTCCAAGTAAAGTTTCTAAGATGAATCATGATTCAATCTCTATATCTTATATGCTGTATGCCAATAAAATCAGTTTCCCTTCATTTGAATACACATTGTTGTACTAGTTGGACATATTGTGTCTTTGTGTGGACATGGTGGAGAACTGCAGCAGTACCCCATTGCCAACTGAAAACGCCAGTCTTTCAAGGCATCTAGTCATTTGACTGCTAAAATTGGTTATGCCTTCCTATCAAATATCGCTAAGTGTCAGACTTGCCTTCTTCAATTCAACAGCATAATTAAGCCCTCGATTTCTGAAGCTACTTGGTCTGTGTCCAAAGACTTTCAACAATATTGTTTACTCATAATTTATTCACAGTTTCAAACTTGTGAAGTCATCACATTGCTGTCAAGGTTTATCTTAAGATAAATTAAGAACCACTTGACTTAAAACTGACCAAATACTGTAATCAGTGTAGAGGTTCCAGTACTAATTTTGAAATTTGAGATATAGATAGATTGGACTTCGCTAAAATAGTTTTTGAGGCGGCTGATGACATAGCCTGATTAGTACCAAGAAAAAGTTATGTGCCGTCTTTTTCCTTTTGGAATTTCTATTTCCCTGTCAGAGCAAAGATTCTGCTATTATGTGAAGATCATACAATCTCTGTATCGCTGGTTGGAGTATGATTTTTGTGTATACATCTGAGCTATTAGATAGACAAAATGAATTCTTTCTTTGTTATGGATATATTACAATGATAATCTTTAGTGAAATTCATCCTTTGATCCTTGGAAGAACAGTTCCAGGTTGCTAGATTTCCTGTTTATAGGTCAACGCTAGTGCAGCGTGGTAGGAGATATTCTTTCATGCTGTTGAATCTACTGGGAAAGTAGAAATTTGTCCTTTCTTGTGGATGTAACCCTGTACCTGTTCTATAATCTAATTCTCTGATGATTATCTTATCTAATTGTTATCAAAACGTTTACAAAGATGAGTGATTGGGAATATTGCTTGTGCCAGATGGTCCAGAGAATAAAGAATGGATACCTAGTTATTATTCATGCTTCATTCATCCTCAATCAATGGCGTAAATTCAGTTCCTGTTGACTCTGGACCATCTTAATAAGGGTTTAGCCTTGAAAGTTACTCAAGTTTTTATCCTGCTTTCCAGGAACTACGATATAAACAGTTCAGACTCGGCTTATAAAATACCAGACTTCTCTTATGGAAATTATGGCTACATTTAGCTTGATTGGAACAGATGCATGACTTTGATTCTAAAATAGGCTGTCAGAAGATGGACCCCAACTTTTTTTCATGTGACAATTTATAGCAAGTCCGAAAGTTGAAGTTTGTAACTTTTTTTTCCCCCTGAAATGGCACAACTTTTCCACTGTAACAATTAGGATATGAGATAATCGCAGATCTCAATCATTAGACCTAAAATAATAAGTGATTCTGAAATTAGTTGAGAAGTCATTTTAAAGGTTCCCCACTTGAAACTGAGAAGGTGCAGCATGCTCTTCAATGCTTACGAATCATTGGCATCAGCACTACAGTATTGAAAAGGGGTTTTAAACATGGAGAAGGCTAAACAATGATGTCTTGTTATATTTTTTAAGACTGGTGTGTTCATCAGGGATTAATTAAGCCTCAGTAAAATAGTCTCACATTTCTAAAAACAGCAGAGCAATTTTGGGAAACAAAGACGTGTTTGTGATCACGAAACTTAATTTGGATACAATTCTAAACTAAAATGGTGGCTGAGAACAGAAAAAGGAGATGTGTTTTGATCATTAGGATCAAGAACACCTGGAGAATTGTTAACATATTGGGGGAAGATCCCAGAGAAGAGCTTCAGTAGGATCATGGAAAGCGTCCATGTACTCTTGAACCCCATTCATTGCATATAGTGATGCTGAAATCTGTCTCTCCACTTTCATCCTGTCAAATTCTGAAAACTGCAGGTCACATGCCTCTGGCACAGTTATGGTCCTTGGGAGATCAAGAATTTCTTGAGCAAAAGAAAATTGATCGAATCCAGGACCAAAACCCCTCCATGAAAGATTAGGCTGAGAAGTTCCCAACTCAAGTTCCTCTGAGCAGTTGCTCATGTCTGGTTTATATGCATCATCAAACAGTGGACTATCAGAAATTGTCTCAATAGGGGAATTTCTGTCACTTGAGCCACAACTACTTGTACTACTGCTAGTGTCACTGCTGGTCTTATTAGTAATGGAACTTCTTGGTGGGGTAGAAACTTCAACACTCTCTGGGAGACTTTGTTCTTGTTTAACTCCTTTCTTGTTGTTGAGGAGGTTCCTAATACGAGAAGCAAGAGGAGAGTCCATGGATACATGAGTGATGAAGTTGGTACGAGTATTGGATCCTCGAAGAAGGTAAGCGGCTTCATCATAAGCTCTTGCAGCTTCTTCAGCAGTCTCAAAGGTGCCTAGCCACATCCTTATCTTCTGCGTTGTGTCCTTGATCTCAGCTACCCATCTCCCGGAAGGCCTTTGCCTAACACCAACAAACTTCTTATTGTTGTTAGGACTTTTTCTTCCCTTGAATTTACTAGTTTTGCGAATTGGAATATTTGCTTTCTGAGTCTGGTTTTGCTGCTGGAACTGAATTTCCATTGAAGTATTTTTTAGGCAATGCAGAAATGAAGAAACCAAGACTGGTAGTGGTTTACAAGAGGAAGAAATGGAGAGCTTGTCTACAAGTGTTTTGATTTTCAGATGAACATATATAAATAAAATATTTTCTTAAAAAGTTTGGTCAAGTTTTTTATTATCAAGTTGGTGCTAATACCGTAGACACACATAGAATTGTTTTATAGTGTTTGTAGGCTTATGGCATTACAATAAAGAATTTCTACTTCTCCATTACATACATCCATACGTACATACCCTTGCTTGGTCAATTTTCTAATTACAATTTCTTTTCAATACTCATAACCGTTAAATTGAAGATCAACGAGGAACTAAAACCTACCATTATTAGGCTAACACTGTTATCATCTAGGTCAAAGGTTTTTGGCATGTATCATGTCTCTTAGGCAAAAGAATAATTGATTACACGAACACATTTTCGATGATCAAACCTAAGCTACACCTTTGTCACATTAGGATATATACAGTGTGTGTAAGGAATGAATGGAGCTATATCATAGGGACCAAGTCATCATCGCCTGCCTGGTCTCTCTGTTAACTTGGTCAACATATGAGAAATGGGTCTTCGCGTCCCAGATGTCTGCCACGTGGAGGCACCAAACTAGCTCTCTAGATGAGCACAAGAACTAAGGTGCAAAAGCAAGAAGAGGATAAAGATGAGACAGACTTGGTCATTCACTGGGCAGACAAAAGTATATCTTATCGTGCACGCTGCGTTTGGTTTGTAAACTCAACGTAATTACATCAATTGAAACAAAAAAGGATGTTGCTTATTTGCATTATAGTACTCTTCGATTCCTTTGTTTATGCTTGCCATGACATCAAACGTTTGGTTTAGTTATGTTTAAAGAAGGTCTATGTCCGTCATAGATAACAGTGTAATGCTTAAGCGTGCATGTAAAGAGCACTGCTAAGCTCTACGGGGAAAGTAGAGCCACTTCCTGTTATTGGTTGTCTGCAACTACTTCACTGTTCGCTCCATATTTTGCAGTTGCAAAACCATAAGAGTTCCTAGATACTTATCAGTTATAATCAAGCAACTTAGGGATGCATGTTAATTTTATTCTCTGAAATCGTAGATCCAAGAAATAAACAAACTAGACCAGCAATGAAACTGTTCATGACAAGTGGTACAGATAAACAAGATATTGTAATAAAACCCATTCATACGTAATAATGATCTGACCAAATGTCTTAACTTGAACACACATAGATGTCCATACAAGACCTTTCCGGATATTCTTCTCTCTCATTTTCAAGTAGCCAGAAATATGATTTGGTTGTAACATTGTCTCTTTCAATGTTCCTTATTTATCTAAACAAATTACTACTATATGTAGACCTAAATGTTCATGTTGATCCAAGATGAGATTATATGTATTTGCTTAATAGCAATTGGGTTAGTATGCTTGTCCCCCTTCATTAAATATGTGATAGGCCTTGGGCAAAGGCTTGTTCCTTCCTATCTAATAAGTTACTTATTTTCTTTTTCGATACATCTATTGAGTAAATTTTCAAAAATTCACATAATTAATCATTAAATACTTAATTTGGATAAATTATTTAATGACTTGATAATTTAAAATTGAAAAATAAATTAAATCTAAAATTAATATTAACATGCATGCTCAATTAATCACATCTGTTACTCAAATCACTAAATTCAAGTTTGTTTTAATTTTTTAATATTTTAGAATTACATAGTCCTTGTCAACTATAGTAAATTTTATAATATTAAAATTAAAACTATTTATACAATTTTACTATAATTACATAGTTATAAAATTTTAAATCATCAAATATAGAAACAGTAATGAGCCCAAAACTTGAAAACATACGCAAATAATCAAATTAAAATAGAAATATAATCTAAAATTAGAAAAAATGCAAATAAAACTTTGATATTAAAAGTTCCAAAATGTAAAACGCATAGCTTCGCAATCTGTTTGAACAAACGAAATCATAGGATCATTGGTCATTTTCACTTAAATCAAGCTCCGTAACAATGCAAATTAACAACCATATAAGAGACACTAAACAAAACATCAAACAATAAACATTTCCCATGTGGCCGAGTTCGGCTCTTGGGCCTTATCTCTCAGCTTACCTGGGACGATGTGTCCATAGCAACGCAAAATCCTGCAAGCCCCTAGATCACAGTTATCTGTGTTACTGCAATTATTACTAGGCCCATCTTCATTCCCCTGGACTGGATCCAAGAGTTGGATTGGAAATTTATTTATAGACAAATTTAATGTAATAAAAGTATTATATTTACATAAGCTCATTTTATGCAGCCTTGTTAGTTTCCAGAGATAACATATATTATGAGGAAATGTTCATTTTGACGGCTTAGAAAATAGAAAAGAAACAAACTTGTTAAAGGAATAGCCTAATAATTGAGCACAAGTCAATACTTGAATAGGAGAGGGTTAGAGAGATTAGAAGGTTATTCTCCATATCTAGTGACCCAAGAAAAAAGATGAAGAAAATGAGTTATGGTCAAAATCAATTGATCGGTTGGACCGTAAAAAATTTGAACTATCTAATTTTTCAATTTGATTTTTAACTTTCTGGTTTAATTTACTTTAATAATTCTTGTTGATAAAAAGCGATTAATTTATTAATTAGTTGGTACATTTTTACAAATTAACAAGTTCTCATAAACTAAAATAAATTGATTAATGTTTATTTAACAATCTCTTTTTTCAATTAAACTTCAATTTTTTGATATATAAAGACAATTTTTTTCAATCATATTTTAAATTCTTTAATTTTATTTTGTCTTTAGTAAGTTTTATAAGGGTCTAATATTGGTTGAACTTTTTAACCCTTAAACTTCTTCTCTTACCCATTTAACTTTCAATCCAGATTTTAAAACATTGATCAAAACTAGTGATTTAAGTTACAAAGCCTATTGATTTTTTTATCTTCTCCTTTTTTTTAATCTTTTTGAATTTTCTCTTAGTCAACTTTTGTATAAGTTATCTTCGTCATCATTATCAACATTAAGTTAAAATCTTGCTGAGTCACGGGATTTGAGGAGGTTCGATATGCAACCTTATCACTATATAATAGAGAAACTGTTTTTAATAGACCCACATGCAATGCAGTAACACTTTATATAAGTTGCTTTCCTATAAAAACCCTACTATAGTCCTTAAGGATACACTAACTTAGCATGTAATGGATTAAAATGTAAACATTTAATATTTGATCTTTTTCGTTAAAAATTTTACATTTAAAAAATTATTATTTATTCTTTTATAATATTTACTTAATTATTAAAAAAATTTCATTTATTATATTTCATTAATATATCGCTTATTTTCAATTTTAAAATTTCATTTTAAATAAAAAATCTATTATAATAATTAAATAATATAATTGTTTAATAGATGATAGTTTTTAAATTATAAATAGTAAAATAGAGAAAAGATCAAATTAGAAAAGTTCAATAGATATTAAGAAAAAGAATATTTAGTGTACGGATGACGATGGATTGAGCAAGTTAAAAGGATGATCTGGAGCAGGGAGAGCTCTGGTCTGGATATAATGTAGGGTCACGAAATTGAACGGAAAAAAAGATTGAGAAATATGTTATCCAGAATATCAAAGTATGTCTTGATCCGTAAGATAGTGGGGTGGTATCTTTTCTTTGGGGACCCGGAATCTAAGATTGAGACAATTTACAATCAAATCTTCAATCCTATCCAATATTCCATAAACTTGGAAAAGATCCCAACATTCGCGTGTCAGAAAATCCTAATCGATAAGAACACGCGTCAGTGCACTCGAAGGCTGGAATCATGATAAGAATATTAACGAGGAAACAAATTATAAATACCGTACCGATTTTAATATTGGATTGAGTCTTAAGACAATACTGATATTGATTAATATTGACTACTATTTAAGGCAAAATTTTAAATTTATGAATTTATCCCTAAATTTTTTAAATTTTATAAAATAGTTAATTAGTATACTGATACTGTATACTTTATAATTTTACATCAACATGTTTCTAAAAATAATAAAAAACTTTAAAATAACAACAATTTAACATTAATTTTCAGATATTTACATATAAATAATAATCACAATTAATATAAAAAAGATAATCATCATATAAATAAAAAATTAAGAACAATACAAAGTATTTAAAATATTATTATTTCATCATATAATAAATAATAATTACATCAAAACATCAAATAAAAATAACAATAAATATCTTTAACTCTCTAATTATTACAATTTACAACAAGAATTCGTAATGAGGAAACAATCAAGTAGAAGTGAAACCTAAAACAAAAACATTTACAATTACATTACATATATAGAATTTAATATATACATCAAATATAATTAAAATTAAAGGAAGAGGAGAAACAAAAACCTGAAACTTTTATTTAATCATCCATAGGGGGATGCCCGCTATAACTACATTTACCGCAATTATTATTTGGTACAAATTTCTCATTATTAAAAGGAGTTTCATCATCATCATCATTCAAATTTATTGCACAAAATGAAATGTCAATGATTTCCTATCCAAAATTATCTTCCAAATCATTCATATCTACCAAAATCGGTTCTTCAGAAACTCAATCTGCCAAAAAATTGATATTATCAATACAAATTGGATCTACCGAACTACTTGTTTTACTAAGAATCCTATTGACAATAAAATTTAAATATAAAAAATTATAAGAAATTACATCTAAATTAATAATGATAATAACATACATTTCTCGAAGCTTTAAATTGTAACAAACGAATACCAAGTTATTTAATCTCTTGTACTCTAATCTATTACTTTTCTTGGAATGGTTGAATTCAAATGCGATTTAATTCTTTTCATGCTTTGTTGCACTCACATATTAATTTAGATTTTGAATTGCAAACTTTTGTAATTCTAGAATACCATTTTAGAATTGGTCTTACCAAGTAACTGTAAGTCATAAAATAATAAAAGTAGCATTATAAACAAAATAAAGTAATGATTCATTTCCAACAAGTAACAAAAATGAAAAAAAAATGCCTCAATTACTTTAGTCTCTTTGACAAATAGCAATTGGCATCTCAAAATCACCAAAAGCATCTTTATAAATCTACATTTATGAGCTTAGAAAATCTTGCATCATCTCATGGGCAATAATTATTGTAATAATTAATATCATTACCTTATTATCTTCAACCTTTTTTTTTGTAAAATTTAGTCTAAAATAGACGTTAGGATTAAGAAATGCCCAGCTACAAACAGCGGAGAGTGAAATTGTCTTTCTCATTTCTAATTAATGACTATAAGATAAGGTACATACAAAGAAGGTATATTTTTCAAATTGACCTTGATTACTTTTTTCGCCCTCTTTATGGCATCATAAAAATAACTCATTATTGCTTTCTCATCATTATCAGCCAAACAAAACGCTCTCATTAAAGGCCCATAAACTCATATGACAAATTGATATTAGGACCAAAATTCATCATTTTCAAGTATAATTATAGAAACTTCTAATCCAGCATTAGACTTAGCATGCTGAGATACAACTCACTTATCACTTGTAAACATCTATCTTAACTCTTTCTTCATCATAATAAAACACTAAAGTGATAAGAAATTCATTACAAATCTTTTAATAGCAGGACATCATAAATTCCTACCTTTTGTAAAATCCTTTCTCATTAAATCCAAAAGCTATGCACGATTATAGATGAACTTAGTCACCTTTTTGGCTTTTTGCAGTCACCTTTTTGGCTTTTTGCACTATTTCATCAATAATAGGAAAACACCTAACATCCCTTATATTTTTCAGTATTAAGACAATGTAATGTGCAGCACAATGAGTATAAAAAAAGAATTATACTTGTTTTTCAACTTTCTTCCTACCACTTTATAAACATAATCATTGTTAGTAATGAAATAAACAATATTTTTGGGTCTTACTTTATTCACAACTTCATTAAATATTTAAAATAAGGTATAAGGATTCTTAACAAGACCCAATGCATCAATAGACTTCAAAAACATTAAACTCTTTACATAATAAACCAAAAAATTAATAACATACTCATGTTTCTGTTGGATCGAAAAAAGAAAGCATGCTTTGTTTAGAGAAACAGTAGATTTCAAAACTTTTAAGAAATCATTTTTCAACGGAAGTAACATATCCAAATCAACATGCCAATTCATACATGATATGGTATAAGGATAATAAAAACATGAACAAGATGAAGAGAA
>JANITX010000002.1:17750370-17763536 GCA_027564395.1 Erythroxylum ulei
TCAATCAACTAAAAACATCTTTATTTTGTATTTGTAGAACTAAGTATTTGTGTAATGCTTAAAATTTTTTAATTTAAAAATCTAACTGGTTTCACTGGTTCAATTGTAAAAACTTTGAATCTTTCAATTTTTCAGTAAATTTTTAATTTTTCGGTTCAATCTATTTTAATTATTTTTGTTGTTAAAAACTAATCAATGTATTAATTAATCAATCAATTTTCGTTAACTAAAATAAATTAATTAATTTTCATTAAACATTCTTTTTTAATTAAACTTTAAATTCTTCGATAAGTAATTAATGCAATCCATTTCAATTATACTTTAAGATCTTTAATTTTATTTAATCATTAGCCAATTTTATAACGGTATAATAATGATTAAACCTTAAACCTCTTGTCTTACTAAACATTAGGTGTTAGTTTTAATCATTAAGTTTTAAAATTTAGTGGAAATAAAATAACTTAAATTATATAAACACTATTCTTTTACAAGGTTTTATTCACTAAATCACACCGGAAAGTATTCTAGGGTGGGTGAGGACGTAAAAAACATGAATATTTCAAAAATTCATCTGTGTCAACATCTACTAAAATTTGAATTTCAACAAATGAAGAAGAGAGTAAAACTTAACTAAAGATTTGTTCCAAATTTATTGGGCACACAGCGAAAAGCTTCCAACATGGATAATACCCTCTCCACACAGTGTATATGGTCTGTCCCCGTATTTCCACCTTTGTCCCTCTCTTCGACTTTACGTCTCTTCTTTCATCCCCATATAACGACAACCTCTCTCTTCCATCTCCATCAAACCTAATTTCACATATATGTAAAATATTACGTTCATTTCCTCAGACAACCAAAAGGAATAAATTCAGTTAGCAATTCAGTAGAGGAAGAAGAAGCTATGAAGAACCCAGCAGCAAGCAAGACAAGTAGTACTACACCATGCTGTAGCAAAGTTGGGATAAAGAGAGGGCCATGGACGCGGGAGGAGGATGAGCTTCTTGCTAACTTCATCAAGAAGGAAGGCGAGGGACGGTGGCGTACTGTGCCAAAGAGGGCAGGGCTGCTCCGGTGCGGTAAGAGCTGTCGCCTTCGATGGGTGAACTATCTCAGACCTTGTGTTAAGAGAGGGCGTATTGATCCTGATGAGGAAGATCTCATTCTTAGGCTTCATAGGTTGCTTGGTAACAGGTGGGCCATTAATTATTATTTGCTCATGACAAGTAAAGGTTTCTGACCATTATTTAGGTGAAGGATTAAGGTTCTAATTAAGATCGATTCGTCGATGCAGGACTGTTTTCTCTTTATATTGCTTTCACTATGCTAAGTTCAAATATAATTAAGAAGTTGTTTTGGGGCCCGGGATCAAGTCTAATTCCGTTCACCGCAGAACTTTAGGGTTCTTTCTTTACTCGGATGCGCAATCCAGTACGCTACATGTAATCGTGGGATTCTTGATCATGTATTAGGAACTTCCAATTAATTTGAAGTTTCAAAGCAAGCTTTTTAGGGCTTTTTTGAGTGTCCAGAGTTTATGGTTCTTGGCTTTCTTTCTTGCGTTCCTCTCTTAGATATAGATAGAGTAGGATGGATTTTATACTTACGGATATGGGATTTGAACTTCAGTTTACAAGAAAGAGAGTAATTGTTGATTGTCTAATAACATCATCTATTTCAGGGGTTTGTTTCCTTATTGGGATCGAAGTCATAAGAGTTACATGTATAATACTCATTTACAGGTGGTCTCTGATAGCTGGAAGGATTCCAGGGCGCACAGACAATGAGATCAAGAACTACTGGAATACCCATCTCAGCAAGAAGCTCATTAGTCAAGGAATAGATCCAAGGACTCATAAACCTTTGAGCCTTAATAGTAGTTGCACTCAGGTCGCTCATGATCCTAATCAAACCTCAAACCCTACTTCTCAGTCTGAAGAACCTAGCAAAACTTATAGGGTTATAGCCACCAAAGTCAGTGAAAATTTCAAGATGGCTTCAAACGACCATCAGAATCAGGTTGTTCATAATAGTCAGGAGAATTGGTCAAACTGCGATGGACTTTTCATGGGGTTACAAGGATGCCATGGACCTAGCAATGATGAAGCTTGCTTAGGAAGTGGAAATGATGATACATTCTCTTCTTTTCTGGATTCTCTGGTCAATGAAAACTTTTTTGGGAACCAACAGCAGCAGCAAACCAGTATGATTATGCAATCAATTCAACCTATCGGCACTAATTGGGATGCTGATATAATGTCTTCAATGGCAACCATAGGTGATGTTGATGGTGCTTTAACTAATCATCCCGCTTGAACCTGCACGTAAGTGGCATAAGGAGCATCAGATTTGGCAAGCTAAATTTAGTGCTAGAACGTTTGTGATATAGTGTGTTTTTATGGATGTTTGCTTCTCAATTATAGGTATATAACATTCTTGCTTTGGGAAAATTAGGAGGCATGATGTCTGTTTAATTAGAAGGCTTCTCCTCGTGTATGAACTGGATATATGTGGACTGCACATTTTATTTTGTTGTTTTCTTATATACAATGTATAAGAAGGCCTAATTAAAGAAATTATGACTACCTCTAACACAAGCATGCACACCAACAATGACGCATATTTACACTGGCTTTTGTGTTCCATTGACATATTAAATCAAGATATTTATACACCAATATATAGGTCCTAGTGATTGGATCCCCTTAACATTTAAAAACAAGGTTCATCTCCCTCTTGAGTTTTGGAGGGGTATTTGCCTAAAATGTGTCCAAATTAGACCAAAATTTTGAAATAGAGGATGCTTCATAGGCTCAAAACAAGGTTTTACACATGGGTGTAGATGATATTGTCGCATAATAATTTATCAAAAAAAAAAAAAAGATATAGTCGCATAATCTTCGATAAGTATTGGAAGAGTCACCACAACTATGTTATTGAGGTCATTTTTCGTTGTAATTTATTAGAATATAGAGAGATTCTCTTAGTAGCACTACTTTCTAAAGAATTAACCACTCACTAGAATCAATAGATCGTCTACTCAAGCAAGTGTGACCAGTTTCAGCAGTTCGAATATAATTTGATGCATAATGCTGGACAATGGATATGGTTCTGCTATAGATAGAGATATCTCACGCTGTAATGCTGCCAACCGTAGTCAGAAAAAGTGTTTAATAGCCATACTCGATTTATTTAGATAAGCCAATCAAATACATGATCGGCATATGCCTTATACATGAACGAATTTCAGTCATCTCAATTAATCCTATCTTTTCTTTATCACATTACAACATAATATTGTTCGATGTACTTGCTTATCTATACATGAACGAATTTCCGTCGTCTCAATTAATCCTATCTTTTCTCTATCACATTACTACATAATAGCGTTTGATAAACTTGCTTATCTAAGTGTTCCTCCATGTGTCATAACGAGCAAGCAAGAATTAGAAGTTTTTGTGTTTTTTAACAACAACGATAATCCAATACAAAACTTGTTAGTACTTAAAATTTGAAGAGGTTTAATAATATGTAACCTTACTCTTATTTAAAAAAAAAGCTGTTTCTAAAGAAGTTGATAGTTAAAAAGGAATTTTCAAGTTCAATCATCTATAGATTAATGTTTAAATTAATCCCCAAAAGGAATAGGCAAGTATATCATATTCATGACAAAAAATGATCTCAACCGTTGCCTTGCTTGTGCTCATTACTCAGTTGCAATAATATTTAATGGCAGAAAATACTCTTTTGAAATAATAACAGAAATACTAGCATTCTTACTGGAGCTTTTGGTACCAACCCAAAATATGGCAGAAAAAGTCTTACCTCTATTTAGTTAAGCCCCATGAATGTGTTATAGTTTGGAAGAAGCTTTGATTTTCTGAAGCTAAGCTTTTAGTTTGCTTATATACCTGCACATGTGAATCGCACTTTAGTACAACTTCCTGATGAGAAGGTAATTACTAAATGAAATTCACTTGACTCAAACTTTTCTAATTCACAATATTATTATTGACGGACATTTTCCCTTGCATGATCAATTGTCACATTATTTTAGGTGAACATTTAATATATAAAAATTCTCTTCTCATTAGTTGACATTCAATCTATCCAATGTTTCAAATACTAAGGATGTCTACCAACAATTTTCCCAAGTATTAAGATGACAAACTCGATCAAACCCCGAAAACATGGCGTTATACGTACGTAGATTACTGCAATTCCGAGCTTCGAAGATGCATGGAGGCACCTAGTTTTAGTAGATTCTCTTTACTTTTTATTTCAATTTTGTTTTCTACATGTACAACTAGGTAGTACCATTTCCAAAGAACGTCTACGATCAAATAAATGCCTTTATGTTTTTAGCAGTCATTCTGACTATCCGGAAGAGGAAGTTTGTCAAAACAGGTTAGTACGTACCCTCTAATTTCTCATTACAACACGGGACGAAGAGAGTAAACATATGGTGGTCATCCACTCCATATAGAAGTTGAAGTAGACTAGTATAGCTGCAATTCCTTCTGAAGATTAAGAAGTTATCGATTCAAATTCTAGTCCGAGTAGGTTTTCGGAAAGAGAATGGTTACCCTATCAATGAACCAAAAAGCCATACATATAGGCAACAACCATTACGTACTCTCTGCATCTCCAAACTTATCTGTGCATAATCTTTTTTCTGAGTAATGGACGACCTTGTGCCAACTAAATTATGGAAAGGACAATCAAACTATACATGCTTGATACCATCACTGATCGGTGAATGAAGTCCAAGCTAGCAATGCACACAATGGTTGATAATTTGGAGAAAGTTAAAGTAGCCAACTGCGGATGCAATGTGCTACTACTAGGTGGAAGCGAGGGTCATATATAGGATTGTGGCTACGAATTGGTGAAATGCAATGTGCTATTTTGGTCTTCAGGCGTAAGTTCCAAGAACCATCTAGCTAAGTAAGGGAGAGTGCGACAATTTGTGGCAGACAAAAAGTTCGTACTGAGGAGGCTTCGTATTTTTCCGTTTGACTTCCTAGTTGTAAGTTTGAGTTATTGCATCCAAGAGTTTTCCACCCATTTGTTTTAACTAAAATGATTATTGATAAATAAGCAATTAATTAAGAAATAAAGATAATTCTACAGAGTACTTCAAAAATAAAATCCTTGATGTACCATAAAAATATAAATGAAATATTATAAAGTAAACCTTAGGCAATTAATTAGTAGGGTTGAGAAAATCAATACGAGAAAGAAAATTATATAAATATTTTTATTGCTTAAATATGAAAAACAGGATCGTGTCATGTGACACCTCAGGGCCTCCAAGTTTGTGAGCTTGGTTCCTTTTGTCCTACTAGGCTAATTTCTAGAACCTCAAACTCAATCTGGTCCAGCCCTTATAGGGATTTGTGCAATTAATTATGTGGGTGAAGAAGTCCTAAGAATATGCTTATGAGACTTGACTAAGTTTCCCGGCAACCCATGTCTTTTTGACATATTTTTTTAACATATAGTTTCGAAAATATTTTCACATGGAGAACGCAACAGATCATATATTAGAGAATCTGTAGGTGTTTTAGTCTGAATTCCACCAAAGTCATTGCAAACTTCAGTCAAGCTCTTGTGGTTTCGTCTAGCTAGCAAAAAAGTTTGTAGCAAAACATATTAAAAGCACTTTATGGTTTAAGCTACGTAGTTGAGAGATCAGAAATGTGTAGTAGGTGACAAGATGATAATGAGAAGTGGGTAGGTGGATGATATGGCCAAATGAATTTTTAAGTAGTTGGTAAGGGTTCTATTTCTTCGGATCCTGTCAACTCTAAGTTCAAGTTGTTGGTACCACCCTGCATTGCATAAATGCCTATTAAGACTTTCCTGCTTGTAGCTAGTACATGTCCTGGTAAGATATAATTAATTTTTAAACCTAACCTAGTAAGAGTTCTCGTGCATTAATGCAGTTTTAGTTAACTGGAACAAGCTTTAATTTACTTAAAACCGAAAGCTTACCCCGATTGTCTGAAAGGGAAGATGTAATTAATTAGGTAAAGATCACACCATAAATCTTGACCCATCGGTGAAACTCATGCAACGTTGGTCCCCTCCTAACCACACCTCATACCACACCTACATATACCACACATGTTTGCATCCAATTATATGGGAAAACCCATTCTAGAGCTAACTCACAACGCCTTCTGTCACCCTCCTATCTACCTACCCATTTTACACATTTCTTTTTACTCACATATATAATTGCTGCAACAGTTAGTACTGTACTTAGTGCAGCAACTTCTGTGTCGTCTGTTAACTTAAACAGTCATACATTCTATGGTCATAGTATTGAATTAGGTCTTTTTCAACATAACAAAGTCCAAAGAATTTATTAAGTTTTTAAATATCATCTATCACTGAACTACCCAATCGGTTGTTAGCTGTTCGGAATTGCTCCGAAGTTGAACTATATAGCAAGTTTTGAACTCGCGAGTCAGTTGGAAGACAGAACAATTCGGTGATATAGATTCCACCATGTGTTCATGCTGCTCAATGATTGAAAATTCAACGGAGTAAACTTGATTGAAAGATTTAGCAGTCTAACTATAACCGTAGCCGTGGATTGATCACCCCTTGAAAGTTAAAACTTTATAAGAAATACCTGAATCTCCATTTCTGAAAACTCAGCAGAGAACAGATACATAAGAACAATCAATGAGTACTACTAGGTGCTTATGCAAGTCCAGGCAAACTGACCTGAGAGCACTGAAACAGCGGATGAAGATGTAGCAGGCAACACGGCGACCGGCTGTGGAGCCATAGTGGTGCAAACGTGTAGGAGATCAAGGATGCCCTGAAAACTAGGAGGAAAGAATCTTATTTAAGACTGTAAAGCCGAAAGACGGTACTTGGAGTTGGTCGGCGTTGGATTTTTGTCAGACTTATGCTTATTAACCAAACTTTCTAACTGAGGTTATGATTTCTTAGATTGACCTACCCTTCCTTTACAGCGTGGTTATCTGTGTCGCATCTGCCCTCAAGGTTCATCACAAATCGAGTATAGAGGTAGTACTAAACACTTACTAGCTAGCTCCCAGTTAAAATGGTCAACTTGATTTATGCGAACTAGAGCTAGCTGTTCTTGTGTGCAACTGATTGGTCGGTTATGTTTCTTCAGTCTAGCTAGGCTAGCGAAAACGTGCTACACATAAGAAAGCCAACAAGAACATCAGACCATGCATGGCCTCAGGTGTTGTTGGAACTTAAGTAGGATCCAGCTCCAAAGTTTACTTTTATGTCTTTGACTTCTCAACTGCCAAACGGTTGACTACGTTAACGTACGGTCTGACTCCTCAACTTCAGAAAGACTTAAAAATGAATCTGGGCCCGGAGATATTTTAGCTCAATTTTTGGAAGATGGAAGGAGGCAACATATTAGTTGCGAACTAGATTGCACCCCACTTTTATTATTAACTTTTATCCATTCTTCCACGGTATCTTGTCGGTGAAAACAACTAAAGGAAATAAATATTCACTTGATACCTTACTAAAATATACAATAGAGACATGCTCAGCTTTCTGCCCGCATCGTACAGTACTGTAGTTTCTTTTAAAAGAACCTTTGCTACGGTCCTATAACTGGTACTGTTCTCTCTGCGCAATCTCTCATTTTCTTACTCTTGTTTGGAATCGGATTTCGATTTTGGATTTGGTTACTCGTGATTCTTTTGTTGACCATCTCCGTAATCCTACACTCAACCACTATGATTACATTATAAAATTTGGTGTCTACCGTATAAAAGATTTTCCAACTCACGGACTACTCTCCCGCTATCCCTTGCGCAACAGTATCGTATTGCTCCCCACCCGTTTCTCTTATATTCAAATCTCGTTACTGTTCACTACTGTTCACTTTGAAGCTTTAGCTCGTCAGTTCATTACTGTTGACTTTGAAGCTCCTTCGTTGTAAAGTTTGATCCTTTATCTCTGTTTTCACGATTTCTCTCCTGTTTCTGGGAAAGTTTCATCTTTCTTGAGTTCGGTACCTGGGTTTTTGTCTTTGTGTTGGTGGGTTTATGAACTTGTTTGTTACGAATGAAGATGATACTCAAATCCAAGATAAAATTCATCATTTTATTGGTGATGATAGTGTCAACGGGATCGTTACTGACTCACCTCTATTTGACAAACATCTCCTCAGCCTATACGGTGAGGTTTCGTGCTTTGACGCTTTCAGAGTTCGATTCGCCTTTCCTCTTCAAAATAGTCCCCGAGGTCAGGTTTTGATCCGTTTATGTTTGTGGATTTGTTTGCGTTCTTCATGTGCATTTGCATTTCCAGATTTTTTTGGCCTTTTCTTTAATGTTTTCCAATGAAACAGGTTCTGGTATTTTTTTTTGCAGCGAGTTAAAAAGAAACTGTGGGCGCCCATAAAGGCTAGAGTCGCTACAGCCTTATGCCAATTCAAGGAATCACTATCCTGGTAACAGTTTTAGCTAAATAATTTTGGTCTCTGGTATGCTGTTGATTTTAGAGATTATATTTGGGTTTGCTTCAGTGAGATGGTAGCATTTGCATCAATTTTAATCTCAATTGGTGCAGAGAAATAGTTGTTGGCTGTGATTCGGAGTGGACTTGATTACTGACGACAATTGTCTGCCCCATTTCATTGGATGTGGTGGTTTCTTTGAACTATTATAACGTTGGATTAACCATTTCTAATCGCACCTTGGAGCGGGGCCCTTTTTCTATTTTGTCTTAATATTTAGGATGATTTATCTTAAAGTTAAAAGTCTGTCAGTTTAAGGAACCCCAGTGATTGTATAAAGAACTGGGGGTTCAATAGTGTAAATATGTTCTCGCTAACACAATCTTCCAGGTAGTCTTGTTGCTTTGAAATTGTCTTTTGCATCAAATTATCTCTAGAATCCTCTTACTAGTCTCTTGGTTCTGTTGTATTGCGTAGTAGTTTAACTGAACACTATAGTTCTTTTTCTTAAATGTTTAGAAGCTCAAAATTTAAAGAATAATTTTTTGAAGTTGTAATATTTTTTTTTTGGGTCGCTGTAATTCTTTATTTTGTTTGTTATGAGCTGTAACTGAATGTCATGATCTTCTTTTGCTTAAATCTTTAACAACTCCAAATATGAAGAGTGATGGCGATATTTATCCAAAAATTTTTGGTGGCTTTGCCAATATAAGATCTTTGGTGTCATTTGTTGTATTAGAGTCAACTTATATAAATTACTAGAGGGAGTTCGTAACATTTTGATTAATTTTCTAGATCTGTGATACCATATCCAGGCTTCTAAATGCTACTCTTGTCATTCCGGAGATTCAAGAAAGCGTAAGATGAAAAGGCATTAGGTATCATTGTTAATTTCTTCTATTAGTTTCATTTTTCATTTTCGGTGATTTTCTATATCAGTCAATATCAATTTTCTTTTCTCTTCATGCATGTTTTACTTTAAACTCTGCAGTCAGAAATTCAATAGTTTTTCCTATCTATATGATGAGGAGCACTTCTTAGCATCACTTAGAAATGATGTCATCATTGTCAAAAGCCTTCCTGAACACTTGAAGTAAGCTAGGAAAAGAAAAAAGTTTCTCACATTCAAGCCCAAGATTTCTGCTCCTCCAAGCTTTTATGTCAAAGAAGTTCTACCAGTGCTAAAGAAGTCCATTGTTATTGGACTAGTTCTTGAAAATGGAGGATGCCTTCAGGTAATTCAATATCTTAGATCTTATTTTCAGTTTTACTGAATAAAAATAAAAAGGAAAAGAAAGAAAAAAAATTTCCTCTAGAAATCAAATCTACTGCACAAATAGAGTATACTTGATCAATACAATAATAAAGGTTCTTTTGTTATTTTATTGATGGAACTACATACATTTTTGAACTTGCACTATATGCTTCACTACAATTGTCACCCAAAATTTATGTATTGTGATGAGCTCACTTAACAGATAGTATTGGAGACTAGAGAAATTCAGAAAAGAACTAAGAACAGAGGTTCAGAAAAGAACTAAGAACAGAGGAAATAAACTTTGCTAAGAATATGCCTACTCTTATTGAATTAACGAAAAACATTTATAGTCTCCATCACAGTTAGGAGACTTAGCCTACACGAAACACAACTCCTAAAAATACTCATACACAACCCCCACGGCTGAACACCAGCCCATACCCCCAGGAAACAAAAGAAACAGCAACTCTCCTAGAAAATAGGATTATTCTTTCCTAAATCAACTCAACACGTAAACACTACTAAGGCCACGTAGAACTCTTGCTTACGAAGACTCAGTCTAAGATCCCACACTCGAATGAGCCCCACTCAAGTTCATATCATATTGTTGTGCTGTGACAATTATGGTTGTTTCTTATGGCAATCATGTACTATTGCTAATGTATTACACTCTTGTATAGTTTCATGACTGTATTCTAATGCTAGCTGATTGAAATGGATATTATAAATATTTGATTAAAGTGGCAAATTAAACTACTTAAGGGAGTTTGCTTTTTCTGTCACTCATCACTAATGAAGCAGCATGAGGCTATATTTGCTTCATCATTGTCTTGTGTTAAAACATTTCCAGTACTGGTATGGGAAGCTACGGAATTGTTTGAATAGAACTAGAATCTTCATATTTTCTAGCATTTCATTATCAGTTAGGTCATGATCAAGCTAAGGGCCAAAAGCATGTTCAGTACTACCATTTAGCACCCCTTTGTTGCTGAGGAGAGCAATCTGATATTGCCATATTTTGTAGATCAAATCTAGGAAGTCATTCCTTTCAAGATGTCATTAAAAAATCCTTTGCATTATCAAATATGAAAATTGATTGGCTTCATTCACACCATACAACAGGGGTTATTCCCCTTTTTTAATGTACACGGTTCACCAAAGCAGAAAGAACTGCTTTGGTAACTGCCTCTAATAAAAGCAGAAATAACTGCTTTGATAATTGCCTCTAATAACTGCCACCCCTATTTACAGTTACTGAAATAATAACTACCTCTAATATCTGTCTATCGCCCCTATCAATTAAGGGAGAATATTCTGAATTAATAATATTTATTTATTTTAACAGTTACCATAACTATTGGAGAGAGATGCACTTATTTGTTCTTATCACTGAGTGGGCTATTAAATGCTGCGAAATCCTCTATATTGTCAACTCTGCTCTACATGACAAGTAGCCCCTTTATGACTTCATGGAATGAGATGTGTACTGAACAACCCTCTTCTATCCATCAAGTCTCTCTCTTGAGGTTGTTGCCTTTTACTGTATTTGGTGTAAAAATCAGTAAGTTTGCGGTTATGCATGGTCAATTTTGGCTTGAAAGTTGTGTGAATGCCGTGATTTTTCTTAGTGGATTCTCATTTTTTTCCTCAGTTTATTCTTCCACCTAGCATGTCTGAATTTCAAAGGCTTAGGTGCCGGGTTACGTTTTCTCAAAGAAAGTCAGATGCGTGGCCTTGAGATGGTTAAAAGGTATAAAATTTGTGGAAATATTCTTCGCAGATTGACTGCAAATTACACAGTATAATATAAATTAGGATAATCAATTCTTTGTTATACTTGCTGGTTTTTGCGGGACCTTAGATTGGAAATGATATTTCTGTGAGCATCCATTGGCCATGACTCTGGATCAAGTTGGTAGATGACATGTCTTACGCCTCAAGTTGTAACTTCGGCAGCACTGAAGTAGTTGATTGCATTTCTTAAATCAGTTGTTTTTTTATACTTTTCTAGAGGTTAAGATCATCTGGGTGTCTTTTCCTTGTATACTTCATCATGGCTTAGTCAGAGACATATTAGCTTATCATGGTTGTGGAGGGTTTTTCCAAGCATGTTTGCTGAAGCACTCTCTAGTTTACAGTTTCCTGGAATTATGTTTAAGTTTGTCTTAGTTTGAGTTGCATCAAAATGTTTTGAGTTTCATTCATCGTATGGTATATGTTAAAGTAATTGAATCATTCTTGGGTTCTATCTAATAACTTAAGCTTTTGGATCGAATGTTTCTTGACATGGTATTACACCCTTTATAACTAGGAAGTCTTAAGTTCAAATGATGCTACCCTTGGTTTTCTACCCACTCCTTAGTGAAGGGGAGTCTTAAATATGCGACCCGCTGGAGCCTCATTTAGTAGCTTAATCTTATATGTTTCTTCTGACAGTATCTATAAGATTTTCCTCAGTAATTGATGAGGATCAGCAAGTTCAGTAGTTGGAACTTCTAAACGGAGGTCTAACCGCTAGTTGTGAATTGTCGAATGATGATTAAAAATGAAAAACCTTTATTTCAGAAATTTGTTTTTAACCTATTTATTATTTTTAGGATCTTCACACTGAACTCATACAATACCGAAGGGCAAAAATGATCAAGCAGGGTGTCCTTGTTGAGCAGTTGAATATAGACTCTCATCTACGGAGAGACAATGGTTCATGTTCTTTTATGCCCAAAGAAGTAAGCTGCTGGTTTAACTTTCAGTTACACGTTCATGCGGACTTAATTCTTTTATAGATCAGTATTTCATATTGGGTGTAGATCCAAGGACTTTAATAATGGGAATCATAATATATGCTCATCCTTCTGTGATGCTTCATCAACAAACAAACTGGAAGATGAAGTTGTTTTTTTACACATGTATGATGTGTGTGGATGGAGACGGAAGAAAAGAGTAGTAGGCAAGTGAAAACCAAAAGCTCAGCACTGATATACGTTCCCTTATACACATTCTGTTGATATGTGTTGTTTAATGCAGCCAGCTATGCTAAAGATTGTGGAGGAAATAACAAGTTCAATGAAAGTGAAGAGGAAGAGTAAAATGAAGAGCAAAATTCCAGCAATGAAGAGGAAGCTAGAGATGATGGTTTTGAGAGCAATTCAGAGGTATTTGGATTCAAAAACAAAAGTCCAAATGATTGGAAGTGATGAGCAAAGTCAGATAAGCAAGAAGGTTGAAGTTACATGTGATGGAAAATTGAAGAATGAAGAGTTTGAGAATGTGCAGTGAATGGAGATGTCGCAGCTAAAAATCTGAATCAGGGTTTTGATGATTGAAGGACATTACGAAATTTGAAGCAATAAATTTTACAAGTTGGTTCTGCCAGATTTTGCTGGGGCTGAACATCATCGTTTGGATCCATAACGTAGTGTGATCTTGGCTTCTGAATAC
>JANITX010000002.1:17839233-17851130 GCA_027564395.1 Erythroxylum ulei
CGCGACGTCTGGAAATTTCCTCACGACCTGTTGACTTTCTGATGAGTTGACTCCTTTGTTCCTACAATAAAACAGTAGCACTTGGCAGTAATTGTCCTTAGAAAAATTATAGAGAAATTAATATCAAATTACGACAATTTATCGACAAATTGCGAATTACAAGAGCTCGTTATAAGGAACCAATTTAAGCACTAAAGTCATCAATTAGAAGTCAACGAGTGGATAAACAGTATAAAAAATACAGCCAATTTATAATGTAAACTTGGCTCAATCACATAGCTCACATGATCTGAACATGTAGCACCCCACTCTCGCAAGACCCGAACCCGACATTGATGGTGATATCCGAGTCTGTGCCCCGTGAGGGTGGCATGCTACCGCGCTCAATTAGTCGAAAACCTTTTTATCATTATCTTTTTTTTTTGAAACCACAAACATTATGTACGGAGGATATCGTTTCGGTCAAGTAAAACAACGTTCTTAACTTGACAGAAACGACGTCATTTTAGTTTTTAAACCGAAATGACGTCGTTTCGATGAAGTTAAACAATGTTCATAACTTCACCTCACTTCACCAAAATGACGATGTTTTCGTTAACATTACCGACAGACATATTTCCGTCGCCAAATGTTTCCTTATCCATGACAAGTTTACCGATCGATTACATAATTCCGTAGTAATTTACCGACGGTTATAGTTACATCGGTATATTTCCGTCGCTAAATTTTGCCAGAAACTTTTCTCTCCAAATATGACAATGGACATTTGTTCTGTCGCTATATTAGTCAAATATAGCAACGGTATTGTGTTTTCCGTCGCTACTTTCAAACGGTAAAGATTTTGTCGGTAAGTTTTCGTCGCTACTTGATGGTTTTCTTGTAGTGTTTGTAGGTTATGAAACAATACTTTGTAGTGGCAACGGTGTCTAATTTACAGAAGATGTCAATCACGACTATATATACGATAGAGGATGTAAAGTAAAGTTGTGGTGGAAAATGAGAACCTCTAACAACATCATTACGGATAGATCTCCCATTGACGTTTGGGAGAAAATGAAGAAGAAGCTGACAAACCAATTTCTCCCTAATAACACTTCATGGCTTACGAGAAAAGCCATGAAGTGTTTAAAGCAAGACAACTCAGTATGAGAGTATATTAAAAAATTCACATCTTTAATATTGGACGTGCAAGACATGTTAAAGGAAGATAAGTTGTTCAATTTCATAAGTGACTTGCAAGGTTAGGTACAAATGAAACTTCAAAGTTAGAACGTGAAAGGCTTTGCAAGTGCGATAGTGGTTGTGAATGCTTGGTGGATCTCCAAATGCTACCACTAATTCAAATTATTGGTAAGGGTAAGAAGAATGATGAGACACGGAATGACTTAAAGAAACACAAAGGAAGGTATTTGAATTTTCTCATTGCAAGTCCAAGAACAAACAAAACTGGATATTTTCTTGTTTCACTTATAAGAGGTCGCATTTTGCTCGTGAATGCCCAAAACAGAAAGTGGATAAGGAGCTAATGAATTTCATGACTTAATGGAAGAAGTCTACCTTAATAATTATACTTTATTAGGTACAACGAGCCTTGTGAAGGAATATTCGAATAAAAGTAAGGATAAACCCGACGGAGAGGAAATATGGTACATTGGAGATGTGCCAATGACTAAGGAGTTTTCAAGGGAACCATATTTGAAGGAGTGCCTATGGATTATTTCAACGAGAACATTGAGTTAGTGGAGGTGATTTGTTAGACCTTTAAGTACTAATTATGGAATCGTGCAAGCATGAGGGAGCCTTGATCAATTTTTGACACTCGAGGCAACAGAAAAAGTAAAGACTTACGATTAAGCAAGGAAAACGGGCATTGTCAATGAGTTGATATGCATTGGTGCACGTTAGCAAAAATCTTTAACGAGATGTAAGAATTAGATGTGAGACCAAAAGATAGCTTGAAATGGACTTTTGGTTGAAGGTTAACTAGATCACATATATGAGGGAGACATATGAGAGCTCTAAGGACTTAATGTGCGCTTAAATAGACAGATTGTGACAAATGGGCTTGACATGAGTAAACATTGGATTGAACCAATGTGCTATAAAAGGTTTTAGGCTTGGATGACTCATTACTAATAGCTAGAGATCAAGAGGAGATCTTGGATGATGTTGCAAATAAGATCACAATAAATATATATCAGCTTTAAAAAATTAAAACTAGGAGGATCATCTGAAGATAGTAGAATTCTTCACAAATATGAATGTATCATAATTAGGAGGGCCATCTGAAGATAGTAGAATTCTTCACAAATATGAATGTATCATTCCTACCAAAATGTAATTTCTTATCTTGTTAGTTATAATATAGCTAAATCCTATTAAGTAGAGACTTATTTGGATGGAGATATCATCTAATTAGTTACTGTAATATAGGGAGGATTTAGTTAGTTCAGTTCCATTAAGATTTTGAATTGTAAATCTAAAAGTGTCTATAAATAACTTATTTAAGTCTTCCTATTAGAGAATAGAGATAGGTAAGAAGGGAACACGTTGAGAGAGAGGGCAATTCTTTGTTGAAAAAGCAATAAAGGATGACTTTTACCATAACTCTTGTATATTTATTGTTGTCTTTAATACTTTAGGGTTTTTGTAGTATTTTTACAAGTATGTGAGTTAAACACTTCGAAAATTGTGAGGCATCCATAAACAAGATTTTATCGGTCAACAATCACGTGAAAATGCTAAGTCTTCATGCAAAAAGTAGGCGCGATTTCTGTATAAGTTTAGTTTCTAGAAAACTTTTGTGACAGTTAGCATGACATTAACATTGTCAAGATGCATCTAATAAGAGGAAATTAACTACTCCAAGGACTAAGAGACTGAATATACAATGAGGTCTATAATCAATAACAACAATCCATGAGATTAGGGAGAGGAAGTAAGGAGTCTATAATGTCCCTACCTTTCTTGGAAAACGAGACACTTTCTACTGGACTTGTCGTCGCAAGGACATGTACACAACCACGCTAAAGTGATCGTCAAAGCAATCAACCAAGCGGTGGCCCAAGGACGCCAATAGGCATTGCAGGTAGAACGAGACAAGCACATTCCATGTTCTATGCAACATGTTACTCCTACCAAAATAAGCAAAAACGTGAATGAGGTGTGCTTAGAAGCTGGGAGCCAAGCCAGGTGACGATACGCTTCTATACCACTGGAAGAATCTTCGCATGGAAATAGAGAACTGGAAGTGACAAACTTTCAAGACATTTACGATTTTTCTTGGGATATATAGAGTTCTCGCATGGACTAAGACTACATAAATCGTCAAACAATCCTTCTCTGGACTAAGCCTACACAAATCGTCAAACAATCCTTCTCTACCACTGGAGCCGAACCGATGGCTCATATCCTCTCAATCATAAAGAGTCCTTAATTTCAACAATTCCCCATTATTAACGTTGAATTCAATCCAAGTCATTGCCAATCCCAATCATATTGACATTAGATATATGCCTGTCAATTGAAAAAATTCCACAAATCAACAGTTTAAATCTGCTTCTTAGATGATAATATATATTGGTGCAAAATTGGCATGTTAAGGAGGCAGGGAATATTACATCATCAGAAAGCAAATTTTCATTCCAATTTGAAATCAATGCTGCAGTCCACAAAATTACAAGGGAGCAGAAACTTGCATAATAACCAAAATCGAAAGAATATTGAATACTAGACACATGTCAAATTGACAGAGATTGATGATATCAAACTGCAGGTGCATACAGAGAATACAAGGAGTAGGATACAAAATTATCTAAACCTAGGACTCAAAACTCTACATCCCTTTATACAAATTCTGTCGCTGGAAGAACTGCGGTTGGATCTGTAAGTTCATCATAAATGATGCGATGAATGCAACTTTAGAAGAAACCAAATTCTGACTTAAACAGCAATTGGAGGTTCCTGAGCCAACAAATCAAGTCGGAATTATTCAATTAGCAAATTTAGCATCAAAATCTTTTAGCCTGATATTTACAAATGCTATCAATAGCAACAGTAATGATAATAGGGGTTGCAGGGTTAGTGTAACTATACTGCCAAAAAAGAGTAGGATGAGGGTTCAAAATAATCATCGGCCTCATATGAGTAAAAGCCTCAAAGGTTCAATTAGGATTTAATCATCCAAGATGAGTTTTCAATTTCCATATGCGTCAAACATATAATCAGACCCAGAGAAACTATCTATTTCTCATAAACAAACAAATCATAACATTAGTGCAACCAGAAAAACATACCTTCGATGTCAGGTTTGAAACAGCCAAACTGAACTTTTCCTTTGTTTTCGTACCCGCAACCTGCCCAGCCCTTGCAACTTTACTAAAGGCACCATTGAGCCAAGCTGTTCCAGCAGTGACATATCTGTCAAGGAACAAAGCAATTCATCACTTCATATACTTCCCTTTGCATTGGAAGTAATGTCAAATCAGCAATCAGCAACCATTAAAGAGAATCGTCAAAATGTAAATGAAGATATTTTCAGTTTCAACTTTCAAGCAACTAGTGAAGGAGAAACTAGATACAAAATTAGATAAATAACTAAATATCACATCACTTCATTGTATTTCTCAAGAAATATGCTTGTATCCAATTTTAGGACATAGATCTAGAACGCAAACATTTAAAGATGCCTAAACCTGTCAGCAACAAGTAAAATACACTCCCAAAACAAAATCCCATAAGACGAATCAAATAGGAAGCCTTGATGACTAGACCATAAAAATGTTTTTTAAAAGCAGTTTGGACTCATAATAAATCCCAGCTCCAACTACGAGTTGGACCGGTGTATTTTATACATCAACAGCAGTTGGCAGTTGACAACTGTTGATGTTAAGCATTACTCCAAAAGGCTTTCCTACGCAAATCAACTAAGTAATCAGACAGTAATTTAGACCTGAAAAGTACAAGATTTGTATTTTTGGTTCTTACAACTATTCCTAGTCCCAACTATATGAGGTAAAACATTGACATCTTCAGGAATGTCATAAATTGATTGACTGTTGTACCAAGTCTTTAAAATACTCAACATAAAAACAAAGTTTTCCAAAGCCCGTATCCCTTAAAGATTCATCACTTGAATCAAACAGAAATGCAATAGGATGAATGCACGTAAAAGATCCTGAGATTAAAGGTCAAAGTAAGATTACTGAACTTAAATGATTCTGCAACAAAAAAGCAAAAGATCAATCTCATAAAACAGATTCAACCTGCTAGTTTTAACAGCTGATCCTGTGTCATTTATTTTCTTCTCTGCTGCAAATATTGCTGCCATAGTTTTATCAGAAACATGAAATCTTTGATCAACAGTCTTCACTTTCTCGTTCACAGCTGAAATCCCAATTGTTAATTTCTCTGACAGGCCAACTCGGCGGTCAAAGGACATTACTTTAGCAGATGCGCTAGCAGTTAAGCGATGTTTCTCATCAAATGCCTTGGCCTTATTCACTGCATCTTGGCGAATAGCTGAACCTTTTGCCAGCACAGTTGTAACCACCTCTTGTGCTCTATTTACATAAATTCTTCCACTCTGGGGTGGGCTAGTCTTAACCTGCAAAAATAAAGATTACAGTCAAACCGTATGTCTGAGGTTATAAATTTGAGAAGTGATGCAATGAATCCAGCATCACTTGAGATACTGAAGGAGTCAAGATATATTGGTAGAGGCCTTTATTTTTACTTGCAGCCAATAATGGAACAGATTGTTTATGCACTCACAAAAATAATAGCTATGAATATCTTCTCCCAAATCTCCTCTAGTGACTGCCCAAGTTTTTGGTTCATGCATATAGCAGCAGGAAATGGGAATATTTTCAGAATTTTGTCAAGTCTGTTAGATTCCTTGAAAAACACTATCAACTTAGTACAAATACTCGTGAATCTCTCTTTCGCTGGCTAGATCTGATACATGTCTCACTTGAAACGTTCTCATCTTCAAAAAAAAGTATACAAAAAATTAAATAAATCTTAAATTTTAAAGATGAATTCACGAATATCTTTTTTCTAAAAGTATCAAACTGTACGAACCTCAGTCATTTGCATTTTAGTGTTATTTTGGAAGAAAAATGGAGGCAGAAAGAAAAGTTTTATCAGGGATAGAGTAAAAAATAAAGAAAAAACCTTAGGACAAATACTTTTTGCATAATTTGGGTTAATGACTACCATGGATTGTACAGGTCAAGAGAACGTTAAATGTAGAAAAAGATTGATTAGCAATGGTGTTTTTGGCTACCTCATCATTTGGTGGAAAGGTATCAGCATTTGTGACAGATACTGCATTGTCCTCTCTCCTAACGTCCTGCATAAATTACAAATGATAATATCAATATTAGATAAAGATTATTTGCCAAGAGGAAACTGCAGAAACATTTCATAACTTACTTGCAGCCCGCACTTCATTACGTAATTTTCTGCAGGAATTATACTAACTATCTGGTCTACTATTGTAGCTCCCTGCAAAATATCCATACATGTTTAACTTCTACAGTTTTGACGTGCATAATCATTGATAATATCCTATACAAACAAATAACTGTAGTTTAAAAGATTCAATAATCCTTTGACGAGGCACCAATATCTTGACAAGAGACTGCTTCTAAATGTGGACCTCCAAGATTTACAGTATGTTCTTATTCCAGTGTTATTAAACATTTTACCCCTACAAAAAAAAATAAAATCACAGGTATCTGAAATCCAGTTGAGCTAGATTGCAAGAAAATGCAACGTAATAAAGTTTTTCATCCTTTATTTCAAACTTCAAACACACCCCAAGAGAAGTCTTACAAGATATTCATTTAATAAGAAAAGAAATATGAAGAAAGAAAAAAAGTGAAGCTGCTAAGCTATGATAGACAACAGAGAAAGGAAAGTGGGAGGCTGAAGGAAGGTATACAGTTAAAGATAACCCCACCAATTGCTTAAGCTCGGAGCTAAAACATAAGATATTTAGAATTCGCTTGCAGTCCATTCAACAAACCAAAAAGCACAACCCAAACTTATTTTCAGGATTGCAAAAAGTTTCAAGTAGACGACAAATGACATAAGAAAGAACGAAAAGGGAAAAAAGAAAAAAAAAATTGAAATGCACACTCACTGATAACAACAAGGCAATCTCCAACGCTCTAGGATCTTTGAACGTAACAAATGCAATCTTAGATTGCCCATCCCTGCAACAACTCATAAAATGAAAAATGTATCAGCATCATAACATAGCTAATATAAAATTAAAACTCCAACTTCATTTTCCCTTTATCCAAAAATTACATTTTAACTTCAGTTCCTCCCTCCCTTTTCCGCACTTAACTAGCGAAAACTGGGGAAAAAAAAATTCTACTTAACGTTTCCCGAAAGATACCAAAAAAAGAGGACCAATTACTACTAGTTTTAAAGGGGAAAAAAAATCCTGGTAGGATCCAAATGCAGCTACCAAAACAAGATATAGAAATGCAACACAAGATCCAGCACTTGCTGAATTTATTCGCACTTTCTTGGCAGCCAAACAAACAGCAAGCCCATTACATAGCAATTTCACAGCTAAAGTAACATGCATAAACGTAAGCGAACAGAAAAAAATCAAACGCACCGTAGGATCTGAATATGTTCGATTTCTCCAGAAAAAGAGAAAAACTCGTGAATCTCTCTTTCGCTGGCTAGATCTGACACATGACTCACTTGAACCGTTCTCGTCTACAAAAAAAAAAGTAAATAAAATTTAAAATTTAAACATGAATTCACGAATATCTTTTTCCTTAAAGTATCAAACCGCACTAACCTCAGTCACCTGCATTTTAGAGTTATTTTGGAAGAAAAATGGAGGCAGAAAGAGAGGAGTTTTATGAGGGATAGAGTAAAGGGCATTACAGGACAGAGGAAGTCGGGAGCTGACGGGAACTGTACTTACAAGAGAAGAATGTGAGGCGGCATTAAATGCCCTTGGGTTTGTTCCCGATTGTCTATTTTACCCTTTCTTAGATATATTAATCACGAAATGTCAAATGTTTCACTAGTGTCCTTTTCCCCGTTGGCTGTTGTAAATTGGAGAAACGGGATTGGGTGTAAATTATATTAATTTGAATTATCATTGTACGATAAGGGAATTCGTTGACTATAACTACACACGGTGAAGAAGCTAAGTTGCATTGCGTTTTGTGGGTAGAAAGAAGCCATCACGGTTCACGGGAAGAAAAGACGAGACGCCTAAAACACAATTAAACAATTATTCACTACTTTCCCTAACACAAGCAACAGATGATGTATTACTTCTTATAATAAATAAAAGCAAATCCGTAAAATTTAGCGCAAGTGTCCATTAAATGAAACATGAAATGTAATTGGTAGTGTGATAAGTTACATTGATTGCGACAGCTTCACTCAACTATGTGATAATGGGAGACGTAGATAAGAAGGGTAAAAGGGGTAAAAGTGACGGCCAAAGATAAGAAAGACCAAATGGCTGAATATTATTCTTGTCTTGGTCAACTGGCATGACATTATACAACTGTCACCTAGAATGCTGAATAGGATCTTTGTTGGGCTTTCTTCCTTTTATCACAAATGTCTTTTTTATCCACGTGAGTCCATGTCCAACTGTCTAAATTTCTTCAATGTCTGTTTGCGTCTTGGTGTAGACGAATGAGCCAACAACCAATGGAATTGCATTTTCAATGCCAAATACGACAATGGACTAATTCAATACGTTTTTCTTTTATAGTGACAACATTGATTCTCTGGTTTCGAATACAGTGTCTTGGTGATTGATCTCGCTGTCTTCTGATAGGCGGTTACCGTATCTCTCTCTCCTTCTACATATATAATTCTCGCTAGGTGTCCAAAGAGAGTTTTAATTATGAAAAGATACTTAGACTAATCCCCACATGAATCGAATAGGTCCTTTATAGGAGGTAAAATTCTGTATCTATATATATATACATAAACGGAGCTATGTGGAGGTTCATGGTGCACTGAGCTCCTCAATATTTAAAAAATTAAATATTTTTATTTTTAATATATATATATATATATATATACGGAATTATTTGGAGCCCATTGATACATTGGACCCTTCAAAATTTTAAAAAATTAAATATTTGAGTCCTCTTATCTTAAACTTCTGACTTCATCACTCTCTATGTATGTATATTTGTGCCGACATTAAGGTGCTTATCAATCATATGCTCTCAAAATACTTGTTGACTGCAGTTTGTTTTGGTTTCCCATGAAAAAGGATAATTCTACGTATAGTAAAAGGGTGAGTGTTATTCATGATCAGGATAAAGACCATATAACATTCTAAAGTTTATATTTTTATCGTTCTACGTTCTACCCACTAAACCTATGTAAATAAGATAGACTTAATGTCAATTCCGAGACTTAATGTCAATTCCGTAATTTTCATGATAACTGACGATAAATTAAAAGTCTTTCAATTTGTATATATATAAATGAAGTAGAGTTAACTTTTTAGGAATTTGACAAGTGATAATTCCTGTATTTATTACATAGATATCTTATCCTTAAGACATATAGATATTGTAATCTCATTGAATAACTAACAATATTAAGTGATTGGAAGGCTAAAAAATATTATAAAGTGGTAAATTTAGTGATATTATAATTAACGTATATACTTAAATATAAATGATATATATAATTTAAATTTTTAAGGACATATGATATTTGAAATATATATATAATAATTTCTCTATTTATTATGTAATAAAGTCTCTCAATAAAATTTTAAAAATTACTTTAATTTAGACATATCTTTTAAAATTACAAGTCTACACTCAATTTCCTTTATATATAATAGAAAAGATTATTATTATAAATTAAATATGAAAAATATAATTTTATTATTTCCAAAAATTTATAATATAGCAAACATGTACTTTTATTTTTATGTCGTGAAATTAATTATACATAATCTAATTCATTAAAATTGTATACAAGAATTACATTTTGATATATTATTTAAATTTGCATAGCTTGACAGGAGAGGAAGTGTAGAAAGTATTTGAAAGATCTGGACTCATCTCCCCAAAAAGCCTAACACTACTTGGAAATTGTGAAACAAAGATTTTAATCAGTGAGTAACTATATAATGACCCAATGTAGTCTACTAATATTTATGGTTTATGATATAGTATTAACGTTTATTATGCTCATGGTTGATAGTGACCAACAAATACAAAGAAGTTAGCAGTGACGGAGTTAGGAATTTAAGATAGGAGGGTCCAAATATTTAATTTTTTTTAAATCTTAGGGGACTTAGTGTACCATTGAACCCCAAATAACTTCGTCCTTATGTGTATATATATGTATATATTAAAAATAAAAAATATTTAATTTTTTTATATTTTGGGTGCATTGGGCCTCAAGTGGCTCCGTCCCTGAAAGTTAGGCATCCAAGCCATGAACACGACCAGAGACTGTCGGTAGCCATTTTGATGGATTGATTCCAAGCCCACTATTGATACCTTCTAAATGCCTTCGAGCATATTTTTCATTGTTGTCTGAACTGTAGTTGGAATGATACGAATCAGACCACCAGCAATCTATCACGGCCCATTAGAAGCAGAACCCAGCCCAAGAAGTTTTCAGACTTTGTCACAAATTAAGTAGATTTCAATTTAGATATATTTTGGAAAAAGGGTATTGTTGGGATACCTTTTGTAATTATGTTATAACAATATATATGTCTTAATGGAATAGCGGAAGCAATAGTTGTTGCAATTATTTCATAGCTAGCCTTCTCCTTCTTTCTTCTATCAACCTTTTTCTTCTCTTCTACTAATTTCTGCAGAATGTCTAAGGAGGACAGCCACCTCTAATTGGCAAACCTAACATTTGGTGCTTTCATTGACTCTCGTGAGATCCAAATGACAGAGGGTACTAGACAGGCCAGAATGGAAGAAGCAATTGCAAAGCTCACAGGGATGCATGAATCGCAATCCACACTCATCGCAAATCAGAATGGTAACATTGAAGCTATTACCAACTCCATCTGAGATCTCGCTCTTGGTTTACAAACTCTGGATGCCCAGATTGAACAGCAGATTCGCCGACCACCACCCATCGTCCAGCAACTTCCACTTCCCAGTTCAACTCAGTACGTCCACCAGATCAACTTCTCACTCCACAGCCCCTCAGCCTACCACCAATGAAGACTATGAGGCTTGATGTTCCTCGATTTTCTGGCAACAATCCGAAAGCATGGATATCCCGTATTCAGAGATATTTTGACTGTTATAATACCCCTGCTGCTCAACGTTTATTGATTGTGTCTTTTCACTTAGATGGTCCTACTCTTGGGTGGTTTGATTGGATGAATAACAGTAACTTGATTGTTAATTGGGAGGGATTTTTGATTGCGGTGGATAAACAGTTTGGTCCATCGGAATATGAAGATTATTTTGGCAAACTAAGTAAATTGGTACAAGCTTCTACCATCAATGAGTATCAAACACAGTTTGAGCAGTTGGTGAATAAGCTGCCTGGGATTCCAGAACATGTGTTGGTGAGTTGTTTTGTTTCAGGTTTAAGGCAGGATATTCGTAAGGAGGTTCAAGTCACCAAACCTCAGTCTCTCATCCAAGCAATGGGGTTAGCAAGATTGTATTCAGATAAATCAGCTGACCATAGATTCCAACCCAAATCATACACAGATAATGTTAGCCCTTGAATTTTTTTTTAATCAAGCATGATTTAAATAATTATGAGATTTTGATATGAATTTAGGAGTTAATTATTATGTCTATGTTAGTAGGATTATTTCATGGGTTAGTTGAATTAAAAGTGGTAAGAATGCATAAAGGGTATTTTTGGTAGTTCACTTAAGTTTAAAA
>JANITX010000002.1:17950098-17962041 GCA_027564395.1 Erythroxylum ulei
ATATATGAAAGGAATACCTCATATATTATTAACAAATCATAATGTTAATACATGAATCACATATGTCCATTGGCCTATGGCACACTACTAATAATTAATGTGTCTTCAATTCTTGGTACTTTTTAGTACTTCCTAGGTGCACAACATATGAACTGCGAAGGGCTTCCTTTAGGATGTTCTTTTTCAGCTCATCATCATTAAGGACACATATTTTATCTTTGTGATGCAAGTAGCCATCCTCTTTGATTGCATATTCACTATCTTTCCCCTCCTGAATTTGTTTAAGAATGATAAATATCTTTTCATCTTGTTTCTGTGCTTCCTTGACTAATTGTAAGAAGTTTGGTTTGAGTCTTAATTCAACTACAATGGCTTCATCACTGGCTACAGATATTCTAGCATTCATTGCTTTTAAAGTTGATAATGATTTCTTGCTAAAAGCATCGGCTACTACATTTGCTTTGCTTGGATGATAGTCAATGATGCAATCATAATCTTTAATAAACTCTATCCATATTTTTTGCCTTAAGTTCAACTCTTTTTGTGTAGGAAAATATTTAAGACTTTTTATGATCTCTATAAATATAACATTTCTCTCCATATAAGTAATGCCTCTAAATCTTTAAAACAAAGACTATAGCTGCTAACTCTAAATCATGGGTTGGGTAGTTCCTTTCATAAGGCTTAAGTTGCCTATAAGCATAAGCAACTACCTTTCCCTCTTTTATGAGTACACATCCCAGCCCGTTATGTGAGGCATCACTGTAGATCATGAAATCTCTACTAGGTACAGGTTGTGTAAGAATAGGCACTTCAGTCAAGATGGCCTTTAGCTTTTTAAAGCTTTCTTGACATTTGTCACTCCACAAGAATTTTGCATTCTTTTAAATTAACTTGGTTAAAGGTGTTGCGATTATGGAGAATCCTTTTACAAACCTTCTATAGTATTCTGCCAAACCTAAGAAACTTTTAATCTCTGTAGCATTTCTAGGTGGCTTCCATTCTAGAATTACTTATAACTTCTTAGGATCAACTCTAATCCCATCTACTGATATGACATGACCAAGGAAAGAAACTTCATCAAGCCAAAATTCACATTTACTCAACTTGGCATAAAGTTGTTTATCCCTCAAGGTCTGCAGAATAATTCTCAAATGCTCATTATGCTCTTCTCGGTTCTTAGAATAAACCAAGATATCATCAATAAAGACTACCACAAATTGATCCAAGTAAGGAAAAAAAATACGATTCATGAGATCCATAAAGGCTGCTGGAGCATTTGTGAGTCCAAAAGGTATCACTAAAAATTCATAATGCCCACATCTCATTCTAAAAGCTATTTTTAGGACATCTGCTTCATTTACTCTCAACTAGTAATATCCTAATTTCATATCAATCTTAGAGAAAACATATGCACCTTTAAGGTGATCAAAAAGGTCATATATTCTAGGTAGTGGATACTTATTCTTTACAGTCATTTTATTTAGTTGTCTGTAATCCACACATAGCCTAAGAGACCCATCTTTCTTCTTAACAAACAACACAGGTGCACCCCAGGGAGATACACTAGGGCGTATAAAACCCTTTTCAAGAAGTTCTTGCAGCTGGATTTTCAATTCTTTAAGTCCGTGGGTGCCATCTGATATGGTGTAATGGATACTGGTGTTATACCAGATATCACATCAATAGAAAATTCAACTTCTCTTTCTGGTGGTAACCTTGGCAACTCTTCAGGAAATACATCCTAGAAGTCACTTATAGTTGGTATATCTTAAATTTTAGGATCATCCTTTCTAGCTTCAAGAACACAAGCTAAGTAGGCTACACACCCTTTCGAATAAGCCTTTTTGTTATGGTTGTTGATATAACATTGAAGAGAAAATTTGACCTTTTGCCAATTGCTATGATCTCATCAATATCAACTATTCTAAGAGTGATTCTTTTAAGATGACAATCTACCACGACATGATATCTAGATAGCCAGTCTATACCAAGGATCATATAAAATTCGCGGAAAGGTAGTTCAATCAAATCACCAAGAAATTCATAACCTTGTATTTGTAATGAACAATTCTTGTAAACCCTATTTACCCCCACGCTATGACCTAAAGGATTTGTAACTAGAATATCATGTTCAAGAGTGTCAACAAGTAACACCATATTTTCAAGCAATGGTATACATATATAAGAATGTGTAGATCCTAGGTCTATTAATGCATGAAAAGAAATGTCAAAGATAGTAAAAGTACCCATAATCACATCTGGGGCATCCTGGTTATCACGGGCCTGTATAGTATATGCATGAGCTGGAGTACGGGTATCTGGTCCATCACTATCTCTGATGTGACCCTCTGACCACTAGTACCAGAACTAGCTCCCGTGCTTCTACCTATGCCCCTCGAAGTTTTAGGAACTGGTCTCTCTACTTGACTAATTGCTTGATACCGTCTACCAGGGCAATCTCTCTGAAAATGCTTTATAGATCCACATCGTAGGCATGCTCCCATCACCTTCTAACATTGTCCGCCATGTTTCTTCCCATAATGCTCACATGGGATAACTACCCCATGTCCTGACCCACCTGCTATGCTAACTATAGATGGGCCAGTTGTCCTGCCCTAACAATTGATCTCTGACTCTACCCTGATTGGCGGTAGACTTTTGCTTCTTACTGGCTGAGAAGGATGAACTAGATTGTCCTTGACTCCTCTTTTGTTGTCCCCTATATCTCCATTTTTGTTCATCAATATTAACCTTTTCAATCCTCAAGGTTACTTTCACCATCTCTCTATAATCCCCAATCTGTATTGTAACAAGGAGTTTCTTAATGTCATGGTGGAGGCTTGCTTCAAATCTCTTACACTTATCTGCCATTGTAGGAATTAATCTCTCTGCATACATAGTCAATCTATCAAAATCTTTCTCATATTTTGATTTTTTCCTCTACCCTTGTTTCAAATGAAGGAATGCATCCCTCATCTCATCCTTATAAGCCTCCCCTATATATTTATCTACAAATTGGGATAAAAAGTTCTCCCAATTAAGATCCTGTGGTGGAACAAGTTGTTTAATAGACTCCCACCACTGATATGCTAGTCCCTGAAGAAGACCATCCGCACATTCCAATCTCTCTTCTGGTGTGCAATGGAGAAGATAAAAAATTCTATTTATCTTGATTAGCCAAAACTTAGCATCTAGAGTAGTAACTGATGACTCCCCCAGAAAATCCTCCGCTCCTAACCTCTTGGGTTTCTCCAATGCATGCTTTTGTCGTGGACGAGGTGGTTGTGGCTGTATAAGAGGAGCATCAATAATCTGTTGTTTCATATAATTCCTCATAGTTTGGAAAAATTCTACCGGGTTAGGAACTGGGTGACTAGAGGTGGTGATACGGGCTATGCTGGCTATCTTGTCATACCTCTATTTGTATCACTAGCTGAGCCATGACTTTCCTCTTCTCCCTTAGCAGCTCCCAAAGTGCTTAATTCCATTCTTCAATCTATAATAGATAGAAAGGGTGGATCTACATTAGAGTCACATCATATTCTCATATAATCCTTCATTTGGCATGTACACAATTCACTTTTCCTTTGTTTCCTTAATTATAGACCCCAAAACTACCTAATGGCTCTGATAACACTAAATGTAACACCCCATACTCGATAAAGGAATCGGCATACCTAGTGTGACCATATTCTTAAATACCAAATACTTCAAACTACAACATTTTCTATTTAAAACCTCATTATTCTAACAATTACTATTCACTTTATAAAATTTTGACAGAGTTTGCTCTATATTTACTTAAAACCTCTTGCAAGAAACTTCAATACACCTCTCATGCATATTAATCAACTATTCATCTCCATGTCAAACTCCGTAACAAAATAATTTATCCATCCTCCAATACATTTCAACACCTCTAAACTAGATTTCATACATAACTTTCATTTATTCATATATAATTCACAATAAAATCATGTAAGATCCTTATTTCTTTATATGTACATGTCATAACCAAAAACAAAATAAAAATTTGTAGTACATCCACCTCCAAATCGTTCAAGATCCTTTATGTGACTCTTGTCTTATAGTAGATCCACCACATCTTTCTTCTAATTCTCTTCAAAACCTACGCGCGGAAAGAAAATTCACACATTAAGTTATAGGCTTAATGGTGTTCAAGCAATTCTATTTCTCATTCAATTCAATTTATTCAACCATAACATGCATAATATATAATTTTTTCACATATAAATATCTTCATTTATTTTTAAACATAAATAGACATTTAAAATCAAGTTATGAAATACAAGCATGTATCTATTTTAATAATTCATATCTAATTGCACAATGATCAATAAATTGTACATTTAATTACTACTTTCATTTGAAGTTCTTTAATCATTAATCATGCATTTATTTACTTTCTGTAATTTCCCCAAAGTAAAATCCAACAGAATTGCATCACCTAGCCGGATAAGCAGGATTTTAAAAAATGCAAGATCGAGTTCTTCAAACCATACGATCCATTTTTTATATACATTCATATTGGAACTGAGCTCTTGGAGCCATACAGTTCATAACATACATCAAATGTCTTACATCGAAATTGAGCTTTCGGAGTCATACAGTCCGGTAACATATATCATGACGTAGTACTGCTAACTTCCTAATTCGCATGCCGACCTTATCACATTCCTCCAATACCTATCTATTTTACTAGGGGCAAATCTAATGAAATTCTATTTGAAATTTCATAATAAAAGCTCATAATAACCATTTCAAGCTATTTCATATCCGACCAAAGTAAATGTCTTTTTTTCTTCCGTTATTGATTTTAATTTAATTCATAAAACATTCAAGACATATTTATCTCACCAATTAGTTAACAATAACACGTATATCAAGTTTCTCAATTCAAACATAATGTATGCCAATTGGGGAAATAAGAATTATTAGTCCAAAGTCTCAGTTAATCACATATACTACTTCATTTAACAACCAATTAAATATTTTTAGCAACAATTTCATAAAACCCCGTTTTTATTCAAGAACCCTAAATTTCCTAATACACAATTTTTAGGAAAAAGTAGAATTGCAAGAACACATACCAAATTGATGTTCAAGTTAAACTTCCATATAAACTTCAATTTCATCATCAATTCCTTATTACTTCTCTTTCTCTCTCTCCTTTAATTCATCTTCTTTATCTTTATAATATTGCATAACAAATTAAATTTCATGCATTTTATTCATCAACGCATGCAACTACACCAAAATCATGTACTAAAAATAATTAAAACTCCATTAACTCACCTTATAAAGTTTCAAGTACTATTCATCAAGAACACCTATATACCTTTTCTTCATCTTTTCCCATTTTTGTTGTTAATATGGTGAGTTTAGGGACCCTAGGTTGATGACTTAGTGTTTAATAGGTGATTTGGGGGTTAAAATTAAAAAAAGTTGGCTTGAAAATGAAAGAAATGAAAGAAAAATGGAGAAGAAAGGAGAGAGGTATTCTCAGTAATGTTTTAGAGAAGAAGAGAATGGGAAGTTGACAAAAAATGTCATGTGGTCCCTTATTAAAAATTTTCCAATTCTTTTTTTTCAAAATTAACTTTATCTTTTAATCCATTCTTTCTTTTTTTCAATAAAAATACCTAGAAGAAAAATATCAACCTCACATAAAGATCTTAATTAATATCATTATTTTCATTAATATTTTTAGGATTGACTTTCATCCATTTTCGGGTCAAATTTTGACCACTGGTCAACTCTTGCTCAATCCCTTAAAACGAACTCTTTTGGAGCTCTAATTTGATCATCAGGCTATCCTTGAACAATATTATCCGATGCCAAATAAAATAAAATATAGTTTAGGTCTCGGATGTCAGTATTCACCTCAGGATGTACTATTCACGATCCAAAAGGTAATATTTATGAAGTCGAGATTTTGTGGCGTTACACATTCAATTGGGTAAGTTGAAGAAATCAACTTGTATGACCTCGAATCAAGGTTAGAACGAATTCCTTTACTATCAAAGATGAAAATTTCAAAAAATTTCTAGTAAACCCTTCATTACAACAAGAAAAACAACAAACTGATCCTCTAATTGACCTCATTATCTTGAAGAACTACTAATTGAGCTCATTCTCAAGTATTCCCAGGTGAAGTCTTCAAAAATGTAGTACAAATTGCAGAAGGAAAAAAAGCTTTTGGGGAAGAAGAACAGTGAAATGAGAGAGAAGGATTTCGTAAAAAATAGAGAACAGTGAGCAATGTAAACCTTTCAAACTCCAAAAATTCCCAATTCCACAACTAATGTTTGAGACAAAGTCAGAATGGTGAAATGCAAACCCTAAAGTAAACATATGGTTTTACTATGAAGTTAAAAGGAAACAAAGGAGTAAAAATAGAAAGGAGCAAGAGTTATTACCAACTTGGGGCTTCAATGAGAATACAAGTATATCAATACCTTCCAATACCTGTTCAAAATCCAATCATGAACTGAGTTGCTACTCACTATCCACATAAGCAACACCAATACGCTATCCAAACCAATAAACAAGAAGATAATTTGGGGAGGGAATAAGAGGCAAAAAGGGCACATGTATTGTTTGTAAATGGACAATGTGAAATGGTATTTACCTTGACCGTATGAAGATCAATTCTCTACTCCTTATTCATCTATATTAAGATTTCAAACTTAGTTATGTTTTAGTATCAAGTCTTCTTCAATACAAAGTAAATCACTGAACACAAACTACAAGAAGTTTCCCATCAAAACTTCAACAGAAAACTATGCACTCAAATCTTATTGTTCAAATCTCCAAAAAACCACAAATTAAAATTACTTACCCTTTTTAGACCCAAGCATCTTCATCATTGACAATGGGGTTCTAAAGCACCTATTCACCACTTCTAGAAAGAAAGCTCACACTATTAGAAGGCGGATCGATGAGAGGAATTGGAGTGATCGGCAGTGATGGTGCGTAAAGGATGTAAGATGTCAGATCGGACAAGATTTGGGTAAGTTTTTGAGAGAGAGAGGGTGAATATTTGAGGATTAGAAATAAATTTAGGGCTGAAATAATTTTTTTCTTTTCTAAAAATTCATGTAAGCCATGTGTGTTTTTTACATAGCATCTAAAATCCAACTAGCCGCTCCACAACGGAGCATGTATGACATTTTTAAATTTTCTTCCAAAATAGCTTAATATTAAGAAGATTCGATAACATTTAGACCTTAATTGAGCAGATTAAAAAGTTTGGCTCAAAACTGATCAAACTTTAAAAAGTTTAGCCCCAATTTAGACATTTAGCCTCTAACGGAGCATACTTCAAACTTAACAGGAATGGAAGTGGAATTTAAAATAACTTAGAAATGTGAACTTCTTATCTTTAAATTTTGAATTCCACGAGGATTTGCATTGGCGGAACAAACTTCTATGACTACAAGCTAATCACAAATAGCCATCTGAAATAATTATGATTTTAGCTTTTCTCCGTTGCTGGCCTACTTCGCCAATCTTTTTGCCGGCCTGCTTCGCCAATTTTTGCCAAGTTGGTCACTAGTAGTTACTAATCACCTGCTTCGCCAATTTTTTTTGCTGGCCTGCTTTGCCAATTTTTGCCAAGATGGTCACTAGTAGTTACTAATCACACCTTGAACATGTAAATATGGAAGCTTCCATCATTACGATATTTTCTTTCTTTTCCTAACTTTGAAAATTGCAATATAAAGTATACAAACAATATCAAAGTTTTAATTATAAAAATTTAATGCATGTTATAAAAGTAAAAGAAAAAAAATTAAACTTCTTCAATAATGTACAACAAGCTTGTTCAGCAGTAACGCTTTAATTGAAGTGCTACCCACAAAGAGAAGTATATGTATTGGTTACACATACAAGTACTTTCCAAGCTGTATATCCATTATTCCCCTTTTAGCACACCCAAGGGGCGAATAATGAGATTGGAATAATCATGTATCATGCACATAAAAAAAATTATGTATAACGCATCCAATTAGAGAGATGTTATGATTAGTGTTGAAATGGTATTTAGGAAGTGAGGACGAATTTCTTCAACTATTTAGCTAAGTGCTGCATATATTCAAACACCCATGAAGGCAATAAATTTCATCGACTAGAAAACAAGCTCAAGTTAGTTCATATTAATTTATTCTTGGTTGTAGTGGTCGCCAAGCCTTAGTGCTGTCCGTAGACTCCTGCCGTCCCCGTGTTCGGCTGAAATTGTCAGCCGTCCTTGGCCGTTAAATTCACCGATTATAAGATTAACACTCAGACTATTAACCCCACAAACTCTATAAATATGTGTTAGAAGACCATGATTGTAGTAAGCAGTAGTAGTGCCTTTGTGTTCTAAACAACCTTCAAAATACAATCACAAGAGCTGATTTCTTGCGATCATTCGCAGACTCATGGCTTCTCCAAGTGTATACGTTGTGGTACTTGCACTTATTGCTGCCATTGCTGGGGAAACCACTGAAGCTAAAGAGTTTGTAGTTGGTGATGAAACTGGTTGGACCATCAACTTTGATTACAAAACTTGGGCAATGGGCAAGGACTTCCGGGTTGGCGACAAACTTAGTAAGTAAATAACTTCCTTTTTAATGCATTAACAATACAAGTATTGGTTAAAAATCACCAAACAAGATTCTTTCTTTCTTTCCATACCAAGTTTTAATTATTTCCACTACATGTAAATGGTGGTGGCAGTATTCAAGTATCCAGTTGGCAAGCACACTGTGATTCCAGTGAACGGAACAGAATTCCAGAATTGCATAAAACCAGCAGCAACACAGCCCTTAACGTCAGGGAATGACACAATAATACTGAAAACAGCAGGAAACAAATGGTACATTTGCGGTGTAGCACAGCACTGTGCGCAAGGTGCCCAAAAGCTGGCTCTCACAGTTAAACCTTCCTGGGGCTGGTCAGAACCACCAAGCATAGCACCTTCACCTTCTTATCGTGTTAGTGCGCCATGGGCAGCCCCTAAGAAGAGACCTTTTATCGAACGCTTCTTTCCTCGCTGGTGATCATACCATCCTAGTTCATTCCCGTACACCAACTTCTTCATTTTGATGATGACGTTGACCATGGGATGCACCAAATGTCTGTTTTAGTTTGTCCACAATAAAGTTGTTTGAGTTGGCTAGAAATTGGCTTAAGAGCTTCTTGGCCACGCTTATTTTAGTTATTAAGTATCCTTTCTATCGGTGCCCTCAACAGATTAAAGAAAGATTGTACCTTTGGCTTGGCTCCACTCTTTATGCTCTTTAAGTTTTTTCATTATGTATGTTGACAGATAAAATTTATTGAAGATGTCACTTCAAATTATTGTACATGGAATCCACGAGGATTGTAGCAAGATGCCAGCCAAGGGATACATAAGCAAGTTCACAAAATTAGCTATTTAATAAAGTTTATACTAACTCAAATATATCCAAGATGAATAGAAATATTTTACAATTGCCTCCACGAGTTTTCATATTTTTGAAAGAAAAGAGTAGTTCACTAATGTTGTCTAATAAAAATTTAACTAGGTACAATAATTTGTATATTTAATTTAAAATTTAATTCTCACGACCCGAAAATATTATAAATACAAAAAATAGAAGAAGGAAAGAAAATTATTGTTTTACTATATATTGCGGAACGGAAACATCTTAATTTACAAAGTTCATAATCCTTATAAAGTTGTTTCTTCTTCAAGAAACAACTCCTTGCTATGTTCTCTTTCCTTCTCTTCAATTGTTTTTTTTTTCCTGTCTAAGTAAAACTATCTTAGATAAAAGTTTGGCTAGTTATTAGTAAATATTGAAAATAAACATCATGGTAAATAGACAAATATAATTATTTTTAAATTATGTGATAACTACAAAATATTAAATATTAGTTATGTAATATTCATCTTAATTATTAAAAATATTTTTTTTACTCAATTCTTTACTTATTATTTTAATAACAAAAATTAAATATAAATTTAACTATGACATTTTTACTAAATTACAAGTTAGATCTTGATATTTTAGAGCGATTAAATAAATTTAAATATTAAAAATAAAATATGATTTAAATAAAATTTTAAATATAATCGATATTTGTTTATTATATATTATCTTATTATTAACGTAATATAAAATTAATATTTTTATTTGACTTTTAAGTTTTAGTCTTTAATAAAATTTATTTTTTTAAAATAGTTAATTTTGTCTCCTAATTAACCTAATTTTGTCTCCTAATTAACCTAATTCAGCTTAAACACCGGTACTCATCATCTCGTTTAACGCGCGCGACAGCTCCACCATGAAAGATCACCATCATCAGCTAGTTCTCCAGTAACAGGAGTAATTGATGGAACATTCAAGAGTCAGTATCTTGTTAGTGTCACTGTGGGCTTTAAAGATGTTCAAAGGAGTTCTTTACTGGGCACCACTGAGTCAATCATGCCAAGCGTCAAAGCATTTTAGTCTTGCTGCCAACAACATCGGCGACGCTCGAACTACGACAGGTATTCAACGTCAAAGAGGAATCTTGCTCATCCCAAACAAAATAGAAGCGGGTACGGCTACTTCTTTGCTGAGCAGCATGCAAAATTGAAGCCCCTCCACCCGGGGAAGGATAAGAAGATCAGTAGGATGATTGGTGGAGTATAGATCCCCTGTCCAATATTATGGTGTTTTATTGTGTCCAATAAATTTCAGTCGTTTATTTATGTGGGTTCTACATGGGACCCATATGGGACCCGCAAAATAAATGGCTGAGATTTTATGAGACAGAATAAGACAGAGTAAAACTGGACAGAGGATCTGGTCCCTCATGGAATGATCTCGGTGATGGGACGTCAGAGAACGATGAAGGACGCGGTTACAGTGGCTCCAGGGCTATTTAAGATTGGTGAGCACGAAAAATATGATTTTTATGCCTGACGGGCATGGAGATGCAAGGGTGGTGAACGCATGCAGAGAAAGAATGCACCAGCTCCTGGTGGAGGAGATGGAGAAAAGTGAGCCAAGTGGTAGTAACGGTGGGCGGGGATTGAGGTATTGGGAGAAGCTGATGGGAAGTTGTTTTGGGAAGATGGATGAGGAGGTGAATGGTGATGGTTGTGAGGGAGAGGTGGAGCTAGGGAAAGCTGGATGGACAGAGCGGACGGTTGGATCTCGGCTGCAGTGGTTGTTCTTGTGGGGAAAAGGAAGGTTGTAGTGGCGCATTGCGGGAATTGTAGGGCGGTGTTGTGTCGGGACGACATGGCTGGAGTCCAGATCCTCTGTCCAATATTATGGTGTCTTATTGTGTCCAATAAGTCTCAGTCATTTATTTACGTGGGTCCCGCAAAATAAATGACTGAGATTCTATTAGACAGAATAAGACAGAGTAAAACTGGACAGAAGATCTAGACTCGCATGGCTGTGCCTTTGTCTGGTGATCATAAGGTTATGTGCCACCAAGTCTTTTTTTTGTCTTTTACTTGCTAAGAGGTCTCTTATATGCATCAAATACCTTGCTTCTGTGCTGCGTAAAACACAAGGCTACAAGTTCTGGGCCAAAAAAGGGCTAGACCCTTATGTGAATAAGAGCCCAAACGTAAAGTCCATACACATTTTGAACCATAGCCAATCCACGCTTTGCACAATTAGCTAAGGGGTCGTTTGGTTCCACTTCTGTTTTTCTATTGTTGTTTTTAGTATCTGTTTCCTGTTTTTTGTTTTTATTTTTTTTCTAAAAAAACGAAAACCTGTTTGGTTGAGATTTGTAATATAAAAATTGAAAACAAAAACCTGTTTGATTGAAATTTCTAATAAAAAACTAAAAACAAAAGCATGCTTGATTTTATTATCATGTTTCTATTTTTTGTAATTATACTATTATGTGTAATAATTATAATATAATACATTATATTTTTAA
>JANITX010000002.1:18128818-18141273 GCA_027564395.1 Erythroxylum ulei
CCATGAGGACAGAACTTTTATGTCCTCGTCATCCGTCCTCGCGTCCGAGGACGGTAACCAAACATAGCCTAAAAGGCTTTCAGATGAAAACCTCGAGAGACATCCTTTGACCTAAAAATCCCAAAAACCCTAAGAAATCCCGCTCGCCAGATAAACCCCCAAAAGATGAGGTTCAGAGGGGATAGGGAAGGGCAACCCCTAATGTACCACCACGGCCATCCATGCATGTTCCATCGTACCAAGAAAAGCTTTTGGGCAAGATTGAGAAGATGAAAGATAAACCAAAGACGGATCCCGTCGATCTCTTGGCTTCTAAAGTCATAATGATGCAGTTTCGAAATGAGGATGACCTCTATCCAAAGGGCGAGCTTGATGTCTTGGATTTAGGCTCTGACTACTATCTTATTAACTTTAACATTGATGATGATCTGAACAATGTGATCAATAATGGTCCTTGGATGATACAGGGTTGCTATCTCATAGTGAGGCAATAGACACCAGAATTCAAACCCTCCACATCATATATGAATAAGATCCTGGCTTGGGTACGGTTCCCAGAACTACCAGTTATGTACTATGATGAAAATGTTCTGCGAGTCTTGGCTTCTGGGGTAGGGATTCCTTATCGTGTTGACTTAAACACCTCATACGCTACTCGTGGTCAATTGCTATAGTGTGCGTCAAGATTGGCCTTGCCAAGCCTTTGGTGGGGAAGATTTGGTTTGATGATGAGTGCTATAATTTTGTGTCTGAAGGGCTAGAAACAATTTGTTTTACTTGTGGTGTGTATGGGCATGTTCAATCCTCGTGTCCTTTATTGATGTCGGCAACCCACATGCTAGCTTCTGCTGCGGTGAGCAGTGAAGGTGTGGCTGAGGAGCACCCCCTATTGGTGGTATCAATGCAGTAGGTAAAGTCGACGACAAGACTGAGAAGACTCAACATTTTGGGGAATGGATGAATGTGGACAGATGTAAACGTCATCCTTCCCGCCCCAAAATTCCAGAAACGATCCAAGGAGACGGTATGCAAGATAATCGAAATAGATACCAAGCATTAAATGAGGAGATCACAGAGCAAGTGTTAGACGCAACTGAGTTCCATATTGGAAGTGTCGATGTAGTAGGTCCTTCTTCCAGGCTAGTGTTGAGGCAGCATAAGACAAGAACGGTTGGTAATAAAAAATAAGCCCAATGTCAAGTCCAAGCTTAATGTGGAACAAAGCAAAGCTGGGGCCCAGGCTCTACAAGTCTCGAATGATGGGAATAATGCTAAGGAATGCCAGGTTATTCTTGCTCAGAAGGACCCAGGTTTTGCTACAGATGGGGAGGTGAACATGCGGTTGGTAAAATCTTTAGCTGGCACTTTCCAGTAAATTTTTTCTTCGAACAACAGCCAGAACATCATGACTGGTGAGCAATACAAATCACAAGGGGATGCTACTGTCTTAGGTGATCCTCTTGACCTAAGCACTATTACGCAGGACAAAGACATTGTAGTGTTGTTATCCTCTTCAGATAACCAGGAAGGCATCCTAGGAATGGAGGTGGATTCCACTCAGGATCCTGAACATGTTCCTGAGACCGCCATGGTTGTGGAGGTAGAAGATTCCCATCTGGAAGGTGATTCAGGACATTAGGCCATGCTTGTTTGGGTTTGTATCACAATTCTGTTCTCTTGTTATTTAATGATTAATGCTAATATAATTTGTTGGAATTGTCGTGAGGTTGGTAAGAAAGATTTTGTTCTTACTATTAAAGATATCAAGCAAACTCATAATCCTGCTATCTTGTTCTTGCTGGAAACTCATATTTCAGGCTCTCGCACTGAGAAGGTTTCTCGGGTCCTCGGGTTTGTTATGGTTGAGAGAGTCGAGACTGTTGGCTATGCTGGCGGTATTTGGGCCCTTTGTAATTCTTATTCTACTGACATTTCCATTCTCTAATCCCATAGACAATGTCTATCTCTGGTTGTCCATGGACCGAATGGTAAAGACTGGGTGTGTTCTGTTATCTATGCTATCCCGATTAACTCCATTAAGGAACCTTTGTGGGAGTATTTGACTTATGTGAGTACGGATATTAACCTCCCCTGGCTAGTTATTGGGGACTTCAATGATTATCTTCATCCTAGTGGGAAAAGAGGTGGCAACTTTAATTGGAGACGTGCGAGCATCTTTTACTCACAGATAGGTGTTTGTGGACTGCATGACATGGGTTTTAAGGGCTCTCCTTATACATATGCACGCAAGAGCCATGGAATCTTCACTACTCATGTCAGACTAGATCGAGCTTTATGCAATGCGAACTGGCAATCTCTCTTCCTAAAAGCCTTAGTTTATCATCTGTCGCGAACGGTTTCTGATCATAATCCTCTATTACTCAAGTTGAATAATTTTATTCCTACTCCTTCTACAAGGCCGTTTTATTTTCAGGCTACGTGGCTTCTATATGATGAGTTTTCTCGAGTTGTTAGCAAGGTGTGGACTCCTCATAAACATTGTGTCCAGGAGGCTATCCAGGCTGTGACTCATGTGGCAAATATTTTCAATACAACTATATTTGGCAATATATTTCAGTGTAAGAAGCTTATTCTGGCGAGAATACAGGGTATACAAACCTTTTTGGGTAATCGACACTCATCTTTCTTGGTGGATTTAGAGGAAAATTTGATTGAGGAATACCGTACTGTTTTAAGACAAGAAGAATTACTATGGTTCCAAAAATTCAGAATACAATGGCTACAGGCTGGTGATAAAGCAACTAAATTATTCCATGCTACTACCCTCTCTCGTAGGAAGAAAAATCGTATTGAAAAACTACAATTACAATCGAGCTTATGGACCTCTAAACCTGAGGCTATAGAGCACGAGGTCCTCTCTTTTTACAAGGACCTTTTCTGCACGACAGAGAGTATGATTAGGACAAGGCAACTGGGTGCCAATGGTATTCTCTCTGTGGAGGCTTGTGAATCGCTGGTTAAACCATTTGATACTGCGGAGGTACTTATGGCAGTTAAATCTATGAAACCTTATAAAAGCCTAGGTCCGGATGGTCTTCAGCCTATCTTTTACCAAATCTTTTGGCAGGATGTGGGTGGATCTATTGTCAGTATGGTTAAGCAAGCTTTTGAGAGTGGAGTTGCGCCTCATGATATTTCTAATACACTTCTTGTCTTTATCCCCAAGGAAGAGAATCCGGTGACTATTAGCCAATATCGTCTGATTAGCCTTTGTAATGCGATCTATAAAATCTTGACGAAAGTTATAGTGAATCAGGTTAGACCTTTTCTAGCAGACTTGGTCAATCCAGTTCAGGTTGCTTTTATCCCTAGAAGAAAGGCTTTTGATAACATAATCATTGCTAAGGAGGTTATCCGCGTGATTAAGAGTTTGAGAAAGGGGGGTATGGCTGTGAAGATAGACTTGGCAAAAGCTTATGATAGAGTTGATTGGGACTTTCTACGACAGGTGTTAATGGAATTTGGCTTCCTCATGATCTATGTCAATCTGATTTTGAGCTGTGTCTTGAGCTCTGTGTTGTTAATTGTATGGAATCGCTAGCGACTTGAATCTTTTAAACCGAAAAAAGGCCTTCACCAGGGTGATCCTCTATCTCCCTATCCGTTTGTACTATGCATAGAGAAGCCCTCAGGTTGATCACGAAGAAGGTTAATGAAGGCCAATGGAAACCAATTGGTACCTCAGCCAATGGTCCTCAAATCTCTCATCTCCTGTTTGCCGATAATGTCCTACTCTTTGTGCATGCCTCTAGGAGTCAAGCTAGAGTATTGCGTCTTACTATGGATGTGTTTTGCCAAGTATCAGGGATGCAAGTGAATAATGCCAAATCTAAAGCTTTTATCCCCAACAAAGTTTGTAGAAGGAAACGGGAAAGGATTAAAACTGCCTTGGATATCAATAACTCCCAACGTTTAGGGGCATACCTTAATGTGCCCTGTATACTCAGAGAATGACTAAGACTAATTATGCTGGGATCCTAGACAAGATTAACTCTAGACTAGCTGGTTGGAGGAGTAAGCTCTTGAATAAAGCGGGAAGGCCTACCTTAATCCAGGATACAATCACGTCTATTCCAATTTATGTTATGCAGTCCACTTGGCTTCCTCGAGCAGTGTGTGACAAGATTGATAAATCAGTGCGTGGATTTTTTGGGGTAATAAAGGCAATCAAAAATGGGTCCATCTCATTGCTTGGAATACTATTACAACTCTAAAATAGTGCAGTGGGTTAAGTGTGCAGCAAGCCAGGGATTCTAATACGGCTTTGCCAGGTAAGATGTGTTGGGACATATGTATGGATAGAAATAGTTTATGGGTGAAGGTCCTCAAGTCTCGATAATTGGTTGGCCAAGACGTCATGACATATAACCCTCCTTTGACAGCTTCAACGTTAAGGAATTATGAAAGTTATGGTTATCCTCAAAGATGGTTTTGGCTGGAGGTTAGGAGATGGGACAGGCATCAATTTTTGGCATGACAAATGGCTCTTTGTAGGAAATCTTGCTTCAGTTGTTGGGCAAGTCCCTGCCCATCTCACTAATCTCATGTTGGTGATCTCCTCTCTCCATCCATAGGGTGGGATTTGACTCCTATTACAGGCATTGTTCCCTCGGAGGACTATGATCGAATCCTGGCGATACCTCGTCTTATTACCCATCAGGGTAAAGACAGCATTATCTGGTATGGTAGCATCACGGGAGTATATAACTCTAGAGGAGGATATGACTTTATCACGAGTGTTCCATCTTTGGATGGACCGACTAGTTGGCGGTGGATTTGGAAACTTTGGGCAGCTCAAAAGCATAAGGTGTTCTTGTGGCTAGAGGCATGGAATAGACTCCTCACTAATGAAGTTCGATATGAGAGAGGACTATGCGTATCTCCTCTCTGTGGGCGGTATGGTACCAGTACCGAAAGTGTTCTCCACTTACTGTGTGACTGCACTCACACAAAACTTATTTGGGAAGCAGCTATGGTACAAAGAACTGACCACTTTTACTGAGAGCAACATATCTTTCTTTGGCTTAAAAGAAACTGTGTGCAGAATGGTAATGATGTTCATCGTACTTGGCGATTTATTAACACCTGTTGGGTCATTTGGAGAACAAGGAACAAGTGCGTGATCGAAGGAGAACAAATCAATTGTCATGGGCAACTCTGCCAGGTCAATGGGCTACTCAGGGATTATATGGATGCTTTTGGTGTCTAATATAGTGAGATGCCGCAACAACATGTCTCTCTCCTTGTAGCTTGGCTTCCCCCTCCTGATAATTGGCTAAAGCTTAACGTGGATGGGAGCGCCAATGGTAGTTATAGATAGACGAGTATTGGCGGGGTGATTCGGGATAGTTATGGTAACTAGATAGCGGATTTTTCTTGTCGTGTTGGGATCACCACCATCATGGTTGCAGAACTCTTGGCTCTTAAATACGGTCTTACTTTTGTAAGAGGATTTCATGTGATGGCCTTATGGTTGAATCTAATTCCATGGAGGCATTGCGTTGCTTAGAATTTTCTACTGATGCCTTAGTATTCCATCCCCTTGCTAGTTTGATATATGATATTCACTCCTATCTTAGCGGTGCTATACGGTATACAATCTCTCATGTTTTTCGTGAAGGGAACCAACGCGTTGATTTCTTAGCTCATTTGGGATCGGGAAGTGTGCATGGGGAGTGTGTTTGGCACACACCTCCTCCTGGTCTGTGTGATCTTTTGTGCGCAGATGCTCAAGGGATTACTTTTAGTTGTTCTTAGCGCATCTAATGTACCTAAAAAAAATTCTTCATATGACCCCTAAAAGTCATAGTTATGAACGGAGTTTAATGCTTTGGAGCTTTTGAAAGACAAAGCAGAAGTCATAAACCAATTGTAGAAGACAAGTTAACATTAAATAACAATGCAAAACCTAATGACAGACATTATAGGTAGGTTCATTAAACATCAAATGAGAATGGCGAATTCCTTTTTGGAGCCATATATTCAAAAGGTTATCACTCGTCAACCATTTTATAATATTCAAACTACATTCGAAGAAAATTTCGCAATTTGAGTGTATAATAAATGAATAATTTAATTAATTGACACGCAAAAATTTGTTCTTTTGTTTATTTTCTTTCTGTGATCTTCAACTTTTTCATTAAGAAATTTCATGAAGAAATTTAAAAGAATGAATATCTATTAAGATTTTTTTAAAAAAAAGAGAGGAATATAAAGTTTAAGAGGAATTTTAAAAGAAATTTTAAATTTAAGAAAGATTTACAAAATGATAATTCTTACTATCTTATTTTCTCTGTTTATTTATTTTTTGTTCTTCCTTTTGAATTAGTGGTAAAAGTTAAATTTTGGGTGTTTCTAGTATTATTGTTAATGGCCTGTGCTTCCTTCTGACAATATAATTTAGGTTTAATTATAAAAAAATCTCAAATTTTACTCAATTTTATAATTATAGATTAAACTTTAAAAAACAACAATTAAATATCTAAATTTTTAATTCTTACAAAATTAGTTCAACATTAGTATTTCCGTTAATAGAATTGACATAACAAGCCAGGTCGGATGTATTTTTAGATACGTAAAATAATGGGTAGAATAGATTGTACATGTTATAATTTTGTTTAATTAATTAATTAATATTAAATAAAACGAAAAAAAAATAAAACCATAAACCCTAACCCATTTGAATTCGTCTCTTTAGTTGCAGGTTGCACCTTCCCCACTCCACGGGCCCACTATCTCGGGGTAGATTTGAGCCCAGTAAAAATTATTAAACTGGGCTTCGCCTGAGGCAAGATAAACCGATAGTAACCCATTGCTATCCCTGGTCTGTAAATTAGGTGTCATCATATTTAGTACAATGCACCACCTCATCAGTCATCATAGAATATGCAGTACTTTCGCTTCATGCTTTGATGAAACTGGCAAACACCATTAGTACGTAATTACTTATTTTATGAATATTCATTCAATTAATTTTTTATAGATTTTATTTAATAAATAAATAAATGGTCACGAAATATAAGACACGAAATAACAGAACTAAGTGATCAAAACTCATTCAAACTAGTTACTCTATAAGGCACAAATTAAATACAACTTCATTGCAGACTACAACAAAGGCAATCGATGTGTAGACTAACTCGCGAACTTTGCAGCGCGGATTGAGACTAGGCTCACTACTTTCGATAGTATATTTATAGGATGTCTCTCAATCCTCTTAGAAGACATATCGGATGCTTGTCGCCTCAGACTTATGATGTAATTTGTACTGTGCTTTCTTACCTTTATTAAAAAAAATACAAAAAAAAACTCAACTTCATTGCCTCGGGAATGGAGAAACCATCGGATGTGTAGAGGAACATATTCTTAGGTGCAAAAAGTTTCACTTCTCAATGGCGCTGTAAATTTATTATGGACGACCGTCTTAGCGAGGTCTAACGAGATTAGAAGCCATGCTTGTTTAAGATGCTTCTTGCTATTTAAAAGAGACAAGTAAAAATAGAATAAAGAAAACATCACCCTCGCACACATATAAATTAGAGGATGACGGCATATCAAATTTAATTGAGAGATTCAAACTTAGAACTTGTTAAAAAATAGATAGATACATACACGTCTATAACTCCATGTGGCTGCCGCTGCCAAAGGATCTGACTCCAAATTCTTCATCAAAACGCGTTGAAGACCAATTAAAAGGAAGGTGGCTGTACGAAAACCAAGTCCACCCATAAATATAGCCGAGTCCATATGGCATGTAGGACTATTGTTTAGGGGTTTGGCCAATGCAACGCAAGGCAAGGCAACTAATGAACAAACTCCTAATTTGCTTCGGGCAACAACCAACAAGAAAGAAACATGACTGACCAATTCTGTAACATGCAAATGACAAGCAGAGATTCGCTTAAGCCAGTGCAACGCACGGGAAGGCATCTAATAAACAAACTCCTGTTTTTTTCTCTGGCAACAACCAACAAGAAAGAAACATGACCAATTCGGTAACTTGCAAATGACAAGCAGAGATTTATATTTGTGGTCGCTCTCACTGCCTCAGCAAATGATGGTACCGTTTAGGATGGGACCACGCAACATCTGACTCTCAACTACAATATCAATATCAATATAGGATTTATTACACTTTTAGAAAACTGTTATTATTGATTAATCAAACTTATTTTATAAAAATAATAATTTTATTATTTATAATCACCATACCAAACTTTTTCCTTAGTTATATTTTGATTTATAAACGTAGAAAAATGACAAATTAAAATGTATAAAAAGGCTATCATATGATTAAAAAATAAGTACTTACATACACAAACATATATATATATAATAACAATAAATTTACTTTCATTTGAGCCATTTTTTAGTTCAAATTTTAGAGTCCATTTGGTGAATTATTATTTAAAATTTTACATCAATTTCATTAAAGACATTTTATAATCAAAGTCACGATAATTAGGATGATAAATTTTCACCTATAAGCTTAAATTTAGTTATTTTTAATAAGTCAGTCTATGAGTCAGGCTTAGGCTTAAACAAACTCGATGTCTAATTATTATAAACAAAACAACATTATTTTAGTTAGAAGAGTTGGGTCTCAGGTAAGCTTAGATCTGAGTAATTTAGACCTTGATTTAATTAAAAAATTAAATTATTCTATAATTTAATTTTTAAAATTATTTTAAAAAATTTGACAGAGACTGGCCATGGCCAGCTCATTGCCTTCCGTAACAATGATGATTCTTATCACATTGAAAATCACTATCTCATATTAAAACTTAAAACTTTTATAAGCTATGAAACCCTTTATATGAAGTTCATTAGGTGTTGGTTTAACAATAAAAAAAAAAAAAAGGAAAGTTGAATTTAAAGTATTTGATTTGCGACATTTGTGGTTTAACTTTCTTTTTTTTTTTTTGACAGAGTGAAGAAAATTGTGGGTTCCTTGTGTATGGTGACAATAAATTTCAAAGTTTCGCCAAATTAGAGAAGTTGGAGAATCCAGGACTTCATTAGTTCCCTACATCCAATGAGGACTCTTTGTTACGGACATGCTCCTTCCAAAGTCAATCTGCTAGAAAACGACCATTTGTGTTGGACGAGTCGAACTAGAGAGAACAACAAAAAGCTGGTATCTTATGGACATAAAAATACAGAGAATATTAAAAGCAAAGAAAAATACTTTTAAGTTTCAATACATACAGACCCTTGTATAATTACAGAAACAAGAAACATCTGTAGTGACAGGAATCAACAGATAGTAAGTGGCCGAACGGAGCAAGCAAACCAAGTTGTCTTGTCTCTTCTCGACAAGTCATTGTTTTAGCACCAACAAGTGGCAACATCTAGTCAAAAGCCGGCCTTTGCTTTGTTTCCTTCAAATACACCAAACGCAGCCATGCTTCTTCTAATACCATTTCCTTCTCTCCACTTCTCTTAATGGGTTTTGCCCTCTCTAGCCGCAAAACCCATCAAGATCAGTCTCAACTTTCACCACACTAACATCCTCCAAGTCCAAGATTTTGAAAGGTACAGAGTTGAGAACCAGCTTTTGTTCGTGTAACATGGACAGGCTTATTAGTTTAGAGCCATCGAATGTTGTAGCTATAAGAATTGAACCAGGCCAGAAATGTTATGGAGAGCTCACTCTTCGCAACGTCATGTACACTATGCCTGTGGCTTTCAGAATTCAGGCACTGAATAAGGCAAGTTACACAGTGAAGCCACATTCAGGGATCATAGCTCCATTGGCGACTCTAACTGTGGAGGTCACATATCATCTTCCTCCAGGCTCCGTGACCCCTGAAATATTCCCTCACTGCGAGGACTCGTTTCTCTTGAGCAGCGTAGTGGTTCCTGGTGCCGCGAACAAAGACTCGACTATTGACGCCGTCCCTAATGACTGGTTTACCAAGAAAAAACAAATCTTTATAGACAGTGGTATCAAGATCATGTTTGTTGGATCACCCGTGTTGGCACAGCTTGTGAAGAATGGCGCGATGGATGATATCCGAGAAGTGCTTGAACATAGTGACCCTTCTTGGAAATCTGCCGATTCTGTGGATTCTCATGGGCATTCATTGCTTCACATAGCCATCGGTCAGAGCCGCGCTGATATAGTTCAATTAATCCTCGAATTCGATCCAGACGTTGAATTTCAGAAGCGAACAGGGACCAGTCCGCTTGAGATGGCCGCTGGCTCTGGTGAGGCATTGATCGTTGAGCTTCTTTTAGCTCACCGAGCAAACACAGAAAGGTCGAAGTCGTCTACATGGGGTCCCATTCATCTCGCAGCAGGAGGTGGCCATTTAGAGGTTTTGAGGCTTCTTTTACTCAAAGGTGCTAATGCGAACGCCCTCACCAAAGACGGTAGCACTGCTCTTCACTTGGCGGTTGAGGAGCGCCGCCGTGAATGTGCTCGTCTTCTACTAGCTAGTGGAGCAAAAGCAGACATTCGGAATACTAGAGACGGTGATTCGCCCGTACATTTAGCTGCAGCTTTAGGAGATGAGAACATGGTGAAACTGTTACTGCAAAAAGGAGCCAACAAAGATATTCGAAACAAGCTAGGGAAATCAGCCTACGATATAGCAACGGAATATGGGCATACATGTCTCTTTGATGCCTTAAAATTGGGTGACAGTTTATGTGTCGCAGCTCGTAAAGGAGACGTGAGGGCAATATACAGGTTGATTGAAAATGGTGGGGCCATTAATGGTCGTGATCAACACGGATGGACCGCATTGCATAGAGCTTCGTTTAAAGGAAAAACCGAAGCGGTTCGCACATTGATGGATAAAGGCATTGACATTGATGCGAAAGATGAAGAGGGTTACACTGCATTGCATTGCGCAGTTGAGAGTGGTCAAGCAGAAGTTATTGAGTTATTGGTAAAGAAAGGTGCAGATGTTGAAGCAAGGACTAATAAGGGTGTCACCCCTTTACAAATTGCCGAGTCTTTGCATTATGTTGGTATTAGTAGGTTACTGACTCGTGGTGGTGCAGCTAAAGACGGTGTCAATCAAATGGCAGCGACTTTGCGAGCTGCTTTCTCCGGCAAGTTGCCAGGTAAAGACGTGGAGAAGTTGACGAAGAACAGGCCTCCGACAAGAGCAAGAACAATGCGTAATAGCTTTGATCGGCCGGTGCCATTGGCTGTGCTTTAGTCATTACAAATGCAACATGAATTTGTGATATACGAGTTTGGCCTCGTCCCCCTTAGAACGCTTAAAATTATTTCTTTTCAACAGAATTGGGGTAGGTGGTACTGAAGACAACTGTATTGGGGTAAGTAAGTGGTACTGAAGATATGTGGATTGAAGTCGGTAGTCTCGTAGAAAACCATTATGTTCATTATGTGACCTAATTGTATAATATGTTTTGTTTATGAGCCAAATTTTAAAAACTTAATTTCTTCCATAAACATGTGTAATGTCTGTCAACCTTTTTCGTATGACTTCCCGATGTATCAATAAGGGATCACCAAGATCCCAATGACCTCAATATCTAGCCGGATGTCAACTAACGGCTGGAACCGGGAAAATTCTACCACATATTTACCAGGACAATGTTGTATCAAAGGATAGTTGTGAGTATGCAACCAACCCATTGGACACCCGTCCCCACACCTAGATCCCGGTTTCCACCCAGCATCGCAGATAACAATTATGTGGTCGTTCGAGTGTTGATGTCCATATAGAATCATCCTTCCTACTTCTGTTCCTATAAAAGTCAAAAGTTACAGCTCATCGATGAGAATAATGCATTTTAAGCAAGCACTCAAAAGGTCTTTGAGCGTAGAACCCCGAAATGACGCTTAGGTGATGAAATGATGATTTAAGCATGAAGATGAAGGGAAATTCGTAGCTTCTGCTTTTCTCGTGTGATATATTGTTGTACCGTAGTGATAGAATTCAGTCGCACCTTCGCTTAATACGAAATAAAATAAGAACATTCATAATACAAATATCAAAGAAACTTCCTGTTAAAACCTAGCTAGTAATTGATAAGTTAGAGATTCCATGTGTAGTCTTCCTAAATTGTTGTTTGTTGTTTCTTTTTCTTATGCCAATTTTGGATCTGAAAGTAAGAGGAACCTAAAATGTCAACTTCTGATGATCAATGGACGTAGTAGAAGAAAAAAGTTGACTCGTTATTTTAGTGAGTTCAAAGCATTAAAACAAGAAAAGAATTAAAAGTTGGTGTGAGCTGGTAATAGCGGTAGACGAATAAAAATGTCATAATAACTACTTGTCAAATATAATATTAAGATTATAATTAATCTCTACTCCAAAGTCCATACCTAACTGGCTCAGTCGGATTCTGCCGGGGTTGGACGTTGTTGCTCAGATTCATAATTCTGTGTGACTTCGGCTGAAGAATACCTGCAAAACAAACAAAGGCACGCCGGGGGTTGGTTCCCGGAAGGC
>JANITX010000002.1:18162175-18181067 GCA_027564395.1 Erythroxylum ulei
ACGGGAGTATGCCTACTGCATACCAGTCGGAGCTAGAGGTCGGGATCAGTTTACGTCTGCTTTAGTGGCATTCAATTCTTGTAAAAATGTATCTTGCCGCAATTTCTGTAAAATAGTGCTTGTAGTTCAGTGGGCCCCAAGTGGTTATTGACATTCTTTTGATTGTGATGTAATTACTGAAAATGTTTATGCTTAAAGTTGGGCCCAATGTGATTATGGATTTTTATACATTCGATGGCTAAATACTGTGACTGCATTATGATGACCTAAAATGTTTACAAATTAAAGCGGGTCCAAATTGTTTACTGATTTCCGCACATAAGAGTTTATTCAAAAAAAAATATACTAAGTGTTTGACTGTATTCGAGTGCTCTAGTATACCTCTCTCGTGAGGTACGGATTCGGATATCACCCACGATATCGGGTTCGGGTCCTGCGGGAGTGGGGTGCTACAACTGCAGAGCCTACACCTACAGTCCAGCAACCTCAAACAACGTTGTCTACATCCCAGCCTTTTACCATCACCCCTACAGCTCAGCAAACTCAACCAACATTATCTTCTGTACTTGAAACCACGACTTCTTTTAACCCACCTGAAACCACACCAACCTAGCCACCTGAAACCATGCTATCCTTATCTTCTGTACCTAAAACCACGACTTCTTTTAATCCACCTGAAACCACGACAACCCAGCCACCTGAAACCATGATATCCCGTGCACCTCCTGACCCACCACAACGCACCCACTCTATGGTCACTCGTGGTATGAACAAAATATTCAAACCGAAATTGTACACTGTAACCAAACATCCCTTACCCAACACAGAGGAACCTCGCACCATTATCTAAGCCTTAAAAAATCCCCAATGGCGTGAATCTGCTAATTTTGAATATGAAGCACTGAAAAGGAACCACACTTGGACTTTGGTACCAGCTGATGAGGCTCGTAATGTTATTGGTTGAATGTAGATATTTTGGACTAAGCGCAATCCTGATGGCTCCATTGTGCGTTACAAATCACGTCTTGTTGCTCCATTACAGTCGTATTCAATACAAAACAAGTTAAAATTGCCATATTCTTCATTAAGGAGAAATAAGATATAAAATTATGAAGTATTAACTGGCTAATACTCTTATTAAAGCAGTCTTAGAAGGAGAGTGTTGAGAGAAATTTTTTTAATAATTATTAGGATAATATATAATTATAATATATTTTTTAAGCTGTTAATTTTTGATAATTTAGATTCAGTTAAATCCCTACTTTTTAGTTTCAATTTAACAATTAATTAGTTTATACTATTATTTTACTATTATATATATATGAGTACTTCCTCTTAAAAGATACGAAAAGAATTTCAAGCAGAGGAGTTAAAATAGATTAGTTGTGATTTTGCTTTTGGATGTCAATTGATTAATCGACTGATAATTTAATGATGTTCACAGTCTGATTTTAGGTTAGTTTCTATGCTGTTTATGTCTTTCATAGTCGTTAATTTCAGTTTCGTATAGAACCACCTTAATATCCATACATTTTTATTTCATAATTTGTGCTCTTACCAACTTTGATTTGATTACTATTTAAAGAGCATTGATTGGTAATCTGGAGTAGTACGCATCGCGGTCGGAGAAGAGATAGGTTTGGTAAGAATTCATTTCACATGCTTTTGCATTGTCAAACACAAGCAATCGATACTAAGATGACGCAATTTATTTACCCTTAAAATTTCTCTTCATATTCTTAAACATTCTCAAATTCATTATCGTTTACATTATGAGAACTCTCTCGTATTAAAATTTTGTTGTTCATATTATCATATTTTTTTGTTTATTATCCTAGCATTAAAATAATTCGTATTTTCTAAAATTTATAATTGTCAAGATAGTTTAATTTCGATGTGAAAAAAGAAAAAAAGAATAATGTGAAATGATATTCAATATAAAACTTAAATGTGAAATGGTATTCAATATAAAACTTAAAAAAAGTCGACTATCTCCACTTAAGTACATTCAACAAATCGCTTTCGTATAGTCCACTTTCTGAGAAAGTGATTATATAATAATATTAAACATCTTTTAGGATGTCACATAGTGGGAAATGGAATCCACGTAGCAAGCATCCATTGCCGCCTTTTCTAGTTGCCGTGCGACATACCAAATGGATGTAAAGGTTCACGGTAGGTAGCATACAACAGCTTTTAAGAATTTTAAAACATTCTTTACTTGATTAAAAAGAGCAAATTATGAATACGTTATAATTTCTTGAATGTATATACGTTTGCCTGTGCTCGTGTATAACAAAACAGTGCAAAGCTGGTGTCCCGATTATCACTGTTTTCTTTTAATTTGTTAAATATGGCAGACTGGCTACCCACCAACAAATACCAAATGCGATGAATACAATGAGAAAATGCAAGCTAAAACTTGACGTACCATAGAAAAGTCTGACACTCACCAGAAGTACGTCCACGGCTAGGCCTACCTTACCTACTACTGTTTTTCAAAAAACTTGTCTTAACTACCAGAATTACCCCTCCCTTCCCATCCCATGGCCTACCAATCACTCAATCTAAACCAAATCACAAGAAAAATCCAAACAAATTCATAATTTTTTTTCCGATTTTTAGAATTAAAAAACCATTTTTTTTAGTTTTTAGCTGTGGTTTAACCCAATATTATCAAATTTACTTTATTTTGACTATCAGTAATTATTATTTGAATTTTTGAACTTTTTATCAAATAAAATAATCTTAATTTTAAGGATACTATTGTTCAAGAGAATGGTATTCTTTTTTTCAAACATTTGACCCAATTTCCCTCCTTTTCTTCTATTAATTTGTATGATGTTTAATTAAAGTAAAGAAATATATAATTCTTATTTACTGAAATTTCTAATCTGTTAAATGGTTCTTTCTTCTAAAAATATTGAGATATAAATTACTAATTTTTCTGAAATTACTACATTGCATTATAATTTTAATATATAATTTTTAAATAAAGTCAATTAAATGTTTATCTTTGATACAATCCAAATTATTTAAATTTTTTTTTTCGATTTGCTTTACAAAGTTATTTTTTTGACATAAAGAATCTCATTAACATATAATTTCGTATTCATTAATTAACAATTAGGCAATGGGTCATGTTTATATGTGTTGTAAATTTACGGAAACCCATAGATTTTTCTTTCAAAATGAAAGCTTGAACTCAAGCTGCTAATAAATTGAATTAGTCATACAAATTAGAATTTAGATTTAATGAATAGTATGATCAACGGTCACCAACATAAGACAGGTACTTGTTACTTGATATTGCAAATATTTATAATAAAATTTACCCTTCAAATTTTAAGTCTCAGCGAAATTAAGTTTTTATTGTATAATAAAATTTACCCAATTGCAAGAACATTCAAACTAGGTTGCTACTTCTCATCATCCAAACCCCAGTAAACTTTTCCATCACGTGTTCCAAGCGTAAAATATTGGAATGGGACCCCCCTACACCTACTCACTCAAATCTCAATACAAGTAAATGCAGGGATATTCTAGGTAATATAAGATTATAAACATAAAAGTAGCGAAGCAAAGTAGTGCCATTGTCACCAACCTCAGCCACCAACTTTCTCGCTTGCAGATATTATTATTGTATAGGTAATTATTAACGTTAGTAGTTTACCGCTACAACGAAGTTGGTGTTAAATTATTATGCATCCATCCAAAATGGACTTACAAAACGCTCTCAACTCAACTCAACTCAACTCAAATGGTTACGATAGACATGCTGCTAAAAAAGTTCGCATACGTGAATAGATGAAGGCCCCCTCCTTCTGCATCTATTGTACAAAGCAACCAACCAAGCTATAGTGCGATGGTCACAGGCCAATCCAACCCGGGCATAGGAGTGAGGGAAATGGAATAGTCTGAAGAGGAACCAATTGAAATAGTCGAGGGAGATATTTCTATCATATAAGGCGAATTCAGCAAAGGATTAGAACTATCCAACACATTCAAAGGAAAATTAGATAAAGCTTGGGCAAACGCAGTTGTGATTAAATTACTAAGACGCAAATTGAGATTTAACATGCTAAAGTTCAGATTGATCACTATGTGAAAACCCAAAGGCCTTATGAAAATTGTCGAAATAGATAATGACTTTTACTTCATCAATTTCGTGGAAAAGGAAGACTACATTCAGACTCTCACTCAAGGACCGTGGATAATATATGGCCATGCCCTCTCCGTTCAACTATGGTACCCGAAATTTCGTCCTTCTATTAGAAAAATTACGCAAGTGGTAGCTTGGGTGCGCTTCCCCGAACTCTCCGTCGCCAGGTACTACCCTTCGATTCTCACCGCCCTTGAAAATTTAGTGGGATGCATAGCCAAAATCGACAACACTCAACAAACTCATCAAGGCAAATTCGCGCAGGTAATAGTCAACATCGACCTCAGCTTACCTGTCAGATCCATCATCGAACTAGATGGTGAAATCATGAAGGTGGCTTATGAGGGTCTTCCCCAAATCTGCTTCTCCTATGGACTGGTCGAATATGGAGCCATGACTTGCCCCACGCGACCACTTGAGCAACCTGACACCGTGCCCACCACCGGTGGCCAGAAGACGACCACCCATCCAAATAGCCGAGGTGAATCTTCATCAAGAGACATCAGACAAGCGGATTTCGGGCCATGGATGCAAGTTCAGCAACGCCCTCACCGGCCGCCACCCATCCCAACGGCACATAGACATGACAGGTACAACAACTCCTCCCACGTAGGGTTACAGGGCTCGAGGTACACAGCTCTGTTAGAAATAGAGCTGTTGGACTCCAGAATGGACCCTCCTCAAACAGCTGAGGAAATTCAACAACCCACAACCCATAATACGATGAGTAAGAACCAAGTGAGAGAGAAATCCCTAACCCAGTCGTCGAATAGGGACAATAGGACGAAGCGCCTGTCATTTAATGGAAGAAATGGGTCTTTTACCCACAACTCCAATACGACATCGCAATCCTCCACCCAGCTTCAGTCCATGGACCTACAAGCCTCCCTTCCAAGTCAGCACAAGGCCCACGCTAGACAGAATCCTCCTTTGACGATTACCAAGCCCAAATCACAAGAGACTCAAAGTCCAATAACGAACCACGTGGCCCTATCGATCCCCTCACATGCAAAGGTGATATTACAAGATCAATCTATCACTCTGCCCATATATGAGGATTTGGATTGCAGGGACATGGAGGAAGATCCCAATGAAGACTGTCTTCATACAACCTCGACATCGACCAGTAAAAAACACATGATACCCCTACCAAGACCACCTGATTTGGAAAAAGATTCAACTACCGTCAATGAAACTAATATCGAGTTCAATACTCATATGGAGGAGATTCCATAAGATCTTTTGACAAACCAGTGTCGAGAGCCGACTAATAATGCAATCAGCTCTCATGAAGAATAGATTTTCCTTTCTATTCCATTGATATGTCGATATTAATATGGAACTATCAAGGGGCTGGAGGTACGACCTTCAAGCCTATCATCAAGAGCTATATTCAAATCCATAAACCGATTCTTGTTGTTTTGGTAGAGCCACGTATAAGTGGGGTACGAACGCTAAAGGTTATTAGGAGTTTGGGTTTTGCCCACTTATTCAGGGTGGAAGTCGAAGGCTATTCGGGAGGTATCTAGCTACTTTGGAAAGCTGATATTGTGATCTGAATATTGCTAGCTCACCGACAATTTGTGCATGCTAGTATTGTTTGGGACCAATTGTCTTTTGATTTCATTGCCATTTATGCTAGCTCTACGTATTCGTTAAAAAAAAAATTATGGCAGTATCTACGGAAAATTACTAGGATCACCTCTAAACCTTGGCTATTAGGTGGGGACTTCAATGCCAAATTGGAAAGCATTGATAAACTTGGTGGATCTTGACTCCAACCTATCATCAATTCACAATTTCGAGACTGTGTGCACAGTTGTCATCTCTAGGATCTTGGATTTTCAGGGCCAAGATTCACTTGGCGAAGAGGACAAATTCTTGCTAGATTAGACCGTGCCTTTTGTTCAAACGATTGGAATTCTACTTTCCACAACACAATAGTTACTCGCCTACCCTTCCTGAAATCAAATCATCGGGCTCTCCTAATTACTCTTAACAATAGCGCGCATTCTCCTCCGACGCTTAGGCCCTTTAGATTTCAGTCAGCCTAGTTAACCCATAATTGCTTTGGTCAATTTGTAGCTGCAAATTGGAACCCAACCAGTTCTGATCTTAGTGGCGCGATCAAAATTTTCTCGGAAAGACTACACCTCTGGAACACTACCATGTTTGGCAACATTTTCCACCAGAAAAAGAGACTCATGGCAAGACTTGAAGGCATCCAAAAACAACTAGAAGACACAGACTCGACCTCGCTCTGAGAGCTTGAGGAACACCTACGGTCTGAAATGGAGCAGGTCGTTTACCAAAAAGAACTCTACTGGCACCAACGATCCAGAAGCCAATGGTTAGGCCAGGGAGACAGAAATACAAAATATTATCATGAAATCACAATGACCAGATAACGACAAGCGAGGATTAATTCCTTGAAAGATGGACATAGAAATGTGATTTCAGATACGAGCATCAGAATATTAGCATAAAATTAACTCTAGAAATTATATATGGTCGAATGCCAGCATCCTACAGACTGGCAACTCCATAACCATTTCCCTCCCCTTCCTCATCCAGCTAACGCTGATCTGGACCGTCCACTCAGTCTTGACGAAATCAAGATAGCTTTCTTCAATATGGCTCCAAACAAGGCACCAGGGTTTGATGGGTTAACCGCTCTTTTCTACCAATCCCAATGGGACATTGTCGGCCCTTCTTTGACTTTGTTCATTCAGCAAATTTTTTGTCATGAAGTTTGCGAATCTGAACTCAATCGTAACATTATTGTTCTTATACCTAAGATTTTGTCTCCCACATCGATTACACAGTTTAGGCCAATTATTATATGTTCTGTGATCTACAAAACTATTACCAAGATCATTGTTAATAGGCTTAAACCTTACCTCGACGACCTGGTAACTCCGATCCAATGCAGTTTTGTCCTAGGGTGCTTGATTAGGGATAATATCATTATCACCTAGGAAGTCATCTATATAATGAAAAGGAAAATGGGCCAAAAAGGGATAATGGCTCTAAAAGTGGATCTTGAGAAAGCGTACGATAGGCTGTCATGGAATTTCATCCAAGATATACTAATCGACATCAGGGTTCTTGAGTCGCTGATTAATCTCATAATGAAGTGTCTTTCCATGGTCTCCCTTCAAGTGAATTGGAATGGTGAACTCAGTGACATCTTTCGTCCCTCCAGAGGTATTCGACAGGATGACCCCATATCGTCTTACCTCTTTTTCATATGTATGGAACGACTAGGTCACTCAATTACTCAAGCAATGACACAAGGACGATGGCAGCCTATTAATTTAAGTAGAAATGGACCGCCTCTTTCTCACTTATTCTTTGTTGACGATCTCATCCTCTTCTTCGAAGCCTCAATTGATCAAGTGTTCGTAATTCGGGATATTTTAAATTCTTTCTGTGTTGTTTAAGGATAACATGTCGGCGAAGACAAATCTAGGAGCTATTATTCCAAAAATATCTCGGACGATATCTTAGAGTTTCTCTACTGCACGAAAGAGTCAGCAAAAGAACCTATCAATATGTCCTTGATAAGGTTCAGCAACGCTTATCATGCTGGACAGCCAACCTTTTGTCTTTGGCAAGACACATCACATTGGCTCAGACGGTCCGGTTGCCCTGCAGTCTCTGTGATGAATTGGAGAAACTAATGCGACAATTTTTGTGGGGTTCGTCTAATGGTAGAAAGAGGATTCACTTAGTCAACTGGGAGAAAGTTTGCAAATCGAAAGAGATGGGGGGTTTTAGCATTTGGAAAATTCACGAAACCAATGATGTCTTATTAGTGAAATTAGGATAGACTGTAATTGCCAAGCCTAATGCATTATGGGTAAAAGTTCTCTCTGCGAGATATAACTTTGATGTCAACAATATCCCCACTTTTTTTTTATGTAAACGATGGTTCAATGATCTGAAAGAGCATAAAGGCAACTTGGCACCTAGTTCTATAGGGCATGAAATGGATGATCGACGATGGCACTAGGACTCGCTTCTGGCTAGACCCTTGGATTGCGGGAGTAAGACCCCTTTTTACCCATATTACAACCCCAATCCCTGATTCCACTCTTAACCTCAGTGTCCAACACTTTGTGGACATTGACGGCAATTGAAACTGGGATGCATTTCAATCTTATATCCCGATGTCGATTTGCAGGTCAATAGCAGGTATGTTTCCTCCGAAGCCCTACCTAGGGCAGGATAAGTTGATCTGGGGTATTTCCGACACTGGACAATTCACCATAGCTTCCACTTATTCCATGCTCATGGATCATGAAGATGCCTCACCTCATGGTGTTTGGAAGGTAATTTGGCAATGGAAGGGCCCACAATGCATTCGATCTTTCCTCTGGCTCCTCGCACAAAATCAGTTACTCACTAATCAACAACGTGTCTGTAAACAATTCACTATGGACGGAGCTTGTCATCATTGTCGACTTGAAGAATCCTAGATACATGTAGTGCGAGACTACGTCAAAGCCCGCCAACTGTAGAACATATTCCCCCATAATTAGTTTCTAATAACTTTTTCATTATGCCGAATCGGGAGTTGCTCATTAAAAATCTCCAACACCACCGACGAGTACTTGGGCATGATTGGTCGATTCTTTTTGGCACTACTTGTTGGTTTCTATGGATATGGAGAAATATGACCCTCTTTGATGAACATTTTAATTGGCCTTCCTCAGCAGTTTATATCATTTTGTCTTATGCAGGACTGATCCACAAATCAGCCGTGTGGCAAGGTCGAGCTGATATTGGTTATCGCCCTCGACAAGAGCAACTTGTTGGATGGAGCAAACCTCCTATTGGGTGGGTAAAATTAAACACAGATAGAGCATTCAAACATTCCTCGTCCTCAGCTATAGCAGGTGGCCTTATATGGGATAGTGTAGGCAATTGGCTTAGAGGCTTCACACAAAATCTCGGCTGGTGCTCATCGATGTAAGCGAAACTTTGGGAAGCATTTACCAAGCTCACGCTCGCGTGGAATCTGGGTTATCGCCATATTGAACTTGAAGTGGATTCTATAGTAGTGATTAATATCTTATCTTCCTCAGACAACCGATCAATGCCTCTCAATCCCATAGTCATGGGCATTAACGAACTATTTACTCGGAATTGGACTGTTGTACATCGACATATATATCGAGAGAGCAACAGATGTGTCGACTGACTTGCTAACTATGCAGGTCATTTTCATGTAGGAGTCAACTATTTTGATACTACACTCATTGGGTGTCACTTTATCCTCTTAGAAGATATGTTGGGGATCTGTTTCCCTATACTCGTTGTGTAATCCGTTTCGTTAGCTTTCCTTTTAATAAAAAAAAATTATTATGCATCCCCACGTTGTAATAGTATTACTCTTGGTCATAATATTATATGTAAAAAGACGCAATAATAAGTATATTTTATTAAACATATAATTTTCCTTTCTAATATCTACCCTTGTAAATTGTAATATTTCTCCCAATTATAATTGAAATTGTGTCAATTAAAATATTAAATATCAAATGCTAATTTTTTAAGGTGCATGGAAATAACAACTAATGGCTTGGGAGTTAGGGCCCAGAATCAGACATTCACATACCAATAAAATATTTTCCACAATTTCCCTTAACCAACCACAACTTTGTGGGACCAATAATTTCCAACCAACCACAAAAAAGAAATAATTCTCTACATAATATCTACAGAAAAAAAAAGAGCAATCGCATCTCAGATCTACCGACGACCTTAACACGTTCTATAAATAACACTACGCTCCATCATCTTTTACTCGTGCTCCTCCCTCCCTGTATCTCTCAATCAAGCTCTTCTATAACAGGAACCAGTCTCACTTGATCTTCGGTTCCATTCCGAAAGGTACGCTTCGGTTCCTTCCATTGGACTCCCACTCATCCACTCATTTTGCCCCTCTGTTTTAGGCCCCGCTCTTGTTTCATTTCTAGCTGTTCTTGTCTCCATCCTTTTAGATCGTGTTTTCTGTTTTGAAGTCCATTGAGTTTTGCTTTAAGTTTAGTTTCTCTGTTACTGGATCTGTTCAGTGCATCCACTTCTACTCGTGGTGTGAAGAGAAGCATTTACTGCAATTCGTGTGCTTTAACTTTGGAAATTGAAGTTCTGTTTTTTAAGTGATTGGTTAGTTGCCCGTTTGGACTTCAACTGTTTTTTAGAGGTTGGTGTTGGTTGCTACTTTCTAGTGAAACGTGAAAAGGGGTTGTTTGGACTTCAACTGTTTTTGAGATGTTGGTTACGATCGGTTTGGTTGTTTGAGTGGCAGATCCTGGTTGTTTACGTTTTTTGTCTTACAGATTTCGTGCTGGATCTCTGGTTATTGAAATAGATCCGGTTTTGGATGTGTTAATTTTTTCCTTATTGTTCTTTCTCTCCTGTGGTGCACTGTCCAAGCATCGATTGGTATTTGCTAGTACAGATAGTAATATGGCTTCACTATTCCGTATGTATTAGTGTTGTCTTCTCATGGATTTGGTTATTATATACGTAAATCTAGTACATATGGATCTTAGACCATTGTGATTAATGAGATCTTACTTTCCTCAAGGCTAAAGTTGAAAGCGACGGCTATCTTTATGTAAATCACAAGTGTTCCGTATCTTTGTGTATGTTAGATTTGTTAAGCATTCTTAGCCATTCATTAACCACATGTTGGTTCTGAAAATATTTTTCGATTCATTTACCGTCTACATCTTCTCATATTTTCAGATGTTAGATCCGTTATTGGGTTTTTGGATATTGCTGTTTTGCCATTATGTCTTCTTTATTTAATCTCTTCAGAACTGGATTTAGTAATTTATCTGGGATGGTTACTTTTTCTTGTGGCTTACAACGTATGTCGAACCTAGTACAATATGGATCCAGTTATAGTAGCTCTCCTAATCGATCTTTTCCTTTTGGGGCAGTCAAATCCAGGTGTAATTTAGTGTCTCGCTGTTGATTGAAGTTGGTACTAAGCATCTGTAGTGAATTGATTTGTGATTTTGGCATTAATATTCTGCTTTTGTATGCCAACGTAATACTTAAAACGCTTCTGAATAGAATAAATCAGAAACATTTTCTTGCATAAGATATCATTTGTAGATGTCACTGATTTCTTACATGTTATAGATTGACTGTCAAGTCCTCATACTCTCCTTCAGTGTGCGCAGTTCTAAAGCTTTTGCTTTTCAGTATTTTCGCTTTATTTCTTTCTAGATGTAGGAAACTGAATTGTAATGATGTTTTGTCACAATGCAACAGAAAAATGTCATCTCATATTGTTGGATACCCTCGCATGGGCCCCAAGAGGGAGCTCAAATTTGCATTGGAATCTTTCTGGGATAAGAAGAGCAGTGCTGAAGATTTGCAAAAGGTGGCAGCTGATCTCAGGGCATCCATTTGGAAGCAAATGTTTGATGCTGGGATCAAGTACATCCCCAGCAACACTTTCTCTTACTATGACCAGGTGCTTGATGCCACCGCAATGTTGGGTGCTGTCCCACTTAGATATGGCTGGAATGGTGGTGAGATTGGGTTTGACGTTTATTTCTCGATGGCTAGAGGAAATGCCTCTGTCCCTGCTATGGAAATGACCAAGTGGTTCGATACCAACTAGTAAGTGACCTCTCAATGGCATATCTTGGCTTTTGAATTTAAGTCATTTTAGTTACAATTTGGTGTATCAGATTCTAAAATTTTCATGTTTTTGGTTGTGTTTTCATGGATCAGCCACTTTATTGTACCCGAATTGGGACCTGATGTCAAATTCTCTTATGCTTCTCACAAGGCAGTGACTGAATATAAGGAGGCCAAGGCGGTATGTCCTAGTAACCTTGAATTAGTCATAAATGTAAATTTTGCAATTTGTGATGCAGTTAACACGAACACCTGTTATGTTATTATCTGGAAATGTAGAGATTGGTGGCACTTTATTTCATTATTACATATATATATATTCCAAATCTTCAATTATCTGTTTTGTGAGATGAAATGTTATGCTTGAAATTCATATGGGTGCTTTACTTTGACTTTTATAGTGCTGAAAAGGTTACGGCTACATTTCATTTGTAAATTTTGTCTAAGCTCTGTAAACATGTACAATCCTTTGAAAATTGTTTAGAGACTGCAAAATTCCCTGATTTCTGGTGTCAACTTTTATACGCATTTATTGATTTTAAGGTCTGCATCTCTCTGTTGCAGCTTGGAGTTGACACTATTCCAGTCCTTATTGGCCCTGTTTCCTATTTGTTGTTGTCTAAACCTGCTAAGGGCGTTGAGAAGACTTTCTCTCTTCTCTCCCTCCTCGACAAGATTCTTCCAGTCTACAAGTAAGAAATCAATGTTTACGGGTCAGCCGATGATTTTCTAGTTATGCTATTCACAACCTATAAGTTCTGATAATGTTCATTACTGCCTTCAGGGAAGTTATCTCAGAGCTTAAAGCAGCTGGTGCATCTTGGATTCAATTTGATGAACCCACAGTTGTATTGGATCTTGATTCTCACAAATTGCAAGCATTTACTGCTGCCTATTCTGAGCTAGAGTCTACTCTATCTGGTTTGAATGTTCTCATTGAGACCTATTTTGCTGATATTCCTGCGGAAGCCTACAAGACCCTTACCTCTCTGAAGGGTGTAACTGCATACGGCTTTGATTTGGTTCGTGGAACTAAGACACTGGACTTGATCAAGGCTGATTTCCCCAAGGATAAATATCTCTTTGCTGGTGTGGTTGATGGAAGGAACATCTGGGCTAACGACCTTGCTGCTTCTCTAAACACATTGCAAGCAATTGAGAGTGTCATTGGCAAAGGTACCATTTTGTATCCTTTGTTACATTTACCTCACATGTTAATAGATGTTTATAGCCTTTTTGAGTTGTTGGTGCTTTGTCCATGTAGACAAACTGGTGGTCTCCACCTCTTGCTCACTTCTTCACACTGCTGTTGATCTTGTCAATGAGACCAAGTTGGACAAGGAGATCAAATCCTGGCTTGCATTTGCTGCCCAGAAAGTTGTTGAAGTGAACGCGTTGGCCAAGGCATTGGGTGATCAGAAGGATGAGGTATTTTCCTTGTGTTAAATCTGCCCCTTGGAATCGGATACAGATAATTAATAGAGCCCCTATCTTGATTGATAACTAAGTGAATAAAAATATTTTGCTGACTTGGGTGGTTGTTCATTTTGAGACTTTGCTGGGGAACCTAAACTAATAGTTACTTTTGCCTCATAACACTTCTTCTATACTTGGCAATTTTTTTTTCTGCAATCTAAACGTTCTACTTTACTGTTTCCACAGGCTTTCTTCTCTGCCAATGCTGCTGCCCAGGCTTCAAGAAAATCCTCCCCAAGGGTGACTAATGAGGCTGTCCAAAAGGCTGTAAGTATTTCTGTGATTTCTCTTTATGGCTTTCATATTCAGATGATTTCTTTGCTTTAATTCTTTGTACCTAGTACTTACCATTACTTTTGATGCTGCTTTTTCTAGGCTGCTGCTCTGAAGGGTTCTGACCACCGCCGTGCTACCAACGTTAGTGCTAGGCTAGATGCTCAACAGAAGAAGCTTAACCTTCCTATTCTCCCAACAACCACAATTGGTTCCTTCCCTCAAACGTTGGAACTCAGGAGAGTCCGCCGCGAATATAAGGCCAACAAGTTAGTCAAGATAAGAAATGTTATTATTTTTTGCCACAAAATTAGGAGGTTTATATTGATATGATTTCCGTTATTGTCTCAAGGATCTCTGAGGATGATTATGTTAAAGCCATCAAGGAGGAAATCAGCAAGGTCGTGAAACTCCAAGAGGAGCTTGATATTGATGTTCTTGTTCATGGAGAGCCTGAGGTGCGTAAGAAAAGGAACAGATAGGGATTTGTTGATGCTTCTGTGCTTTTACACAAAACGATGTTTAAGTGACATTCTGATCTGGAACTTTGTTCAAATGATGTTTAGAGGAACGATATGGTTGAATACTTCGGGGAGCAATTGTCAGGATTTGTCTTCACTGTCAATGGGTGGGTGCAATCTTATGGATCTCGATGTGTGAAGCCACCCATCATCTACGGTGACGTGAGCCGCCCCAAGCCAATGACTGTTTTCTGGTCTTCTGCTGCTCAGAGCATGACTGCCCGCCCAATGAAGGGAATGCTTACAGGCCCTGTCACTATCCTCAACTGGTCTTTTGTCCGAAATGACCAACCCAGGTATTGGCTGGAAGAGAAGGGAACAGTTTGTACTTTGTAGTTTTAATAACTTATTTGATTACATTGTTTTTAATATTACGCAATTCTGATTTTACAGATTTGAAACCTGCTATCAAATAGCTTTAGCCATCAAGGATGAGGTGGAGGATCTTGAGAAGGCTGGTATCAATGTCATTCAAATCGATGAGGCTGCTTTAAGAGAGGGGCTACCTCTTCGGAAATCTGAACAAGCTTTCTACTTGGAATGGGCAGTTCACTCCTTCCGGATCACAAACTGTGGTGTTCAAGACGCTACCCAGGTTTCTTTGGAAAACCCTTGCACTAGCAGCAATCTTGCAGAACAATATCTTTCCAACTCACTTGGTTTATTTCTGTTAATAACAGATCCACACTCACATGTGCTACTCCAACTTCAATGATATTATCCATTCAATAATTGATATGGATGCTGATGTGATTACCATTGAAAACTCTCGCTCTGATGAGAAACTGCTCTCTGTCTTCCGCGAGGGAGTTAAGTATGGTGCCGGAATTGGTCCAGGAGTCTATGACATCCACTCTCCTAGAATACCATCAGTTGAGGAGATTGCTGACAGAATTAACAAGATGCTCGCAGTTCTTGAGAAGAACATCTTGTGGGTTAACCCTGACTGTGGATTGAAGACCCGAAAGTATGGTGAGGTGAAGCCAGCTCTCCAGAACATGGTTGCTGCTGCCAAGCTCCTTCGCACCCAGCTTGCTAGTGCCAAGTGAAGAGCTGTTTATCCAAAGAGGTATCTGGACAGTGAACCACGTACACGTTGATTCTTAAATCCAAAGCATAGGAATTGTTGATTCACAATAACTGTGTTCGTGATTGAATATCCAGTCATTGCCAAGAGGCCACCTTTTTGTCGTTTTCTCTTTTCACTATTCTATAATTTTGTGTTACCTGCAATTTATTTGGAAGGCATTAAATTGCTTAGTTTACGTTGTCACGAAATCAATGGAAATTTCTCGATTAGTGTTTGTTCTCATCCGCAACCTTGAGCTCGTACTGCCAAAACGTTTTTACTAAAGGATTTACGCCGAAAGAGCAATGTGCCCTTATTGTTTACGCTTAAATTTCAGTTGGACTTTAACTGGAATGTTTAGAAAACGGTGAAAAATTGATTAAATGTTATGTGATATATTTTTTTGCCGACGTGAATTTTTTTTTAAAAATTATTAAAGTGAACCTAAATGAGTGGGGAGGTTATACCGTTTGGGAGTGAGCTTAAACTTTAAATAGTAGTCCTACTTCCATTTAAACTGTTCAAGGAGGATATATAACAGCTCACCGAATCCATCAAATTCTCGACAAGAGCGAAACTTTTGATGATTACCATACCAGTCTCTCTAGAGGCCTTAGTAACAAAGCCATTAGTTTTCATACCAATGCAAGGAATGAAAGTTCTTATGTGCTCTTTTTGGTTCAACACCTCCCTACCACCCTCCAAGCTTCTGATCCAAAGTGGCTCGTTAGTCTGAGGCATCTTAACCAGTTCATCCATGGCAAGCTCCAAGAACATAGATCACTCTAATGATCTATCCAGCCTCATGACACCTGTGGTCATTGGCCTAGTTGGAGTCACGACGGGCAAAGCAGTTCAAATCCTACCTCCAAAATCAGGAGCTGATGGCAAAGTTGAAGACACGCTGCTTGAACCACCGAAACCATTGCTGCCAACTCCAAGTTCCATGCTAGAGTTTGGCAATGGAGGGCCAATTGGCGAAGCTAAACTTGCCGGAAAGAGCACAAACTCAGTCTAGCTCTTCTTTTGATCGAGCATTTTTGATTCTCAAGTGTGCTCTTCCAGTGAAATATCACCAATTATAGCCAGACCACAGCAGTTGGACCAAATCGGGTTTCATATAGCATCTTTGATCGTCATGTTCTCAGCTCGAAGTTTGTCATTCTTTTGACAGAGTAGGGTGCTTGTTGGATATTTTTTACTTTTTTTTCATAAAGTTAGAATAATATTTAATTGCATTTTATAGTTTTTCAAATAACTTATCAGTTAAGTTATGTAATTTGATTCAGATAAAGATAATAAAGTAGCCCAATAAATTATCTAAATTAATAAGTCAAAGTCCGAGTGGAAAATAGATCCCGATCAGTATGAACCGAACTCATATCGAGCCTATGATAAGAAAACTCGATATGGAAGTTATATATAAAAATTAAGGTCTTTTGCAGTTACTCATATCGTTCGTAAGCATAAGGATTCTCTGAACCATTAAGAGAGCTTACGTTTTGAGAAAACTGTAGAAAGACGTTAACTGCGTTCCAGTGATCAATTCCTGTGAAGACGACAGAGGATTCGTGCTCGTTTCGGCTTCAGAAAGTTCATTTGAAGTTATGGAACTGAAATAAGATATTTTCCGTATTTCTTCGTTTATTATCCTTTCACGTTCGATCCGAGATACATAACTAAGTTCTCGTTACATGTTACACGTGGTATCAGAGCAGTGACTTGATTGGGTAGTTAAAAATGAAAATTTTTCGGTGTTTTCTCCATAAGGTTTTCAAAGAGTTAACTTCTGTTTCTCGATTTTTTCTTGCTTTTTATTGCATGAAAGTAGAATACATGTGTTTAGCCTTGAGAAACGGGTTGAAAATGAGTCTGGGAGCTCCAAAAATTGGCTCGAAACTCGCCGGAAATTGTCAGAGACCGTCGGGCGTAGTGCAAAATATCACCCCGAGGGTGGTTAGTCTGGCGTGTGCAATAACAGTGACCGCACGTGTGCGTCACACGTGGTAGTGTTGGACTCCGTTTCCGAAGTCCAACATTCGGAATTATAAAAGCATGGAGGACTCATTTCTTATAACTTACTGAGCATAATTGGGGAACTTCTAATTAGAATTTCAAACCGGCCTCTTCAGAACATTTGTTCCCCATTGAATTACGATTCTAACGACACCAAAAACGCTCAATTTGGTTCAGAAATGAAGAAGTATTGGCCAAAACACTTTTGGGCTAAAATTTAACCAAGAATGAATACTGCACCCAAATTCACTCTCGAAATTGAAATTCTTAGGACCTAAATTGAAATTCAATTCCTTCAGATAATTTGTAGCTCCATGACACTAGTTTAATTTGCAATAAAAATCAACTCGATCGGAGCTCTACAGACCAAGATATCGCCAAAATACTAAAGCATGTTCAGAAAAAATATCCACTCATATTCTTTTAATTGATCCTCTCACTTTGATATGACCCATATTTTTGCAATTAATACCAAAAGTTGTAAATGTTTATGTAGGGGTAGATAAATGTCTTAGGAATTCAACGCTTAAAAAATCGGCTCAATCGGAGTTCGGACAAAAAATTTATGGCTAAAAGATTGGAGAGAGGTCAGAATCGGCGAGAAATCAAAAATCGGTCGCGTCACAAATGCGACGCGACGAGCGAGCATGCGTGCAAGAGCGTCTCGCGGCCGAGAGGCGCACGCGAAACGCGTGCGCTCGCCCTCGCAAGGGCCAGCCGACCGCAAACCTCCAATCCGACCTCCTAATTTCAAACATTCATAACTTTTGACCTAGAACTCCACAATTTGCAAATTTTGTATCAATGGAAAGATAAAATTAAGATCTACAACTTCCATGAAGGACTTAAAAAGCAATTTCTGTCTCTAAAGGGGTCAAAAATCCACGCAAAATTGACTGGTCGACAAGCTATCCTAAACAGCATCATAACTTCCAAAAATCATATCTTTCTACTCCATTGTCCAAAAATTTTATACTTTATATCAATATAAAGATAAAAAGACAAACTACAACTTTGGTGAAGACCTTAAGAACAATTTTGAGGGTCAAAACTTCAATCAAAGTTTCTATCCTGATCAACTTTTCCTAAACAACTTCCAAATTTCAATCGATCATAACTTCCAACCCCGATATCGAAAAATGCCATACTTTATAGCATTAGAAAGCTGGAAATGTAAGCTACAACTTTCATTAAGACCACTTTGGCTAATTCTATCTATATCAATACAGTTTTTCCATTAAAAATTTCTGAACACCATTCTTACACTTGGGATGGCTTACCAACACATCAACTTCACATATTCACCCACTACCACACACTCTTCGGTACTATTAAGCTCTGACTAAACCAATTCAGCTCATACACAATTCAAATCTCCAACAAGCTATTCCAAAGCAAATACCCAACAGCAAACTCAACAAGGAAGTATAAGCGCATACACAATTCTCATTCACAAAAGTCATACACAATCTCATACAATATCTATAAATAACACAATCATACACAAATGGAGAATCCTTGAATTCTCAATCTCATTTCCAATCAAAATAAATGTTCATGCATAGCTTTAATTACATATCAACATGTCCATCATGAACTAAGCACAAGATACAAAATACATGAGATGCTCAATGTTTGATATGCTTGTAAAGCTATCCAAAAGGCTAGTCACTAACTTAGTACAAAAGTATCTAATGTCTTGGAGTT
>JANITX010000002.1:18331782-18349324 GCA_027564395.1 Erythroxylum ulei
GGGGGGGTATTGTGGATTCAATTTTTGTATGTCCAATTACGTCATTTAAGGGAAGTTTAAGAGTTGTAACAAAAATGCCAAAAATGGGGAGATTGTTAAGAAATATTGTATATATCTTTTTATTTAGTTTTGACATCTTATTGATTAATTGGATATATAAGATATTAATTGGAGTTGGATCCAAAAAGATGTGGTTGTTACACTTGTAGTTATGAAAGAATCCTCTATTATATTGAAGTCTATTATCATGTTGGTAATTAAATTGTGTACTGCTGGATTTTGTAGATTTGGTGGACAGAAGAAAAAGAGAAGTGGTTGTTGCGTGTTGATAAAAGGTTTTTAATTGCGAACATCGTGCACATCTCCATCAGCGTATCCATGTGTGTTGCATCAACTAGATGGGTGGAGTTAATTGAATTCTGGAAAAGATATATCTAGTGTTGTGCATGTGTTCTTGGTGTGCGAAATATCGTGGGTTAACTTCAAAATTCTAAGAGTTGTTCTTATGTGGTGTGCTTGTTTTGGTTTCATACACACTGTGGGTTAACTTCTAATCTCTAAGAGAGTTGTTCTTTTAGGATTGTGCGTGAAATATACATGGTGTGTGTAGTGTCCCATATGGTTTAATTGGAGTTGTTGAAGCTAGACAATGTGCGTAAGTGAAGAACGTTGAGGTTCTTGCTTTGTTGGATTAGCATATTGTTCAGAGGTCAGGTACTGAAACTGGGATGAATCAATTTAACTGGTGGACAATTATTCAGATGTATTTCAGGAAGTTGAAACTATAGGGAAGTCCTTCTTTTATCTCAAGTATATCGTTGTTCTGTTCTTAGTTGATTGAGTACTTGAGTTCTTTTTATTAATTATCATTTATTTAAAAGTAGTTTAGAAAAATCCTCTAACGAAGTTAACACGAGTCGGTCGTGTTATTAGGTGTGAAGATCTTTCACAGGAAGTGAGGTTGAGAGATAGTTACAAGGATTAAGTGGTGTTGCTTCAATATGACCTTGTGTAAATCTATTGCATTTGCTTAAAAGTATTAATCTGAGTGAGCGTTCCGTAAACGTAGGTAAGGTGTGTCGAATTGCGTTATCAAAATTTTGGTACATTTTACTATTTCGTTTTTTATTGTTTTTATTTTTCGTTTGTCCTAGAGACATCTACGAAAAAATTAGAAAGTTCGCGAAACTATTACCACCTTCTATTTTTCATATGCGAACTCTTAACTAATTTCTTGGACACCTTCAATTGATTCTTTTTTAGTACTACGCAATTATGCTTTTGTACTATCTCACTCTTTAGTCTTTGCACACATTAAAGGAAACAGTCGATCTAATTCTTCTTTGTTCTTGTTCTTCTTCACTTTTGAGGTATCACAAGAGGGGTTTCAAGCTCACAATGCAACCGAAAGATCATGAATATCATCGGATTTTTGTCTTTAATAATGAAATGGAAATGCAAATAAAGGTGTAATTGATAAAATTTTACCTGTTTGAATACATACACTTGGTACAGAGGTGTGCTTAGTGCATTATAAGGATCAAACTCATTCTCAAAGATCATCAACATTGAAATGCTAGGTTCTTGAATATCAACGTCTGCAGCGTATGAATCACATGAATACAAACGAACCACCTATTCAAACTAAAATCCATGTAACTTAAGGCTACAAACCATTTACACAATTAACCACACTCTCAACAAAAGCCGAAGTGATAACTTGGTTATGATCCATTGATTTGAAGCTGGGCTGGGCCTGATCCGATCGTCAAGCCTGGATATTTTTTAACACCAAAGATGTTGTGGTGATTAGGTTAATACTTAAGGACTACACACATCCATTAACAATTTGTTTGATTTAATGGTTGAAGTAGATAAAGGATAGAATAATTATTTTTAGAAATAAAAAAGATAAGAAATAAAATATAATAGGCATTACTTTGTTTGATTTACCGTTAAAGAATTTCTATGTTAATGTTTGATTTGAAAATATAAACTTAGAATGACAAAGAAATAACTGACAAAAAGAAAAAAAATCCTTATTATTATTATTATTGTTGTTGTTGTTGATTTTATTATTCTTATTATAATTAATTATTATTAATTTTCTACTTATTATTGTTCTTAATATTATTAATTTTATTTATTATGATTATTAAATTCCTTATTATTATTAATTTTCTACTTACTATTATTCTTATTATTATTAATTTTATTATTTTAATTTATTATTATTATTTTTATTATTAAATTTCTTGTTATTATTAAATTTATTCATAATAATAATAATAATTATTATTATTATTATATTCCTTATTATTATTAATTTTAAAAATAAAGAAGAAGCGCGAAATGGAGTGAAGGATAAAAAAATCATGAACAAGTGACGGTCATCGTTGGGTATTGTTGAAATTTAAGAAATAACTAATATAAGGATTAAGTATTATGTATATTTTAATCTTACCAAACAAAGAAATAATTATATTTTAAGAATATACCAAGAATAGAATCCCTATTCAATTTAACCAAATATGTCATATAAGTTCATTGGACGACATTAACAGGTGCACATGCCATTATTGAAGGTTTGAATCTTTTATCAGTATATAACCATATATCTAAAATTTTGCTTGTTTCTCTTATTTATAAAATAATAATTTAGCCATTAAATAATCATTATTATTGTTTTATTAGTTGATTTTAAGCTTTGTCTTCCCTTTTAATAATTGTCATTCATGTTCAGCATTCAAAGGATGACACGATGTTGTGGAGCCATATAAGAAGACACGACAGAAGCAGATAGAATATTGAGATCGGACTTTGTTTCATGTAATTGTTTATTTCTTGACTTAAAACTGTAGATTGTTCATCTGTTGGGTTGACCTCAAAGGAACAATTGAAGCACAGAAGGTGGTAAAGCAGAGAGTCCAGAGCAAAAATGGCAATGCCATGGGCGATGGCTTTGTGGATGGGGAGGATGGTCTGGCTGGCACTTCTTGGCTGGGTCTCTTCATGCTTGTCTGTCGCTGTTGAGATTGCTGGCTCTCTTAGAACTGGAGATATTGGCCCTTTCCATGTTGGGTAATTGTCAATTTGTTGAATTTCAGGTCAGATTCTTCAGAAAGATCGAAACTTTATGCTTATGATATTGCTTTCTTTATCACGATTCATTGCTTATGTGTGTGTATTTCGCGATAGAATCGTCGAAAAGATCGAAATTTTATGATTGATTCTTTGCTTTTTTTATATCATGATTCGCTGCTTATGTTTGTGCTGGGGACAGATTGTTCAAAAAGATTGAAACTTATATATGATTAATTCTTTACTTTTTTTCTTTTTCTGCATGATTTATTGCTTATGATTTTGTTCTGTACTCCTCTATGCGATTCAAGTGGTTAGGTCTTTCTTTTTCCTTCTTGATTGTTAGAAACCCTAATGATTCTTCTTTTAACATTGATGCGACTTGGTTATCAGTTTGTTTCTGTTTTATGGTTGAGTTGGATCTGCAATTTTCTATTCCAGGGATATCTTTCAGTTCATGCTTTGTTTTTACGATTATTGGTTTGTTACTGTGAATTCAAGTGTTCATACAGTTTGGATCTAGCCAACTAATAGGTATGTCCGTTTTTTCTTGAAGTGCGATTGTAATTATTAAATTTTTATGAGTGTCAGTTCTTTAATGATTGCTTATGATATTCTGCATCATTTTTTTTACCTGTCACATCTGCACGTGGGTCTACCGGGAAACAACCTCTCTACTTTGTAGGGGTAAGGCTGCGTACTATATGACCTCCCCAGACCCCGCCTCACTGCGGGACTTCAGACTGGGAGTGATGATGATGATGATTCTTAGATCCTGAGAGTGATTCCTAATTTACTAACCTCCTTTGTCTGTGTTCTTTACTAAAATCCAGGAAACCTAACCCTAATTTTAGCTATCTTAAACAAAAATTCCAGCCATATTAAACTCTAAAATTCTAAGCCTAAATTTTCAACAATCAAATCCTAAAATTCCAACTATAACAAATCTGAAGTTTCAACATTCCTAGCCGAAATCCAGACTTGAAAATTGATATTCCAACAACTTAATATTAGCCATATTTCTTAATTTTGTTATTTTCAACTTCTAGTTAATACTTCTATTTGTCCTACATTAGGGGTCAAAGAACTAAGCATAACATACAACTATGAATTGGCTTTTCAACATAAAACTACCTGGCCCAGACAGAGACCAACTAGTTTGGACTCATGTTTTCTTCAATGCTCAAATTGTAATATACATATGGTTTTCAAATTTTCTGTGGATCCCACACCATTCCCCTTCCTAAAAGAAAGGTTGTTCTTCCCAAGAACAATAAAATAATGACATATTTTCAAGTTTCAACGAATAGTTCAAGTTTTTACTAGTAATAACATCACTCACTATTTTAGTAGAAAAATCTCTAAGAAAAAACAAATTAATTAGAAAACACATAAAACTTAAAAGTACATTGCCTTTTCTCAACATAAAGAAGACATATCAATCACCTTGTAGGTTTGCACTCTGGAGATTAGCTCCAGACAAAACAGCTCCACGAAGATTTGCATCAGTGAATTCACACCTTCCCTAGGCATTATAAATCATCAAGAAACCAATTTGCAAGACCATATAATCTTTGGAAAGATACATTACAGTTTCTGTTTGAGCATCTTACTCACGTAAAGTTGCATTATGGAATATGGAATACTCAGCATCCACATTCTGTTTGAATATCAGAAACCTATTAGTTCATCAAATACATGTAACTTATAGATGGCAAAAGCTAATGCTGAATTGCTAGGCATTACAAGCAACAACAGAATCAACTCAAATAACAAAGTTGCACTAATATTTCTAACTATTTCAATTTTATTCCAACTGAATTTGATGAGAAATGTTTAACATTTTCCGTCCTTCCAAACTCTTTAAACATTTGGCCCAGTTCTAAATATTGTCCTTATAAATGCACAACCTTTTCCCTGTTGCAATTGGTGTCCAAAATAACCCAACTAAATAACCTGACCCTAACCCATCCAAAAGTTTAGGGTTATCAACTTCACATTTTCAATCCAAACCCATAATTAACCCTGGCCTAAAAACAGTGAAAAGTTTTCATGGTTGGGTTGGTTTGGGTCAAAGGTAACACGATCACAAGTTTCATAAAATGAATTCTTGAGTTTAACAAATTTTAGCTCATATATAATGAATTCTATCATCTCTCTTCCTTTTCTTGGGTTCTTCCTTTCTTTAAGAAATTCAAAGTTAACTATAGATACTTGGTTTGATCTTTTAGCTATAATATGAAAATAAATATTCCATGGGTAATTATTTTTGTTATCTATCTTAGCTTTTATTCAAAGGCAAAAATGAACTATATGGCTCATATTTTGTCTTGGACCAATTTGAAGTATAAAAATATCATCAAATGACCGAATCTTCGAGTGAAAATTATAAAATGTTCATTTATGAATCTATCATACTTTATTGAATGAAGCATTGCATAGAAAGCATTTTTGTAAAAGGTTCCACATCCAATAGATAAGAAATCTTGCCCTATAACCTAGTGAAAAGGGAAGATATGAGAATGAGAGTCGTATGGTTTTTCTTTTGTCTTAAATTGTTATCTTATTTTTGTTTATCTCATGCAAAAATAGTAAAATTATCCATATTTATTAAAATATTATAGAATCATAATATGCATTTCAGTGAGGGTTAACTCATGGATTGGCCTTAACCTGTAAATTTAGGTTTAGGGTTGTAATGTTATGGCCTTAAATAGGATATAAACCTAAAATCAAAACCTCATACAATGTGACCCAAATAAACTGAAAATTAAAAAACCCAAACATGATAAACTAGACCTATTGGCACCTTTCTAACTTCAGGACAAATTTTTAGAGAAATGTTCCTTTGAAACTAGAGCTTTAAGTGTAATGCAATAAAAACTATTTGAACAAAAAAGTGAAATCCAGGAAGTCCTCAACGAGTAGGAAGTCAAACAGTTATTGAAGCTATTTCTGGATGACATTCCATAGGAAATACCAAAGCATACCCGAAATTTTGCAGACTGAAGGTTTGCACGTGAAAAGAACACATTTTTAAGGCGTGCATAGCTGAAATCTACCAATGACAGGTCCTGCATGCCATAAGCATTAAAGAAACAACCATTGTTACTACTCTATGCGTTCTTGTTGCCCTCAAAAAACTGATGGAAGGAAGCATGATTTAAATTTCTCCATCAACAAAATTCTAAAAGGAAAAGTAGTATATCTGCACATTTCTAGATTGATCCTTAGATATGGATCTGAAAAGACTTTATAGAAAAAGAAAATACCAGTTTAGAAAGATCGAGACCAGAAAGATTAACCCCTCGAAATCGGACTCTTTCAGACTGTATACACTTAATGATATCTGTTCGTGTCAATTCACTGTCCAACTCACCAACTTCCTTCCTCGCATTCAAAGCAGAATTGATCCCCTCTATAAGTCCCTGATACAACATTGAACTTAAGAATATAAATGAACTGCTAAATACCACAAATACAATATTCATAAATAGATGACTAAATCTTTTGCATAAATAAACATGGCTCCTCTCAATGGAAGATTAGACAAACTAGAAGATTAGACAAACTATCATTGCTCCTGCAAAGCAAGATACACTATTATTGATCCATACATGCATCTCAAGGATAAATAAGTTCCAAGTCTAACAATCATAATAATTTGATCACAATAATGCAAATAAATACTTGATTATTCGTATTATCATGAATTAGGAAAGAGTTGACATACACGTAAACATGATACATCCAAAAAAATGCTCTTTGTAGGCTTTCCTGAAGATAACTTAAAACAAGCTTACAACTATATACAAGAGATGTCTGCTGCTTTGAAATGAAATGAACACACAGTAACCTTGCAGTAGAGAATGGTCGAAAACTCAATGATTACTCAACTAGAGAATTGGAGAAGAAAAAAAGAGAGAAGAAGACTGAGATGAAATAGCATACAAGCAATTGATAGTACTCTGCCTCTCGGATAAGCTCTGAATACTCAACATCTGTTAATGTTGGAACAACACCATCCCTCAACCAATTTAGAATATGCCTGAAATGTTTTCCATCCCTATCAACAAAGACATATCCCTGCAACAGCTTTAGTATAATCAAATCTCAATTAAAAAAATCCTTTTTATCAGGACATAAGTCACTGTGATTGCTGTAATGGACTAAGCTCCAGCAAAGACAATAACTACGTTGAGATTAGTACCTTTTCTGGATCCTCATATATAGCATGTCGTCCACTAAACATAGCAGCAAGCATGGAATCAGGCTCACGCTGTGTCAAAGTATCAATTGTGGTACAGAATTTCTTCCCCCCTGATAACACACAAGTGGTACTCAGTGTTTCGGCAACTATTGATGAATTCACCCTCTAATCAAAGATTAAAGCACAGAAAAAGGTATTTAATTGGTAGAAATAATAGCATAAATAATGGCGTATATCAAAACATTAACTTTTCAAATTCTAAACTCTGATCACCTAGAACGAGTGGGAAATTTAAGTAAATTATACACATATAAGGGGAAAGAAAACCATAAGTCTTGTATAGCAGATCAAAACCAGAATTTTCTCAAAGAAAGAAAAGGAAGTTCACTTCAACTGAACAATTCCATTAAAGAGATTCCTTCCCTCCCTCTCATTTGACCTACATTCGTCTCAAAAAGAGCAATAAACAAAGACCACCCGCATTATAAGTGCAAAAAGCAAACAGCGATTCACCAATTTCCCTACGTTTCCAACTTTCTCAGCATCAAAACATACTGCAATCAAGAAAAAGGGTCTAAATTGCTCACCCAAATACTCTCTCAATCACATAAATCGCTGAACAAGTAACATTAGGGTTATAGACCAAAATTATCCTACTTCCCTCACGCGTCAATACTCAAAAGCCAAAGTTCGCCATGGTATAAGTAAGAGAGAGAGAGAGAGAGAGACAGAGAGTGCTGACCAATGTTAAGACGAACCAAAGAGGAAGAATTGTTATCCTTCGTCATTCCTGAGAACAGAGAGAGAGAGAGGGAGAGAGGAAGCAGACGAGCGCTATTCACTTACTAATTACGAGTGTTATATTTAATGTTCCCGAGATTTCAACTGATTAAGGCTTGTCTAGTTAAACATCTCAAAATTATCTTAAACAAATAACATACCAAATTAATAATAATTTAAGATAAACTCGTTATTTAATATGAAAAAACAATTAAGTTAAAAGGACTTAAGTTGCATAAGGATATCATTAAAAGACGAAAATGCCCAAATCGAAGTCTTCTTCTCGTTCTTAAAGCAACTTAGGCTATGTTTGATTAAACCTAAAATTTTTAATAAAATGGAACATAGTGATGAATACCGTTCTGTTCCAAGTGGTTCCGGCCGGAACGTACCGTACCGGCTGAAAATCGGAACGGAATGGTCCACCACAGTATCGGCTTAAAATACCGACTGGTATCAGTAGTTTTCGGTCAATACCGGAAGGCACCGGCTAGTGCCGTGAACTTTTAAAAGCCCAGGAGTTGATTTGCAAATTTTAGAAAAATATCCCTAAATTTCCCTAAACATTTATGCCTCTGGACTCTTCTTCTCTCTTCAGGTTCTTCTTCTCTCATCTTCTCAATCTCACCGTCCGCCTCTCTCCTCTTCTCACCGTCTCGTGGCTCCTCTTCTCCTTCACTCATCGCGACATCCGACATCGCCTCATCCTCCATCGAAGACACTTCCTCCTCCACGGGGACTCGAAGACACCACCGGCCACCACCTCCTCCACGTGAAGCCACCGCATCGCAACACCGGAGACGCGTCTGAAGCCACCGGAGACGGGTCCACACACTGACCCGTGATAAAACCCAACCACCTGCCAAAGACCCGAGTTGGTTTTTTGATTTTTTTATTTCAAAAATTTATGACTTAATTTAAATTTTTATTGTGTTTTGGTTTATGGTTTTGGTTGATAATCCGATGATGCATTTGCCATTTGGTGTTGGAGTTGGTTGGACTGTTGGAGTGTTGATATGGTTTTTTGTGTTGTTGTTGGAAGTTGGATGATCCTATGATGGAGGGGAACATGAAATGAAATGAATTGGAGTGTCCAGTGATTCGATGTTGTTGGAAAATGTTGTGTATGAAATGAATTGGGTTATTTTGTAATTTTTAAAAATTTTAGGTACTATTTTATAAATTTAAAAATTATCCAAAATGATACCCGGTACCGACTAGTACTGGTACAGTTCCGTTCCAAAGCTTAATCCGGTACCAAACCCGGTACGGTATTCATAACTTTGAAATGGAATGTAAATAAATGTAATATTAGAAATTTGTTGTTTAGAAGGATGGAAAGGTTCGTAATATAATATAATGAAATGTTGTTTAGAAGAAGGATCTATGATATAATATAGTGAAAAGTTGTTTATCATTTTACATTCCATCTTGAATCCCCAAATTAAAAGTTTCTCATTTTGACTATTTAGGATATAATGGATTGTAATATGAAACACTCCTTATTCATCTCATTCCATTATATTTTATTATAAACACTCCTCCAAATGATAAAATAATATTACATTTCATTTTATTCTATTAATAAATCCTCAACTAAACATAATCTTAAAAGATAGGAATTGAAATAGGAATTATAGAGTTATAAAGAAATAAGTAATAGAGTCAACCATGGATACAAATTTCGTACTGTACCAACCAATACCGATCGGAAAACGGTATCAGTACAGTTTAGGCGATACCGGTGAAAAATTTCGATCGGTACTGTCCATTTCAGTGGATACTGAGGATACCAGATACTTCCGGGCAATTCCATTAAAAATTAAATCTCTAGGGACCATTTTGCAAAAAAAAATCTAACCCTAAAAATCTAGCCCCCAACTGCCTGCCGCCTCTCACTCTCTTCTGTCTTCTCTCTGTCATGCTCCGAAGTCCGCCGCCTGCTTCTCACTCTCATTGTCTCTCTCTCTCACTCTCATCGTCGACACCAAGTCACCGGCCCTCCCTGGTCTCCTTCCCTTCTCCTCTGTCGTGGTCTCGCGCTCGCCTCACGTCTTCATCAGCTCGGCTTCAACTTTCGTCCATGCCGCCAGAAGACGCCACAGCCCGCTAAGGTCCACCGCACACCGCCTGTTGAAGTTGAAGCATAGTTGAAGTTGAAGCGACTGCTTGAAGAGTTTGTCATTTGTACTGTGATTGATGAAGAGTTAAAGTTAATTTTGTTATGCCGAAGGTGTATTGACTATTCAACAATGTTGAAGAATTGAAGTTGAAATTACATTTCTATGTTTGTGATTTGGAAGTTGAAATTTGAAATTAGGTAGACTGGTTGGTAGTTTGGTATAGTAATATAGATATTAGATATAGTATAGTTGTTGTTGATTGTGAAAAATTGAAAATTGAAAATGAAAGTATATTGTTTTGTAAGTTGTGTTTGGTACTTTGGTATCAGATTTGGATTTTGGACAATTGTTATAAATTGAAAATTTTATGTTATAATTATAAATAATTATCTTGTTAGAAGTTAGAACTTTAGAAATTAAATGCAATTGGTATATGCAAAATTAAAATATATAAAATCAATTGGCATAATTAATAAAACATAATGCATATTAATTAAAATTAACAATTTTAATAAAATTTTAGAAATATATGTTTGGACTTTTTATTATATAAAAATATATAAAATCAAATCACAAAATTAAAGTATTAAATTTTTGTTGATTAAATCATATGAATTGTCATTATTATTTATTATTAAAATTTTTGAAAACATGGTTGATCTAAACAATAAACTAGTAAAGTATATAGCAGTACAACTGTATAATATACTAATTGACTATTTTGTAAATTTTAAAAACTGTAGGGACTATTTTATAAATTTAAAAAATTACTCGAAATGGTATTCGGTATTGACCGATATCGATACAATTCCGTTCTAAAATTTAATCCGATATTAAATCCGGTACGGTATTCATAACTTTGGCATCAACTCTTCTCCTAATGTTGCGGATCATTTACTAATATGCTCCTTTAATAGGTTGTCCAAGGCAAGAGCTCACAAATAGATTCATGTCCATAACATGATTTAGGCATTGGGTATTGGCTAAAACCTTACTTGTGGTGATTGTTGGAGGTCCAAATAATGCTACAAACAAAAAAGGGTAGGAGTTGGAAAATGAATTACTTCTTTAATTGTATAGACAAAAGGGTTAAATAAGATTTAAATATTGCTACTCAAATTTAATTTAAACTTTAACGTTCGAACTATTTCAAAGATAATTTTAAAATGTCCTAAATATTTAAAAACAACTCTAATTAAACATTTTCATCACTCTTTCTTTACAAATAATAGAGTTGGCATTTTATTAATTGTCTGTTACCTCCTTGCCACATTTTTATTTTATGTGACAAAGGACCAAAACAACTGTAAATTGGAGGTCTTGTTTTTCTCCCAAGCGGCAAATTTTCGGGTTTTGCCCAAACGTTGTCATCTAACATTGCTCGTAAGTTTTGACTTCATTGCCAGCTAAATGAAAAACAATGTTAGATGATTAAATCCTACTCAAGATTGCTCGGTTTGGACAAAGATGTTATATGTTGCTAAGGAGGTGGCAGCTTGCTTTGAGTTATTATAGTAAATTGGAATAAATAGATTATAGTTTTGAGTTATTTTATATCATGAATTAGAATGAACTTGATTATAGTTTGAGGGATTTAAGAATTGGAGGAATCGAGTGTAAGGTTGGTAGAAAAGGACTGATGTTTATTACATTATTAGTTTTTATGTTTTTTGTGCGAATTGAGTGTTGTGACTTTATCATTTATTAAATGAATGAAGTAGGCAAATCTGTAGCTTTGTAAACCTAAATGGGAGTACAGGAGGATTAAGGTTTAGATTTAGATAGAAGAGCTTCTAATGTGGGGCGTTGGTTGTTCAAACTAGAACAGAAGACAAAGCCATGAAGTTTTCTTCACATACCAACTTCTAATATGAGGCAATATTTAGAGCATTTTGATACTAGTTTTCTGTATACATAAGCTTCAACCTTCTTTTCAACTTAAGCTCAAAGTGATCAATGAGGAACTATAATGGTAGATATCCATGTGGTACAATCCATCACTTCACAGTTTCGTGATCAATTATCTAGTTTTCAGTCAATATTTGTTTACTAGTATTAGTGCCAATCATATATTTTAATCAGGAATAGTTGAATAATTTGTCAGGAATGTAAGATGAATGAAATTATAAGCAATAAAAAAAAACATAGCTCATGATGTTTAAATCACGCCAAACTCTGGAAAATGTTAAAAAGTAACATTTAAGTCTCCCTTGGCCTTTCTTATCATCATCTCAAGTTGCCCTATATTAAACAAAACAATGGACCTTTATGCATGTTCCTATATTTAACGAAATGATGGAATTTTATTAATATTCTTGAAAGCTTCATTTTCTTTGTTATCTTTGAAATAATAATGTTATTGATTGAACATAATGACTATAAAGCTCTTGTTATAATTTTGCAATTAAAACTCTCAACATCTAACATCTCTAATTATAATAATGTGATCTTGTTGGTAATTGTGAATTTTTCTATTATTACTATAAGCAATTTCTTAAGAGAGTTATCTATGTAATTCTAAAATTAAGGAAAGATATATCAACACAGAAGAAGAAGTATATATGAACCAAAGGAAGATGACTAGTAATTGAAAATTATGAAGCAAGACATTGAGATATTGACTATAGAGAAAAAAGAGTTAAAATTTATGTTATTCAATATAATTGTAAGGTTTATTTCAGTTTTTGTTTCATTATTTGTCTTATATATGGTTATAGTATGACTAGTTTAAATGTACTTATGAATATACTTATGTTTTTATTATTAAATTAAGATATAAAATTATCTGTTAAACTGTATTCAAATTCAAATTCAAAGTCAAAGTCAATGTACCTCAGTGTACAGGGCTCTCTGCTTTGCGAGAATCAAGGAAAGGTCATCAATGTATGCAGTCTTCCCTTTGTATTTTTTACCAAGTGGTTATTTCTATAATTCAAACCTGCGACCTTATAGTCACAAAGGAGCAACTTTTATCAGTTGCGCAAAGGCCTTCTCTAGTTATATTGTATTAAAAAATAATCAAATTAAAAAATGTTTTGCTACAAAAAAATGTATAGTTGAATGTAATATGCTAAAACGCTTAATTAAGTAAAAACACACATTAATTAGATAGTTGATACAATATTCGATCCAAATAATATCAAATCTCCCTATGCACAAGTTTAATCATATATAAATACTTATCCTGTATTTATCATACGTACAACCAACCTTTATGCAAATTAACAATGTTCATTCAATTTGAGTAGCAAACGTGTGATTTGTTTATGTTGGGATTTAATGCTACTGATCTGTTATTCTTTAAACAGAAACTTGATAAAGCTTGGTTAACTTTGCAGATGTAAATCAATTGCAGAAAATAAAGAAGACTTGATTTTACTTGGTTCGATAGTCAAGAACTATCTACATCCAAGGTTCCCACATGTAGTGGTGGAGGAATTCACTATGAAGAATCAGGAGAAGAGAACCAGATACAGAGATGAGTGTAATTTTACACTTGCAAAGAGCCTCACCAAGAAACCCTCTTAGTACCCACAGGTGTACCCTAGCAATCTCTGAATATTTTCTCTACTCTCTTTTTCACTTTCAACTACTGAATACAATGAACAATTGAAGACTGAATTTTTCTGTATGTTATTCTGTGTCTGAACCCTCTGTATTACTTTTATACTGATGAAGATGGAGAATGAGACTTTCGGATGCTTCTAGCTTAATCAAACCATCAACATGTGCCTTTCACGTGACTGTTTTAATGACTCTCCCATGCTTTGCGTTTTATACTTGCCTTTAACTTGATAATGGTGTTGCTACGGTTCCATAGTGTGTTGGCTGATTTAAATAGTGAATCACGTGGGAGTGATTTAAGTCACTTATCCCTTTTTGACTTCAGCTGAAAAAATGTCACGTGAATGAGGCTTTCCCTTTTAGCTGTAACCCACAGATGCTTCTTCTTCTCTCTTCGGCATTTCAAACACAAACATATACTCATCTTTAGCCTTGTCTTCGATTCTTCAAATTTCTGCTATTGTTTGATGTTTCTGAGTTGAGGTTGATGGAGTAAACGTGATTCTCATCACTTAAACCATAATGTGAAGTTCTCAAGAAGGATTAAAATTTTGCAATTGAAGAGAAATTTTTTTATTGGAAGTTTAACGAATCTTGTATGCTATTAATCTCCCCTCTTTATATAATTAGTTGAAAAGCTACAAATAATTACAAGTAATTGTACTCTCTAGTACATATTTCCTATAAAACTGGAATAGTGTTGAAAATCAGAAAATATGATCATAGAATATGATCTTAATAGAAAATAACATAAACATGACTATAGAACATGAACTCAACATAACAACATTTGAAGGTTTATAACTACAAAGTAAATGTGTAAGGTTCCTTACAGGATAGGCACAAAACATTTGACCCCTTTAGAAAGGGCCTTGTTTGCAAAGCCATTAGGAAACTTCATCCATTCCTACATCTCTTTTCTTTGACAAAGTATTTACCATGACGGTGTGATTCCTCAGTTGTTTCTAGATCAATAAAATATGCACAATCTGATGAACATTACTCCCTTCGAGTAAAAGTTATTTTGTAGGCCATTGGTCCTATGCACTCAATGATCTTGTAGGGACCAAATTATTTTACAAATAACTTATTCCTTTAATCCCCAGACAAGGAATACTACTAATAGGGTTATAGTTAAAGATATACCCAATCTCCCATTTCAAATTAGTGCTCCTTCGCTCCTTCCTTTAGCATATGTTGCCCTCATCCATTCTTTAGTTTTAGAAAGTTTTTTATGTAGTTGGCATAATGTTCACATAAGCATCCATTGCAGATCCAAGCATATAGAATGTGTAGACTAGTGGTGGTTAGTCATAATCTACATTAAATAGAGTGAACTTGACAAAAAAGTCACCACTAGTATTATAGCCATCAAATTTATATTTTAAATGTTCTTTTGTAAAGTAACATATATACATTTTAAGGGTATAATATGTTACCTCTATCTATCTATTTTTATATGGGTGATAGGATAAAGAGAAACGGAACTTAGTCCCTTATAGTCAAAGCAATTTATTCTAGAATGAAACATCAAATATCGATCGCTTATAGTTAACTGCATTATGACATATAATTTAAGGACATTCTCCTAATACGTTTGAGTAACATTATTTGTAGTGACTATTGTCGCCATTGCAATGAAGTGTGTCATTTTGGGAAATCAATATATCATTACTATAATTTTTTTAACCTCTAGACTTCAAAAGGCTAATAATGAAATTCATGGAAACCTCTATCTTCACATCAACAAGAGTTAGTAATGGTTAGAGGAAAAAAAAATGAAGGGTCATCCTGTTGAGTTCTCAATAACGCATAAAGTCTTATTCATATAAATAGACGTATAAATAAAAACTAGATTCAATTTTTTCTACGATTTCAAATATTTTTAAAACTCCATTATAGTTATACTGGGTGGCAGTTTTGAGAACCTAACTTTATTAATTGAATCAGAACATTTTGTCCTTAATAGGATATTATGAAAGTTATCAAAAAGAAAGAATTGATTACTCGATTGCCTTTTCCTCAATGATATAATCATGATAGATATTTTATCTATTTCTATAGATTTGATATCATGCCAATTTTCTATACTAATACAACCTTATTGTATTTTATTTATTTTCATTCTATTCAATTGAGTATCTCATCAAAGTTGAAACTTTCTAGATAGTGTTTCTTGTTCTCTTTTATTTCTCTAGAAAATGCCATATGCTTTGAAGGTATCGATATGAACTTCTTTGTTCTTTGCATTTTGTGAAGTCTTTCAGGTCAAGTGCTATGTAGGCTTTATATGACATTTATCACTAACAAAGAGAGGGAAGTAGGTAATTTTGTTTTTATAGAAGAGTAATATGTCCTCACACGCACATGACCCCAATGATTCTCCTTCTTGGAACAACTTATACAACCTTTAAATCTCCACTTGACTTTTCTTTTCTTTCCAAATGGTTTATGACTATGTTAGGACTAATGCTAATATTACCATCAGTTGTGTTGGTTCATCTTATTTAAAGAAGGTAAATACTGCTGAATTTTCCTTCTCTTGCTTGTATTCTATGAAAAATCGTACTTCGTTAACTTATTGAAGTTATGGTAGAGCTTTTTTGGCTCTACAAATATTTGAGGCTTCTGTGGTTAGTGCAAACCACAAATTTCCTCTTAGAAAATAGGGGCCTCTATTTTTATACCTTAAGTATTAGTGCCAATATTTTTGTATCCTAGGTACACTACAACAAAACTAATTTTTAGCTACATTTTTCTTGGCGACGAATTGAAAATTGTTGCTAATAGCTAGCTTTTGGTGAAAATTTTAAAATTCATCACCAAAGGTCCAGCTTTTCGTGACATTTTGTAGAATTGTCACCAAAGGCGTGACCTTTTGCAATAATTTAACAATTTTGTCACCAAATGTCAAGCATTTTGCGATGATTGCCATAATTGACACAAAAAGCTGAACTTTTGGCGACGCATTTTTAAATCGTCGCCAAAAGTTGAAATAATTAAAATTTTGAACTAATGCATTCAAACTCTATAAATTTGTTTAAATCTATAGATTTATTCACAAATGGTTCTTTAATGATATCTATTGTACATAGTACACCTCCATTCATACAAATATTTCATGAAAAAAGAATGGAGCATCCAAAAATTGTAAAATGTTTTTGAAGTTTTAAACATATTTAAAAAAAACACATAGTAGGTAATTTATATTTTGAAAAGAAAATATTTTTTGGATCTAAAAAGATAAACATACATAAAATTTTATTGTTAATAAGATTAAAACATCATAAATTTAAGTTGACTACTATTCTTAATCATTAATATTTATTAACAATAAAATAATAATACATGTAAATATTGAAATATGGTCAGCAATATAATATAATGATAAATGGTAAGTCATACAAGATTTTAATTAGAAGTTTAACAATTATTACAAACAAAACAATACATAAAGTTTCATGCCTATTCCTTCGAAAATAAAAAGAAATAATTGTATTTTTGGATTTCAAGTAACATAAGACTCAGTAGATAAGGTAAAGGAGTTCCCTATGTCTAGATTCCTAAGAAGGCTTCTTATACATTCGAAGTATCAAGTGAAACAATGAAAGATCTTCCCTCAGGATTTGGTTTTCTGACACTCTCTTCCAACAACTTCTTGGCTTTAACAAAACTAACGAAAGATACAATTAACAATTCCCCAAATGTAATATGGACCACATAATTAGATGAACCGCACGTATGATGTGTTTCACCTAAGAAACAAACAGTATATAACTTGAAT
>JANITX010000002.1:18361741-18399908 GCA_027564395.1 Erythroxylum ulei
ACCGTTGGAACAGTCGAAGGGAAGTTCTACAGAGGACCACCCGCGATCACCACAACCTTAGATAGTCGAACTCATTAGTTTAAAGTACAAACATAACAATTTATGTACACTTTGATGTGTTTATTACCAATTTTATAACAATTGACATTTTTTAAACTTTGTACTTCTCATCTAATTTTTTTATTACACAAATATCTACAAATATACAAATTAAGTTTGTATGCACAGATAAGGGAACTCTTGAGAATATGCAATTAGCGGAAGATAACGTTATGTTCGCTGGTATGCATAACACCGACGGATTACATAATTTCGTCGGTATATATACGTACAAAAATCTGAACTATAAATGCCGACGTACAAATTAACGTCGGTAAATGATGGAACTTTCTGACGGATTATATTTCCGTCGTTAACGTTGACACTTTATTCCGTCCCTAAACTATACCGACGGTTATTCCGTCCCTAAACTATACCGACGGCCTCATACCGTCGGTGACATCTGCATTTCACTGACGAAAATTTTAATCAATGTCCGTCGCAACATAACAACAACAGATAATATTTCGTCGGTTTTTCGTTGACAATACATCGACGGTACTTATCCGTTGGTAAGTAATAGCGACAGCCTTATTGAAAACGGTTTCTTCTTTCGTCGCTTGCCGTCGGTAAATATAATTGCCGACAGAAATGTGCCATTCGCCGACGGAATATTCCGTCGGAGAACGTCGTTTTTCTTGTAGTGAAATGTGAGAAATATATAGTTATAAGTGTCAAAACTATTAATGTATTGTTGAACATATTTATTGAGAATTTTGTATGCTATTTTCTACCATAAGGAGCTAAGTTACCTGATGGAGTTGGAGCTCCTTCTAGATAGATTCGTTGCTTCCTTTAAAGCATCTCTCCATATATGGATCTTGTCATCATCGTAACATTTTTTCAGTTTATCGAATGCTTTCTCATAGCTGTCCCTTTGGTGTCGTACATATGATGCGGAAACTTTGTAGAACACAGGTATAGCAATCTGTCCATTGTTTTTCTTACATTCCATTATCTGTTGGACAATTTTGCCCTTAAGGTTAGGGGCATTTTTGTCCATCCTCTAGTAAATGGACAGTTATTAATTGGAATTTTGATTTTCAATCAAATTACCGGTTAAGTTACGTAATTCAATCCAGATAAGGGTAATAAAGTGGCCCAATAAAGGATCTAACTAAGTGGGTCGAAGTCCGGGAGGAAAATGGATCCCTTTCAGTGTGGACCCGGTCCATATCGGCCTTGTGATGGGGAAGCCCGATATGGAAGCTATATAAAGGTTTAGGTCTCCTGCAGTTACTCAGTGATTCATGAGCCTAAAGTTCTCTGACCCGTTAAGAGAGCTCGTGATTGAGTAAACTGTAGAAAGACATAGACCGGACGATGGTGAACAACTTTCCCAATAGGCCCAGAGTCATCGGAGTTCGTTTGGTGGCTAAAAACTGCTTCGGAAGTTGGGATGGAACCGAAACCAGGTATTCCGCAATTCTTTCGTTTTTACCCTTTCATGATTGATCCTGGGACCATAATAGGGCCTGTGCTACGTGTTACAGAAACGTTAATGTTTAGATTAAATTTTAGTGAAAATGTGTAAGTCTTATTTAATCCTTTGTACGAACAATATATTATATTATGTTCCAAAAAAAAAACAATATATTATATTATACGTTTGCTCTAATTCAATGTGGCAAGTCGAGTGGAGGAGGCTCGAATCAAATCGAAGCTCCCCAAAGAGCCTTCGAGCTTTGAGGTTCCCCTAGACAAATCCTAGATTGATAGTAAATCGCACGAGCCTTCATTGATCAACTGGATCTAGCTTGCCCTCTAACTTCTTATTTATCAAAAATATCCGATAATGATTGATAATATCTTGAACGTGGAGTAACTCATAAATTTAACTAATGAATTTTTTTTTTTTTGAATAAGTCGTATCTTTAAACTTTAAATCTTCCGATTGCTTTCTCCCTTAAATTTTACATTTTTTATTTCCTACTTGTCTTTTGGTTTGATTGGACGGACTTATATCAATATAGTTTTTTTTAAAAGAATTTTTTTTAAAAGTTAGTTAATTATTTAACTGTCATTTAATAAATAATTTTTTTTAAAATTTTTATACAATAAATTGTTTAACAGCATAAAAATAAAAAACAAATTTAACGTGAAGTCTTGTTTCTTTCCGTCCATGCCCACGCTAACCTGAAGTCTGCTGCAGTTTCTGTCCATACACTCTGTTGACCTGAAGTCTGTTGCGTGCATCAACAGGAAGCTGATTGTTTTTATGGCAGGCTGTATATAGAAGCCATAATTCATCGACTGGGCTCGAGTTCACATAGATTGTCTTGTGAGGCGCACAGAAAGCTGGTTCAGTTCAGTTTATCTTGTAACGGTGGATTCACTTCTAAACAATATCATTTAATTGGATATTGTGATGTGTATAGACAAAAGCACTTTAAATAGGGCATCCAAATTCAGTATCACTTTCAATTTGATGGAGAAAATCCATCCAGTTAAGCACCGCCCTATGTTTCCTTGCAAGAATTAATAAATCGATGATGTTCAAGAAAGATCTTTTTCTCTAAAGAATATCGTTTGTATACCGATAATAAGCCTTGCACGATTTGGAATCTGATAGAGAAGATGTTTGCTATGAACGTATTGTAAGCTCTGAAAAGCGCAGTGTAATGGGTCCAGCACATACATCAAAGTCTTACTCAAACTTCAGCAGAAAATGCGCACATACGAACGTTTTCTCCACCAATCCATTGTCGATTAAGCTTAAACCTCGTCAATATTGGACAGCAAATGCTGTTAGTTATTTCTCAATTAGCATTCATTTGTAAGCTGAAAATTAGGTTTACAAACGGTTAACCAGTAACACTCTACAAATAGGAACAACGTTTCTGTTAGAGAATCGCCATAGATGTTCAATCATGTACAAACTTCAGCCACAAAAATGCAGCGGTCATTTCCCATTCGTCTTGGGTTCCTATTCTATCTCCACAGAAACTCTACCAGAAAGTCAGTACTTTGGAGCAGCTGGTGTTTCATGTATTTCCTCCTGCCCTCTCCAAATCAGGAAGGTCTGCATTTAAAGATGAACACAGACGGAAATTATAACATTAATGTAACGGCAAGCATAAACAATTCCTTCAAAGTAAAAGTTGCACTGGGCTCAAGCAGAAACAGGCTGTGCTTGGCTGAGAACTGAAATCCAGATTGTCCATATTACTAAGAAGGGCCCAACATTAACAAAAATCATAATCCAAGGCAAGCAGAACATGTATGACCAGTTAGTTACACCTCATCAAAACAATCACTAGAGAAATGAATATGAACTTTTGTATTGTTGTTGATTGCGCACAACTAGTGCAGCTTACTATGTGTTTAAGGACGTTCTACATAAGGAAAACTTACAAAGCATTCCTTCACCATCGCTGCTCTCATCATCTTCAACAAACTGCAAAAAGGGAACATATTTGGTGAGTCAGCACAAACATCTTGCAACACTAAAATCAATTCTCCACGTCGTCAAGATAGCATTGCATGAAATTGGGATTACCACAGAGTTGTCATCATCGCTAGCCAAATCAGCTGCAAAGACAAATAAACATTCACATGAAAAGTCAGTTAAGCACTAGCTCCAAGGCTAAACTAGTATAAACATTGAAAATATATCCTGAGAAATTTAGTCACTAACATACAATTGCTATAGCATGAGTAATGGACAAGTTGGGGCAACTTTGCCGAAGTACATTGTTGAGTGGTTTTACAAATTACCAGATTCAATCTATGTTGAGAAAAGGGACTGCCTTACTATAAGGGATAAACAAGGGTGGCAGGGATCAACCATGTAACATTCTTTTGTTTATTAGAATAGTGATCTAGAGGCAATCACCTTTAGCACTTTATATAAACTTTATTTTGATTAATGAAGTGAAAGACAATTTTCATTAATTTGATGTTCATTTATTTATGAATTGATGTCTATCTTAAATCGAATTAATGAAGTTCATGATACAAAACATAGCGTGAAGTAAATCATGATTAGATCATGATAATGAGATTTCTATCATGTGTAATTATGTTAGTGTCTAAATTATCCCTAGTCATAGGATTAATGAGACAAGACATTGTTAATCCAGATAGACTAACACATGTTATACTTCTTGATTTGATCAAGCAGTGAATCTCATAAACTGTAAGTATGAGATGTTTATAGTTAACATGTGGATGCTTACTAAGAATAGTAAGTACATCGGATAACCTGCTATAAGATTATCATATGGATGATCTATCAAATGTCAATGATTAATCTCATCATAACAATGGTGCAAATATCTTTAGACTTGAGGTACTCAAGAATATCTTAGATACTGATCCTGTACTTTGACACCATTCCTTGTTGCCTCAAGACGAGGTCGCTCATAGGGTGGTGATTGGGTACAACGATTGGTATTCGAAGGTAATTGGGTCGGGAATAAAGAATTCACCACTCCTGATAGAAGGAGATGATACCCATGGCCTCTTATCAGGGTCATTACTCGGGAGTCTCTGGCCAAAGCAATTATGTGTCATGAAGAGAGTTTTCAATGACATATAGAGTAATGCGATCCCTAGGACAAGAACTAACAACACTTGGACTAGATGTGACGTCGTCAGTCTAGTGAGAGTTGACACATAGCTCATACTCTGAACCAAGTAGCGTATAGCATAGTTAAGGGACAAATTACAAGATAATTGACTATGAAAAGGTTCGTAAGTCGAATAATTAACTATCGAAGAGTTCGAGTGTTAATTCACTTACATTCCAATAAATTGGCATCATTAAACCCGTCATGATTTGCTCGGTTTAAAAGTTAATTCAAGTAACCAAAATAACTGAAACCTAAGGGTCACACGTCTAAAAGATTGGATGAAAAACAAAATGTGCATGACTGTCAATTAAGCAAGCCGGCCACGATCGTGACCGACTTAATGATAGATAGTATATAAGTGAGTTCTCTACTTACGTACACGCGAATTTTTAGCCATAAAACACAATCAATAGAGAGACTAAGGGTCTAGAAGAGTTCTGGAAGTTGAGAGGAGTGATCTTCAAATTTATTCATGCAATCTTAAGCAATTGTTGCATGAGATTAATTGTATGAAACTTGGTCTTGATTTAACTCTCACTAGAGTATCTACTTGAATTCATCTTGTCTGGTGCTTTAACCACCTTACACACTGATTTTTCTTCATCTTTGCGTGCTCTCTAGAGGCCAAGGAAGGTATTTGGTGTTTGCTACAACCCAAACAAGGAGAAGATTGAAGAAAAGAGGAATATTTGCAAAGTATATATGTTGTAATTTCATATTCTTATAATCTGTTTATACATGCACATAAATTATGTATTTTCTAGGGATGCCATGAGGTTGAAATTTTGATTCCGACACTTCCGCGACTTTGCAATGTATATAATGCATGAATCCATGACTCCCTAACATTGTCAACATAACTAAAGGGGCCACAACAACATCAAAGGTTTAAACCAACATACACATTCAAAATTAAACCATTACTACAATTGTACTTACAACTTGACTCTTCATCATCCTCATCACACCATTTATTCCAATCAACCTTAATGTAAGGTGCAGGCTTTTCTTCTGATTTAAGTAGTCTTTTCCACCAACCTTTCTCTTCTTTCTGGATTGAGCACCTAATGTTCCTTAACCCAACATTTGTCTTACAACCCTGCACCACAAAACATTGAATCTTTCAAAAGCTTGAACCTATGAAGCATTTGAATGAGGATGACAGAGATTCCTCAGTTCAGGATAGGAAATTTGAAACACAAAATGAAAGGAAATGTCCTACAACTTGACCATGTAGCACCAAGCTTATTGGAATTGAAAGAAATGGTATGGAAACTAAGAAGGATTCAGGCAACAACCAGCTGGGTTTCATAACAACAAGTTAACGTCGTGTTACAGGGCTAAGAAGAAATTTGATCACATATATAATTGAGAAGCAATATTCGATCAACATAATATATCAAAAAGATTTATATTTATCAACAAGTTAGTTATTGCTTGATGTAACGTTTAAATCAATTATGCTAATCCATAATCAACACTGACCTACTTCTAGAAGTGACCTAATAAAGTAGTCACGTTTATCAAATAATGCATCATTGCTCGACCTAACCAGAATGAGATGCATGGTTTATATTCTTTAATCAAAATTAATTCTATGATTTACATAGTGAAGATGATTGTTAGAAATCATATACAAACTAAGAAAATCATTACACGCATGCAGAACCTCTAACGGATCATAGAAGAAAGTTGATTCAAGTTTGTTCATGAAATTTCCTACTGCTTCCAAAGGCATGACCCGTCTTACGGTAGGAAGGGTGCTCCTAAATCATTATTAGCTGACCAACTAAAAGTTCTCTCAATGGAAAAGAAACAAAATCAAGAGCATTCTCTCTACATGTTATCAACAAATTTCCATTTTTCTTTTAATCGAAGTAAAGAGTAAATCTCTTTTATTGATTATAGTAACAAAACAGTTTATTTTGCCAATTAACTAAAGCAACAAGCATTCATTCTAAGATCATAGGTTAATTATTTCAGAAACCTTTTTTATTAAGTCAGTAAAGTCCGCAATACCTATCTGCAAAACACGCAGAAATATACACAGTCCAGTGAATGATTATTTCTCTTAAAGCACCTGAAAACAATACCACATTTTAACAGCCAACGTCTCAAAACAAAATGACACAACTTTCACCACACGCTCAATCAAATAATAACAGCAGATAAAACGTTGAAGAAAGACCCATTTTCAAGAAGTGAAAAAGGCACCAACTTTGTCACCCGAACTGCGAAAGCCAAAACAGAAGCTTGCAATGAAGCATGAGAGCTGAAGATAACCTGAGGTACAATGGGTCCCAAAAGCTGCAAAGTGAAATCGAAAGATTCACCTTGGACCCCAACAGCCGAGAAGCCAAAGAAACCCTCCGGTTCACACTTCACCGTTATGTCCTTGGCATCCGGTAAAGCCACCGTCAGGTAAACCTTATCCGATCGCTGAGCCCATAAAACCTCAGGATTCCGACTACAAACAAAAAATGAAAAAGAAAACGGAGTGGAGTAAATATCACTTTAAAATACATAGAAAACAAAGTTTTTGTTACATAAACAAGCAGACAGAAAGAACCTCATCTCTTAGAAACGAGAGACAGCTTAACCAGAAAAACCTTGGAGGTTTCGAGGAACAGACGGATAGGGGGTTTATAGAATCGGGTCGCAGTCGAGTCGGGTCACACTCACAGAGTCAATTCGGGTCAAAAGGAGAAAAAGACTGTATGCTTTATTTTATTTGTCGCTTGCTTGTGCTAATTTTTTTTAATTATTTAATTAAATCGGTATCTTTTTATAAAAGGAAAAGAAAAAGAAAAAGAAAAAACGAATGCCCTCGTCCTCGTGTGTTGTCTTGGCTAGTTTCTCACTTTCTCTAGTAAATAGCCGTGTGAAAAATAGGGTATCGTCTCTAAAACCCTAATCCTTAAACCCTCCCTGAACGGAGGCATGGACCAACCAACCCAATCTCCCCGAAAATCCGAAACCCTACAAACCTTAACCTCCGGTCCACTCTCCTCTTCCCTATCCAGCTTGGCCTCCTCTTCCCAAGCTATCCCTTCCGAAAAAGATTTCCACTTCTACAACAATTTTAACGAATTCAAGCTCCCAATCCGCGGAATCGCTTCCAAGTCCCAATCTTTGCTCGAGTCGATTGGCCTCGCCGGTGGTCTTTTCAAGGAGAAAATGCAGTACCCTGGCGATATTGATGTGGAAGACGCCTACGATTGGCTCGTCAACATCAACGACGAGATCCTCGAGGGTTTTCAAGCGTCGGTCGATGACTTCGAGAGGGTTCGGAAGGAGGAGGAGGAGTTGGATGGGGTTTCAGGTGTGGATAGTCAAAATGGGTTTCAGTTGGTTTCTGGAAGGAAGAAGAAAGCAACAAAGGGGTTGATCAATTCAGAGACTGGAATGGCGGGTAGTGGTTCGGCGAGTGTGGTGAGGGAATCGCGAGTGAAGGTGGCTGATAATAAGAAGGGAATTGCAGGGGTTAAAGCGAAGGTGCCATTTCATATACCGACGATAAGGAGGCCTCAGGATGAGTATAATTTAGTGGCCAATAACTCGAACCAGCCTTTTCAACATGTTTGGTTGTACAGAACTATTGATGGATCGCGGGTTGTTCATCCTCTGGTTAGTAATCTGTTAGTCTTTGTTAATATTAGAATAGCTCCTCCGCTTCTTTCCTATAGCTTGCTCACTGTTAGGGCAAACACATTCGATTAATGTTGTTTGGGACTCGCAAAAACTGAGCTCCTTATCGCTATCTTCTTAAGTCTGCCACCATTTTTTTAGAAAAAAATTTGGTTGCATGCTCTTGCCCAGCGGGATTTAGTGATTTCTGATCAATGAGATTTATTAATTGGTGATTGAAATTTTGAGTTCTGGCCATCATGTTTATAGGTATTAGCCCTTTTTTCCCTACTGAAAGAAAAGGTTACTGAATTGCTTTTGTTATTGTTTTTTAATGCACATAGGAAATGCTATCTGTTTTAGATTTTGTGGACAAAAATGTTGGGAGTGTTCAACCTGTTCCACCGCTCCCAATGGATAGTACTCCATTCAAGCTTGTACAAGAAGTCAAAGATTTGAAGGAAGTGGCTGCCAAGCTGCGTTGTGTAAATGAATTTGCGGTATGCCTACTTATGCAAATTTATGTATCTTTCCAATTGTTAGCCATTGAATTGTGAAATAGATCTTTTCTGAATGGTATTAATGCTTGTTTTGGGGTCTTGAAATGTAAAAGCTAGCTATTTGGTTTCGTTATTTTAATAACTATTCACAGTGTTCATTTTAGTACTTTAGGCATTTTGTTCCATTTTTCATGTTTGCATCATCTTGAAAATGAATTATATCTACTCATCCAATTTTCTTTTAATGTTCCTGACAAATTGATGTGCGTATGTAATTGGAAAGTGTTGACTGTTGTCTTTAAATACGAGGCTGTCGTACTTTTGAGCACACATTTCTGAGCATTCATCCAGTTTATTTGTTTACTTAATCTTGGAACATACTGGCGTAGGTCCAGTGTGTATGTCCAAATATTCATCAAGTTGTGCTTTACTTGGTGACCTTTAGTATTTTTATCTTCATACGGAGGACTTTTATTTTGCTTAAAAAAAAAAGAATTCATCAAAGTAGTCTTTCTAGTTCTTGTGTTCTTTCTGGAAGGACATTGCAATATTATGTAGTTGACTTAAATTCTTGGTTTATGATATTAGGTTGATCTGGAACACAATCAGTATCGTTCTTTTCAAGGTTTGACGTGCTTGATGCAAATTTCTACCAGAACTGAGGATTTTGTTGTGGATACACTAAAGCTTCGAGTACATATTGGCCCCTATCTTAGGGAACTTTTCAAAGATCCCTCCAAGAAAAAGGTTTGTCTATTGATGCTCTAGTTGCCTTTTTAGCAGATTGTTCTTATTTATGATGGAGTTAATTTAACTAGGTCATGCATGGAGCAGATCGAGATATCGTATGGCTTCAACGTGACTTTGGCATATATGTCTGCAATCTGTTTGACACTGGACAGGTTTTCTATTCCAAATTTGCTCTGTTGTTTAATATGCAATATTCCTTTGCTTTATTATTCCTATTGTCAGTTTGTAGTTTAGTGAAAATGACTTGATTATTTTATTAGTTTGTTTAATAATTTTGTAATGGGAAATATATTATTCCTCTTGTTTAGTACTTTGAGTGCATGAATCTGACATTAAGAAACTGAAGCAATATGTCAACTGGAATTTGTTTGTACAATGTTGTCAATGAAAAAATCGGACTGAGTAATGGCCTGAACCATGCAAGTGAAAAATGTTGATATTTGAAATGCCAACTATGTTATGACACTGCCCCATTCAATCACAAAATTTTTGACCGTGGTACCCAATATTCTATGACGTGTTCTAGAGATAAATGTGTTGGACCTCTTAAACGATATGAATGTGCTTAATTTTTTGGGTTCATCAAAATGGATTTATGTTAGTGGTTTAAGCCTGGGATTCTTCTTGCTTCACCTGCCACCTGGATTCTCTCTCTGTCTCTCTCTTTCTCTTGTGCTGTTAATATTACATTCTATTGTCAATTTTGTCTTAATTCTTAGGCATCAAGAGTGCTGAAGTTGCAGAGGAATAGTTTGGAGTATCTTTTGCATCACTTTTGTGGAATTATCGCCAATAAAGAGTAAGTCCTTGTGTAATAAACTCCAACTGCTTCCTGTAGTCTGATTATCTTAAGGATTTTGCTTGCTTTTTTGCATACCTTGCGTTTACCTTTTGGCGTTGAGGTTCAGTGCTTATCTATTTCAAGTCCTATAACTGCATGCCCATCTATCATCAGTTTTTTTTCTTCCCATTCATTGGATATAAGTCTCATCTGCCCTTTCTTGTAGATATCAGAATGCAGATTGGAGATTACGTCCTCTCCCAGAAGAGATGCTTAGGTAATTTCTAGTTTTATTTAAGGTGCTAGGTTTTATTTTGTACTGTATTATATGAACATGGTACTCCTACAATTATGTATGGATGAGATTTTAAAGCCAGATCTAATGGATTGAGGAAGTAACTGGAAATTTGAGTTTTTGTTCTCAATTTATCATGTATTTCTGAACTTTTCTTAGTAACTTGAGAAATTAGAACATGGATTTGTATTTGTCAAGATTATGATTTTAGTTTAGTTATTGGCATATCTACTTAGACAGACACTCATCTCTGTAGTAATGTTCTGTAAGAATGTACTGCTAAAATAATTAACGGCTGTACTGATAACCTGCATCGTAACTTAACTAAAATTTGTTCACACTTCTTTTACAGTTTATGTTCTCTTTTGATGCAGATATGCCAGAGAAGATACCCACTATCTGTTGCATATATATGATGTAATGAAAACCATGTTACATTCAATGCCTAGTGACTCAGAAAATCCCGATCCTCCTTTGGTTCAGGTACATTCTTGCGAAGTTATAACATTTCTGTACATCTATAGTCAAAGGTGTCATGTCTTGTTCCTTAGTGGTGTCATGCTGATTAGAGACCAAAAATAGTATGTAGTTAAAAGTGGCTTCTGCTATTTGTAACTTTTGTGTTTTGTCTTACCATCTAATTCTGTAGATTGAATTTTGTTTATTTTAACTAGTTCCTGAATAAACTTTCTCCTATTCGTTTTGGTTTGAAACAGTCAGGTGTTACCAAAATGATACCAATACCATTTTCTCGGTGTCAATTCTTAAAATTAGTAGATTATTACCAGTTATCTTTGAAGATCCTTTGAGTCTTGTGGTGTTGGGAGGTTGAGTTATAGGGAATGCTTTTTGGGTTGCAGAGGCACTACTCTCTAGTCACCAGCTTGAGCAATTTGTAACTTGTTGATTACAGGTCTACAAACGCAGTCATGATGTATGCATGCAGCTTTACGAGAAGGAGCTCTTGACAGAGACTTCATATCTATATATATATGGGTACCATTGCTGGCTATTTCACATGAGATTGCCATTTACTGTTTCATGAATTGCATATTAATTTTTCATTGCCTCCCTCCCCCTCCCTCTCTCTCGTGTTTTCAACAGTTTGCTTTGTGTTAGTCCATCTTAGCACATATGAACCATAATGCTTTTTCTGCTTTTTATTATGATATAGGTTGCAGGATGCTGGATTCAACGCCCAGCAGCTTGCTGTAGTCTCCGTAAGTTGTGAGCTTTTCCATTGTAATCTATGTCTTCTTAATAGATGCAAGCATTTGGGTTGTAAGAATCAAAGATTATTAATCTGCATGGCAAAGTTTCCATATTGATTGTTTGGATGAAAGTGCCAAGTTTGACTATATCCTGCATCTTTTGTTGAAAACTGGATACTGTTATCTGCTTCTCTTCTTTACGAAATTCACCTTCCTGGGTTTTAGGGACTTTTTGAATGGAGAGATGTTGTTGCTCGTGCAGAAGACGAAAGTACTGGTTATATTTTGCCAAACAAAACTCTTCTTGAAATTGGTAGGAATCTCCTCAACCTTTCAACTATATTTTCTTTTAATGTTAGAATATTGACTTCCAAATCTTCATTTATTTGCAATGGTTAAAAGCCAAGCAGATGCCTGTTACAACTAGCAAGTTACGAAAATTACTGAGGTCAAAGCACCCATTCCTGGAGCGAAATCTTGGTTCTGTTGTTAGTATTATTAGGCACTCCATGCAGAATGCTTCTGCATTCGAGGCTGCTGCTCAACTTTTGAAAGAGGGCCAAAAAGTAAGATTCACACAGTTTTGATGGTCTTGGTCACAAGTTGGTCTTAAACTTGAATATTATTCGTGAACATTAGACTTATGTGAATGTCCTTGGGTCAGCCCCCACAAAAGGCAATAGGATTGGCTGAAAATCAAATCACGATATGTAATTAGGCAAGAAAAATCTTTTAACAAATATATATATCTTTGTATGCATCCTAATGTTTTGTTGTGTCCATTAGAATTGTAATCAAGCTTGCAAATCTTTTCATTGCAGCCCTTTGGATTCTGTGCTATTAGAATGAATAAGTCTTATCAGTTTGTTTGTATGGTTTTACCTAGTATTCAGGAGGCTTCATGTGTATCTTGTTAGTCAGTGATGCATTAGTCTTGGCAACTTTTTCAGTGATAGGGCTACAGAAATGTTTACTATCCTTCTCTTTCAAATGATGCTAATGAATTTCTTTCCTATTTTATATGATTGGAACTTTATCTGTGAAGACATCGGAAGCAAATATAGAGGTTGATGAAGTACACAATGTTGTTGCTTCTGATGTTCTTACAAACATGGCAACTGCTACTGCTGGCACCGAAGACCCTCAAGTTGGGAGTGGTAAATTGAAGATTGAGCCAAGTGCCTCTGTGCCAGAGATTTCAAGAGAAAGCAACTCCAGTTCACTTCACAGTAGGGATACAACTAGCTCTGCAGACATTTTACCTTCAGCAAAGGTCTTACTGTTTTTGGTGGGCTTTTGAAGTTTTTTTCATACATAAAGAGTTGCTGACATGTTTTTTCTTTCTTCTGCAGGTTATTGGGCCAACTGTTCAGATTCTGAAGAAACCAACCAGTGGTTTTGGGGCGATGCTCGGTGGTGCAGCAGCAAGGAGAAAGTTTGATACAGAGAAAAATGTAAATATTCTATGCTCTTGCAACTTTACCTCATGCTCTGGATTCCTCATAAGCTCTACGAGGTGCATCAGTCGTTATTGTTGTTTGAAGTGCTTTGAGACATGATTGCTACAACGATACAACGTGGAGAGAATAATAATTATTTTCTTGATAATTATAAAAAAGCGATTCTTGCTTTTTAAAGTTTGACTTGTTCCATTTCTAACTGTCTCGACCTAGTATCTTTGACAACCTTTGATTGTGATCTTAATTTGCTTTATGAATCGGGGCTTTCAATTGTTGAAGTGCGATTGAGCTATGTGATGCTATTTGTTGGGGCCACTAATTTCATTTGTCTTGTTAATGATTAGGAGGGGGAAAAGATCAAGTTGGAGAAGATTAGATCTTCAGTGAACCTTCCATTTCATTCATTTTTGGGTGGAAGTGAACTGCAAAATCCGGCTGTGGAAGAGCCCATAGGATCATTATCAAATGCCCGAGATTATGTTGCTTCTCAAGCTGCTTGTTCCAATCTTGAAGAGGAAGATGTAGAAACTACAAGAGCCTGTGGGAATGAGGAAGCTCTGAGCACTTGCAATACAGTAGACGTTATACCGTTGGAAAATGATTCTATGGTGGGAAAAATAGAGGACACTGATATAGAAACAACAAATAGCAGTGATGATGGACATGTGAGCACTACTTTGCAAACAGATGAAAGTGAAGTGCCCCTTTCCCTATCTGAATTGTCCTCAAGTTTCGAAAAATGCTTCCAGCCTAATAAGCAAACAAGAGAAACTGCAAAAGTTAACAAACCCCAAGAACCAACTGGTCTTTTGCAACTAAAGCCATTTGATTATTCTACAGCAAGAAAACAGGTCATATTTGGGGAAGGACCAGTGAAAGATGGCGAAGAAGGCGGAATCTCGAGTCCGAACATCAAGCTTGATTCTAAGGGGGGGAGAAAAAGTTCGGCGATAAGTGGTGTTGAGGGGTCAACGGAATTTAGGCAAGGTAAAAGACGGCAAGCTTTTCCAGCGTCTGGGAATAGGAGTGCAACTTTTAGATGAGGCCGGCGAGGGATTTTGATTGATGGTTTATACGAGTCCGTATAATGCTTCTAATAGTAAGTACAATTTTAATTTTTTTTAATTATAAAATTTTATGTTTATTAATAGTTAATGTTAAAAAGTTAAATATTTTTATTTATTTAATAATAATAATATGTTATGAAGAACTAACAACCTTGTATATTATAAATTAAAATATGCAAAAACACAACGAGCATATGTTCAAACTTTAATTTCATTAAAACTAAAAAAAATATTTCTTAATATGTATTAAAATTATTATAACTAATTCTCTTAATTTGTGAAGATTACTAGCCTTTTTTTTAGTATTTTGTTATACGGTTGGTACGATCAGTGTAATCCGAAAATATTACTAATTTTTTTTAAAAAAGTAAAAGGTAAATTTTTATAAATAGGGAGTAAAAAGTATTACATGACAATACGTGAGAAATAGATTTCCGACATATCCCCTAAAAGGAGTATATGACGCTCAATGGGTGGAGTATTAAAATAAATAGTGCCTATATCAAAATGTTCAGCATAGTTCGCGAACCAATTGGCACATTTGTTATTCTCGTGATATATATGATAATGTGCTACCGTCCAATTTTGAACGAACAGTTCATTAATGTCCTGAATTATGGGGTTTAGAATCTGTGATCAGCACGTCAAGGAAGAAATGAGATTGATTGCCGCTATGGAGTCAACTTCGAATTTGATCCAGCGGTAACTGAGGTTCCACGTGAATATGAGCTCTGTATATACTCCCTAGAGTTTGGCAGATATCGATGAGCACTAACCGAGATTTTGAACAGAACCTCCAATCTAATTACCTGCACTGTCACAAAAGATGCCTTCGGCTGTAGCGGATAAGGCGGAACATTTACTTGCGCCATTCGTATTAAGTTTGACCTATTCACTAAGAAGTTTGTACCAGCTGATGAGCTGCTCGTGTCGAGAGCGAGGTCTGAAAATAGCATTCCTCTGCCAATCAGCTCACTGTATACAACATTACAATGATGTCTATCTCGTTACTATGGCAAAAACACAGACTAGCAGCTAACTTATAAAAACCATCTTGCTTTCATGCTATCTAGCAAGCAGCGAGTTGCGTCTTTGGCTACATCAAGGGCTCATATCCCATTGAAAATGAATTCAACAAGCAGATATGGACCGATTCGCTCCTTGCGGTATATCCTTCTATTCCTCTCACGCCATATGTTAGTAGATTGCGAGTGAAAAAGCTGTGTTGGAAAGCAGACTCAATCGTATGAATTAAAAGAAGATAGAAGCTTATGGAGTAATTGACTCCGACGTATATGCAACTGAAGAATAAATGGTTTCTGTCTTCTATTAATGTTACTAATATGGCACATGATGGTTAATTGTTTGACATAATCATTGTAATATAGTTGTCAAATGCACAATTATTATATTTCATATACGTTTGATATTTAACATTACAATTAAAATAACTGAAAATAACAAGTACCGTAAACACAATAAATCTTATTGTAATATTCATCAACATAAATTTTAACTCTTTTTGTTCCCTTTTGCCAAACAAATTTGTCTTATTTTATGAACCTTATTTTCTCCTTAAACTCTTTGGTAGTGCTTGTTTTAGCAGTACTTGTTTATCCTATCTTCTTCAATATTGATACTTTTTTCTTAATTTTATTTTGATAAATTTGTCATCATATTATTTAAAAAATTTGTATTTCTTAACTTAAAAATTTTATTTTATTATTCAGACATTAAACACAATCGTTTTTAAATTAATAACAAATATATACTCATTGAATAATTGGGACATATATAAAATTTTCAATCAGGATCACTTTACAAACTTTTTAGCAGTGCAATTAACCCACAATAAGTCAACAACAAACCACATTTTGAGTACTTTGTAGTAGGTAACATGAGCTTTAGTTACGTATCTCAAATCAAACGTGAAAGAGAAAAAAATGAAGAAATGTGGAAAATATCTCATTTCAGTTATATGACTTCAAACGAACTTTTCGAAGTTGAAATAAGCATGAATCTACCAACACCTTTATGAGAGTTGCTCACCGCAACACGTTAAAGTCTTTTTGTAACTTTCTTAATATGCAATCCTCTAAATCTATTCTATAACAATTTCTATATGATACATGAAATTGAGATAGTTACCTTTTATAAAAGTTTAACGATAATATACTGCCTACGTTTGTTTTTATTCTTATGAAGGTGGGAGAAAAGAGAAAACTAAAAATGTAAATTCAAGTTTGAAACTCACGTAAGTAGCTTTGCTTAAGTAGTTATATGAGACCTTAGTCTTATATATATAGCATCTATATTGGATCCTTAATCACAGGCTTAATATGAGTCTGATTCACACTGATTAAGGTCTATTTTTCTTGCTAAATTTTAGCCCACTAATTCAGATCTTTTATTGGGTTATTTTATTATTTCTATCCAGATCAAATACGATTCGTTTAACCGTAAATTTGTCCAAAACTTAAAAATATAATTAATTATTGCCCGTCTCATTAAAAAATATCTAACACATTTGACTTAATATTGTATTAGAAGACGTTAAGAATTCCATAGCTTTATAAGTTGTTACTACAATAATTGATACATATAACACTCAATATTATATCTTGCGAAATTATATAAGGCTGAAAGCACGCATCCTACTAACTGACAACTTCATAGCCAATTCCCTCCCCTTCCTCATCAAGCCTATACCAATTTGGGCCGTCCCTTCAGTCCTGACGAAATTAAGGAAGCGCTTTTCAGTGTGGCTCCTAACAAGGCACTAGGGTTTGATGGCTTCACAGCTCTTTTCTACCAATCCCAATGGGACATCGTTGGGCCATCTCTGACTGTATTCATTCAACGAATTTTTCGTTACAAAATTTGGGAATCTGTACTCAATCACACCATTATGGTTCTTATACCGAAGATACAGTCTCCCAAATCGATTACGTAGTTTAGGCCCATTGCGTTTTGTTCTGTACTCTACAAAGCTATTACTAAGATCATTGTTAACAGACTTAAACCTTACCTTGACGATCTGGTAGCTTTGACCCAAAGCAGTTTTGTCCCTGGGCGCTTAATTACGAATCATAACATTATCACCCAAGAAGTTATCCATACGATGAGAAGGAAAACGGGACAACAAGGGATAATGGCTTTAAAAGTGGATCTTGAAAAAGCTTACGACAGGCTATCATGGAAATTCATCCAAGACACACTAATCGACATCGGAATTCCTGATTCCTTGATTAATCTCATAATGAAGTGCATTTTCAGAGTCTCACTACAAGTGACCTGGAATGGCGAACTCAGCAAGGAATTCAGTCCACCCAGAGATATTCGTCAGGGTGACCCCATATCACCTTACCTATTTGTCCTGTGTATGGAACGATTAGGTCACTTAATTAATCAAGCTGTGACCCAAAGGAGAGGGAAGCCTATTAAACTCAGCAGAAATGGACTTCCTCTCTCCCACTTGTTCTTTGCAGACAATTTCATCCTTTTCTCCGAAGTCGCAATGGACCACATTTTCATGCTTCGGGACATTTAAACTTGTTTTGTGCTGCCTCCGGCCAACGCATCAGTCATGACAAATCCAGATGCTATTATTCTAAAATGTCCCCCCTTCGAAGACACACTGCTTATCTAGAGCTCTGGGTTTTAAACAAACAAACAATCTCGGACGATACCTCAGAGTTCCCCTCTGCACGAACGAGCAAGCAAAAGAACCTATCAATTCATTCTTAACAAGGTTCAGCAACGATTGTCTAGGTGGACAGCTAACCTTCTGTCTATGGCAGGACGCATCACTCTGACCCAATTAGTCATAGCGGCCCTCCCTAATTATACAATACAGATGGTGCGGTTGCCTCGCAGTCTCTATGATGAGCTGGAGAAACTAATGCGACAATTTCTGTGGAGTTCGACTAATGACACGAAGAGGATATCTTTAGTCAAATGGGAGGACATTTGCAAACCTAAAGAGTTTGGGGGTGTTGACATTCGCTAACTTCGCGAAACCAACGATGCTCTATTAGCGAAGTTAGGCTGGACCCTGCTTGTCAAGCCTAATACCTTATGGGTAAAAGTCCTCTCTGCGAAATATAACTTTGATGCTAATCATATCGCGACATCCTTTGATGCAAAAGGGGGTTCAATGATCTGGAGGAGTATCAAGGCAACTTGGCACCTCGTTCTGCAAGGAATGATTTGGATGATAGGCGATGACACTAGGATCAGGTTCTGGTTAGGCCCTTGGATTGCGGGGGTAGGCCCCCTTATCTCCCATGTTCTAACCCCAATCATTGATTCCACTCGTAACCTCAGTGTCCAACAATATGTGGACGTAGATGGTAATTAGAAATGGGATGAAATTCAATCTTATCTCCCGACTTCGATTTGCAGGTCGATAGCAAGGACGTTTCTCCCGAAACCCTATTTAGGGCAAGATAAGCTGATTTGGGGAATTTCCAAAAACGGACAGTTCACTGTTGCCACTTATTTTGTGATCATGGATAATGAAGACGCCTCAGCCCATGGTGTTTGGAAGGTACTCTGGTAATGGAAGGACCCACCACCAATTCGCTCTTTCCTTTGGCTCCTCGCACACGATTAGTTACTCACTAACCATCATCGTGTCCGTAAGCAAATCACTATGAACGACGACTGTTATTATTGTCATCTTGTGGAATCCTCGATTCGTGCAATGCACGATTGCATCAAAGCCTGCCAAGTGTAGACCTCCTTCCCTCCACAACTAGTTTCCAATGACTTTTTCACTACATCAACTCGGGAGTGGCTTATTCACAATCTCCAACTCCACTGCCGAGCACTTGGGCATGACTAGTCGTATCTTTTTGGAATTACTTGTTGGTTCCTAGACCAAATAAAATGTACTGAGAAGGGAAGTATAGGACAAGAGAAGTGAGAGCTGTGTCGAGAAGATGAAGAAGAAAGAGACGGTAAAGTCCTTAAATAGATAACTGAAAATGCCGCCAATCTAAAAACAACAATAATAAAGGAGACACTTAAAGTAGGGAAATTGAGACTTATTTTAAGGTTAGAGATTGTATAGATAAAATTAAATATTTGATCAATTTAAAGTTTAGATAATAGTTAATTGTATTTTATTAGTGTAATTAATTTTCTTTATAGTTAATAAATTAATTTTAGATCATTTTTTAAAGATATATAAATCTTATTAAAGTTTCAGATTGTATAAGTGTAAAATGTTAGAAAATATATTTCTATTACGTTTTTTAATAATTTGATATTTACAATTTTTATTTAAATATTCTTAAAATATTTAATCGCTTGCTTACAATCTTAAGATATAATTTGGCATGCCAATTAGTTTTTAAAAAAAAACTTTTTAGTTAAAGAGAAGGAAATATCCTAATATTATAAATATCTTCAAGATTTCCTATTTGTTATACCTTAAAAAAAAACTTTTAGTTAAAGAGAAGGATAGATTCTAATATAATAAATATCTTCATGATTTCCTATTTGTTATAGCTTTATATCATTCATTTTTAAGCCTGTATTATAACTTGATAATTGAGTTCAAATTCGGCTCGACTTAAAGTTAATAAATTAAGTATTTGGGTTTGAATGAGCTTCAGGTTTAGCTCAGATCTTGGTTGCTTAGGCCAGGCCCAGTATGAGGCTCAACGGAAAATACAAAATGACATTATGTTGAAAATTATTTTTAAAAAATAATAAATCTAGCAGGATTGATCAAGCTTGCTTTGGGCTCAATCAAACTTGGGCTGTGATGCCTTAAGACCCAGTTTAGCCTGAACTCGGGCTTGAGGTAGCAGGGATCCTAGGCCCTACGTTACTGGTTCTGAAACTGAGCCTGCGTTGAGAGTCCAACCACTGTACAAGTTAGACAACAGTTTCAAAGGAATTTGAATCGCCACTTGTCTAACTTCGTGACGTGGCAAATGCTTATTGGATAAATGAGTTGTTTAGCGTTGCCTCCCATCGTAACAACGAAAGAATCAAAGCCAAGAAGGCACGTACGATTCATTTGCAGTTCTACCGAAAATCCAAATATTGAAAAATACTGTTTTCAGGTAAGAATAAGAAGACGAAGGCTGAAATTGAGAATGGCAGCCATGGCATTTGAAGGCGGAGGAGGAGGCACGTTATCGGAGATATACCAAAGCACAAAGAAGCTTTTACTAAGAGCTCGTGACGGCATCGAGAGATTGGAGCGGCTTGAGAGCTCCACTTCCAATGGTGGCTTCGACTCTCCGGAGCTCTCCTTCGCTGTTAAGAAGGATATTTCCCAGATCCAGTCCCTTTGCGTCGACATGGATCGCTTCTGGCGCTCCGTTCCCTCCAAACCCCAACGCGATCTCTGGAAAAGGTACAACCACTCGTTTCTTTGGTCGCGCTACAGAGAGATACCAAATTTTCGATAACTTTTCTTTTTGATTTCATGTTTGTGCGACTTGAATGTCTGGTTGATTGAAATTTGAGGCATGAATGTGACGGTACTCACCATGTTACTTCTTTATTCTTTTTTTTTTTGTATAGTTAGTTGCATGTATCTAAATCTACATGATGTGCTTATGTTAATTATTTGATACTTCTATTGAATTGTCAAGATCTTTAATTTAGTCGATTTAAGATTTAGAGATTAAGTGTTCTTTAATTTTGTTGGATATGGGTGAGACAGAGTGCTTGATCTTGCGTTTTCTTTAAAGCTCTAAGTCTCCGATTCACATTTCGAGTTTCTTCAAATTACTTTACGCATGAGTTTGTGCACGAGCAGCAAATTCTTGTATCTCAGTCTCTAGGAGATTAAGTTTCTAATGCGTGTCTTCAGAAGTGATTACGCTTGAAGTTCAAGTGCGTGATTTTTGTCTGAGCGCCCTTTTTTTTATATTTTATTTTCCGAACTCTAGGTTATTATTCACAAGGAGAGTTGCCAGCAAATAGTTTCGTGTCCTTGTGTGTTTTTCATTCTAAAGCTGTTTTTAGGGAACTGAGATACTATTGTCCAGTAATCCAGAATCTAAGGGCCTCTTATTAATATTTCTTTTTTCTATTACTAGTGAATTCCAGTTCAACAGCTTATGCTCAGTAGGAGGCTATGGCATGAATAAATTAAGGGTTGTGTGAAATAAGGAATGTAATATAATGGAGACTACATGAAGGAAGCTACGTAATGGGAATTACATGAAGGGCATAGTTTTAGACATGATGTAGACGGATTTGATTACATTACGACTTTTATGCACAATTGAATAAATGATTACGGTACACCTTCCATTATATTGTACCAAACACCATCTAAGTGTATTCTATACCCAATAAAATTTCTTAAAAGTCATTAAATGGTTTTGCACTTGCTGTTAGTTTTAAATGGATAACTTGTAGCTGGTTTGACATGTTTGTAATAAACTCAACTTTTGTGGGTTATTTGGAACAAACTTCTTGAAGTTTTTTATTTTCTTTCAAGAACATTAAAATTTTAAAGTTCATTTTGGAGCAGTGGTACATAATCAAGTCTGTGTGCCCGTATGTGTTATACCACAACTTTATATAAATTTTCTATTCCTCATTTCTGCTGTACAGAAAAAAAGTACTAGAAAGGATCAACAAGAAAATGTTTTATTTGCATCCATCTCTTTCAACGAACCTCTTCTCTTCCCTCTGTTCTTTGTGTGCATTTTTCATATATGATGCAGTTGACAGATTATGTCTTAATCAGATGATTCAACTTTTGTTGCACACAGAAAGGTGGAACAAGTAGCAGAAGAGGCCGAGTCATTGAAACAAAGTCTGGATAAGTATGTCTCAAGGAGTCAAAGGAGAATGAAGGAAGCTCAGGAGAGAGCAGAATTGCTTGGAAAAGCTGTATATAGTTTTAAATTGTTCCCTTCTTCATCATAGCACTGTTGTTTACTTTTTATCTAAATGATTCATGTACATTCTAGAATGGTGAGTCGGCTCATGTTTTGAGAATATTTGACGAGGAAGCACAAGCAATGACATCAGTCCAGAATTCCAAAAGGATGTTGGAAGAATCTTTATCAACTGGAGCTGCCATTCTTATGAAATACTCGGAACAAAGAGACCGCTTAAAGGTATCTATGATTAAATCTTAATTATTGCTCTCTAGATGCTGATTCTGGGCTATATTCTTCCTGAGTATTGCAAATCAAAGTGTAATCCGTTCTCTGATGAGGGAAGATTATTTGGACTGGTTAAGGACCATTTCTTGACATTTATGACAATAATTTATTAATAAGACTGATGCTATGCAGAGATGCTGCTTTGAGGGAATTGATGTTTGAAAGAAATGAATAACTAAATAAATGCTTTAAATTGTTGTTAATATGACATGTTTCTTGCAAAAAATACAATGGCATCTTGAACTTAAAATGGAATTTAAATTAGGCTGATGCTAGGCTGTTTATTTGACTCATTGATTATAAATTATTGATATTGATTCCTTAATGATTAGCTGGTAAATGCCATGTTGAATTATGGATAAAAAAGGGCAATACTTTTACCTTCAACTTAAAAAGTGATTGTACGTTTTAACATGGTTTGTGATTTCTCAAGTTCTTCACCTGAGAGAATACACGTCGATTAAGAATCTTGATTTTACATATAATCTTGATAGAAGTTTTTCTCATTGAATTTTATGTTGCTGCCAGAGGGCACAGCGCAAAGCTTTGGATGTTCTGAACACTGTGGGTCTCTCCAACTCTGTATTGAGGCTCATTGAAAGGCGAAATCGTGTTGATAGATGGATCAAATATGTGGGAATGATTTTAACAGGTGTTATCGTGTATTTCTTTGTGAGATGGAGTAGCTGAAGAAATGGATTGTCAGGTGTAGACTTGTACACACGCAATACTATCGAGAGTGGCCGAAGTGTTCTTCATGTTAATTTTGCGCCGTGGCCTTCCAAGTATCTTTTCCGAAGAAACCGAACTTGTAGATTGGCGTACTGAAGAAACAAATTCGTACAGCATTAGTTACAAAGAAAGAAAGGCAATTACGTCTTTTCATATTCTGGTTGGAAACGGTCCATCGATCATAGTTTCTGATGTTCATGTGCGGTCAACAGAGTGGACGAAACAAAGTTCTTTCATGTGAGGATTGAGGATGTTTGAGATGGTACCTTTTATGCAGTTGCATAAACTGTAATGTCCATATTTCAGCACCGAGTAACTTGCTTTTCAAAGTGATTGCATGATCCAGTGTAGTCTTAAATTGCAAGGCCTCTAAAGTAGGCAATCTTCAAGTTATAGCTGGCTCAATTTATAAATGATTTCTCGCCGGCTGTTAATGTAAGTCGTTCAACAACAGAATGGCATACGATTCGAGGGATAAATGAAGGGAATGGTGAGTTAAAATACGATGCCTTCAAACTGTTTCGAGAAGGATCCCAGAACCAGATTGATGTCAAAACTCGTAACACTGGGCCACCTCATTCACCAGGCAAACACAAGAATGAGTTAAATCCATCTCTTCATTTATATGCTAACTTAACATGGATTTGTCTGCCCCCAAATTATCCATGTTTTCCGAAACGTATGATACGCAGATTTGTCCTCGGTACTTTAAAAATGGAACCACTTTACAAGCAATTTATGTAGATTCGTGTGGCATAAGAGACCAAAAGAGGCAAATGTAGGCAAAGAAATTATTTTAGCCGACGATATCTCATTTTTGTGATCTGAGTTCTGACCACGTAATTGTGTATAGAATATCTTTGTTTCATAGTAAATTATTTTTCTCAAAAGCCTCAGAATTCCGTTAACTTTGAGAAAACAAATGGATTTAATGCAGAAGAATGACTGAATTTGTTCTACGAAGCATTCACCTCTTTATTCCCTGATTTTTTTTAATAAACCGATTCACACGAAATGACTGACAACTAGTTTGACACTTTTGGCGTCGAGCTCAAACCAAATTCTTCTTTTAAGTTAGAAAAGTTTTCCAGTCAAGACCTAGTATTGGTTTACAGGAGGATGTAAAGAGTTGAGATATTACGGTTAGACTTTAGTTAATAATAAGTATGTGAAGGAGTTAATAAATAAAGAATGAAAAGTGAGTGATTGGTTGTTAATTATTATTATAATGACAATAGTTTGATATCTCCCTTATGAGAATCCTCCGTACCCTCTATTTAGTAAAGGAATGAAAATTATTTCTTAATAATACTATTTTTTTTAATTTTAATACTAATCAATTAATTAATTAAGCTTAATCTTTAGTCTTCAGTCTTTACAAGTTCACTGTAGGCTGGCGATACCAAAAGACAGCTTTGGAAGGAAGTCAAGGAACCGTTCGAAGCCTGACACAGCTCCCATCTTTTCACGTAATATCTATGGAATCAACTCTATCAAACAAAAGGGTCAAAAACAAACAATGATCAATTGTTTATTCAACGATTTAAGCTAATTACGTATCCAATATCGTATATCACTCACTTGTCAGCTAGAACCTTACAAATTCTTGATATTTTCTCCATGACTTGTAAATGTGACAATTCAATCGGATGTAAGAACATTTCATGAACCATTCAGAGTTTAAATTATTTATGGTAATGAGTGGTGGAGGCACTCAAAGTCAATCCTACAAGATGACAACTGTACACGATGTGAGTTTTGAGGTCCAATAATTTGCGTTCCCATTGCAAGTACCTAACCAAAACAATGTATGGTAATTGGTAAGAGATTGTGACCTCCAGTGCGTGGTGGTTTTAGTAATCCCCTTTTCTTTTCTTCTCTTCAAGTTTTTAAAAAAGTTTAAAGTCCATCTTTTGAATTAAACTGTGTTATTGATTTTGATTAATGTGATAAATCTCTAAAAACTTGAAGGGCCACTTCTGACTTCACCACGCGATGATTGAAAATTAACAAATTGCATAAATAGTTTATGTTAAGTAGATTAATTTATTGATTTGATTTATTTATCATATGCACTTATTATTACTTGTTTTTAAAATACATTAAATATTATTTTATTTTATAATATCCTACTTTTTAATTTTTATTTTTATTTTATATCTTTGCAAATAATTAATAATCATAAACTTTTTATTATTTTATCTATTTACCATATTTATCTCCCATTACTCATATATCAAAAAGGACGAAATGTTCAATATGTAATATTAATAATTATATTAATAAATTTATATATTCAATAAAATAATAAATACTTTTATAATTTATTTACTGAAACTAAGTAAAGTAAAAAATCGATTCATCTTATTTATTTATTATTATTATTTATTTACGTTAGGTATCCCAATTTAGCTGGACTAATCCTAATCCCTAAGATCCCACCCCAAGAGTCCTAGAGGAGGTAAATCTGGAATCTCAAGATTCCTCAGGTTCCTACGTAACCTGTATACTTCTGCGCACAAGGAGCCGTCACATACTTGATTGGTCGACTGTTGATTGATCACTGGCCACCATGCTCAGCATCAGGCTCCCAGCAGTCTTCAGATTTCCTAGTAGCTTCAACTTTCACCTTATCGTTGGAAGTGAGACGTTCGTAATTGATCCAATCAAAGAGCTTTGTCCAGGGGCTAGAGGATCATCAACTAGGAAAATATCACATTTCTCCTTCTTTGTGTGACTCTGAACTCAAAACCTCCTATAAGGGAGAGCCTTAAGTATTACTATATGATAAATACAATTTTAATATATATTAATAATAATTAATTAATTCGTGATAAAATAAATTAATATATAAATTTAGTAAATCATTAGATTAATGTTTATAACTTGACATGGGCGGATGTTTTGTGAATTTTCAATCATTTGTTTTCTGGTTTTGGTCGGATGAAATCATAATAGAGATTAATGAAAGATGACATTTCGGTTACTTAAAGCAGTGGGCGGAGAAAACAGCCAACCAAAACCAAACCAAGAGAAGGGTTAAAAGACTTTTGTTTTCTTCTTTTTCAGTACTTTCTTGGCAACCAAACTTCCTGGCAAATGGCCCCTAGTTTTGCTATTTCCGGTAATCTCCATATACCATGTTCTTTGTATCTTTGCTCCTGTTTTCAACTGCGTCCCCTCCCCGCTCTTCCCCACAGATCACATTCTTACAACCTCATATCTTCTTGACTTCTTATATATAAAACTACATCACTGGCTTTCTGTTTGAGTTGAAGCAGAAGTCGTCAACTTTCCAAAATTTTCCATCTCTTTTTCTTGTTCACTAACCTCAAATCTGGATCAATCTGTTTGGCAAACCTGCATTTTCTTTTTGTAGAGCGGTTACTTCTGCTTTTGCAGTGCCCAGCTTGTTTTGGAGTTGGTGTACTCGTTGAGATGAATGCTTGCACACCTTCGAAGCTAATACCGGCCGAGTTGGATATTTCCTATTAGTGTTCAGAGAAGGCTTAAGCTTTGTTAATACTTGCACCTAGAAATACAGGTTCTGATATTTAGAGAGAGGATAACTGACACCATGGTTGAAAGAAGAATAGCTACTCCCGTTCCGAATAGGAGAAGAGTTGGATATGCGAATAGGCCTCTGAAGGGGAAGAGATGCAAACGGGGGACTAAAATAGTCGATGCAGCGGCTCCCAATAAGGTACTGCAGGAGCTCTATGCATCCAGCAGAGACATGTTTAAAGGCCCTGGTAGTGTTCCTTCGCTTAATGATGTGAAGAGATTGTGTCAAATACTTGGTAAGTGAGTTAACTCGGTCCTTTCTGTCTGGTTAATTTGTGATTAACTGCAAGCTGCAACCTAGTTTAACTGGCGTTATTTTTTGTGCTTGGAATGTGATAATAACCAGATCAACTTACTCTGATGGTATTTTCCTTTTTGAGAAGCAAAACAATTGATTTGTCTTTACGACTTATGTGTGATAGGTTTTTGTTGTGATAACTGCTATGTTAAGCATTATGTTATACCATAAATGATTGAGTTCTTCACAGCACTCAGTATTACATTTCTGTTGCCCATACAAGCTTTCAGAGCCCGTCTAGTGCTTTACTGGTGTAGTTGTGATATATTCCACTTCTTCTATACGTTGCAGACAACATGAAGCCTGAAGATGTTGGGCTAACAAGCAAGTTACCGTTCTTCAACCCTAAAACTGCAGTCAAAGGGACCCCAAGGGTCAGCTGCACAACCATTTACAAGAGTGACAACTTTTCGGTAAGTATAGCTTGCTTCTCAGTCGATTATAATTGTTACGGTATTCTTTAATTATTTTTCTCTTGAAATTGATCTTTACATGTTTAATCAATTTTTCTTGCATGATCATATCTTATCATAGGCCTGTCCATGACCATAAGCAAGAGTATAGATTAGCCTATCATTCTCACCTGCACAACTTTACATTATATACAGCTCTTACTAGGATTCCTTGCATCAAATTTCATGTGCATGCATGTCTTGTGGCCTATAAATGGCAGAACTGAAATTCTTGAACAATGTAAATGTTTCTGAAATTTGATGTACTTGCTATTTATCATCAAAATCGATTTTCATCGAGTTTTTGATTAACTGTTCCCTGTTAACTTGCGCAGATGTGCATGTTCTTTCTTCCTCCGAATGGTGTCATCCCCCTTCATAATCATCCAGGTATGACAGTTTTTAGCAAGCTTCTACTGGGGACAATGCACATCAAATCCTATGATTGGGTCGACCCTCTCACTGGAAATGAGCCCATAGAACCTTCAAAATGTAAGTGTATCTCTTTTATTTCCTCAATATATAAAGTGAACCTCGTCATCAGACGTGGTGCTGACTGAAACGTGCTGGTATGTAGTGAGATTGGCGAAGTTGATAGCTAACAAGGAATTTACTGCTCCTTGCTCTCCTTCTGTGTTATATCCAACAACGGGTGGCAACATTCATCAATGCACAGCCATTACACCTTGTGCATTTCTTGATGTTCTTGGACCTCCCTATTCTAAAGAAGACGGTCGTGACTGCTCATATTACAAAGATTTCCCATATCATGCCTATACAAGTAAACTCGATCAACGACTCGCTTCTTTTTAAAATTTTTTTCAATCATAAATAAAGGAATAATTTGACTTAACTTGCATAAACCATATTTATGTGCTCGGTCCCTAGTTAACATATATAGTTGTAACATGAGAAGATGGGCCACATTTGCATACTGGGCTGTTGATTGTTACGGTCAACATTGTTGATTTGCGTCGGTAGCCTTGAGCTAAGATCTTAACACATATTCCTTGTTTTGACCTTCCAATCTATGGATGCAGACGGGGGTATAAGATTGGCAGAACAGGAGGCTAGTTCTTACGGTTGGTTGGAAGAGATTGACATGCCAGACAATTCAGATATGGATGGTATTGAGTACTTAGGCCCACAGATCGTCGAAACTATTTGCTGAACTGTTATGATGGATCCCTTCTCCCTTCAAACAATCTCCACCCTTCTTTTATCGCTTTAGTGTTCAAAACTTTGTAACATAAATGTTGACAGTATAAGCTTTCTTTGTAGAAAACGGAAGTCCTTGTGTGATTTCTCATGACACTGTTCCATAGTGTGAAATGTTTTGTTTAGTGAAAATTTGTACGAATCTTTGCAATTAATTGGCATACATAGAGTTTACATTTCGTAGTGAAATTTTTATTCAGACCTCATCCTTTAAAAGGAAATGCAAGTATCCAAATAGGTGATTAAATAAAGATGTATAACCAGCAGTGGTATAGTATATCTCAAGTTGTCTTAACATCAATCAACTCCACAAAAGTTTAGGCAATGAATTTCTAACGAGTTAAAACAGTATAGCTTTGGTAGAGGATCGAAACATGTTTATCACTAACCATTTAGAAGTCCAGTTTGTTCAGACTAAACAAACCACACCTACTGAATGTTGTTGTCGTCTCTTGCTATTGTTGTTGTAATAGTAATAGTAATAGTAATCGTGAAAATATGGTATTTGATCCTTGGTCCAACTAATCTTCTGTTCTAAAAAAGGTGTTGCAATGAATGAATTGAGAAATAAAAATAATCATAAGTTCACGTCCTCTTCGAAAGGTTTCTGGTAAACACCTCTGCTTGAAAGTGAAAGGTAAAGAAACCCCACCCTGTTTTATAATTCAATGATAAAGCACTCAATTTCATAATACTTTAACACAAGTGGTTTTAAACCCAAAACTTTCCAATTTACCAATCTGACACAAATTGAAATTGCCATCTTTGACGGGACCAAAAGCGAAAAAGAATTGCTTCTCCTGTTGAAGTCACTGGTCTCGCGAGGTCTGTCACTTTCTCCTATTTGCACCGACAGCTTAAGAATACAGAGTACAGTTCTAACAGTAACGTTATTTTTTTCCATAAACTCAGATTTTGCATCAGATAACATGTGCTTACAAGTTATTTCCAAAGAGAAAATGTCCGGTAAATTTTCAACTTGGAGCAATTTCAATTATTGAGAGAGGTACAATTATTAGTGGAAACTGAAAAGCTGGATGCCATTTTGTTCTCTATTAATTGTATTGTTGTTTTGTGGATTTCAATTTCATTTGTTGTTTTTTGTTCTTGAAAAAAAACAAAAAAGATTAAATGCTCCTAGTCTTGACTGGTGTTGTGGCGGTGGATTTCTTTATGCATTGTTTCTATCAACTTGGCTTTCCAGGGAATTTTGCTTCTGTCTTAGGATAGCAAGTAAACCTGTTGATCACCTATTTCTAAACATACAAAACAAGTTGATTATAGACATAATTTTATTATAAAATATAGCAAGTACTGTTGGATACAGTGAAAGAAAGGATTGAAAGGAAGCAAAGGCAACGGATTATACTGATATAGCCATGGAGTGGGTGCCTTAAGGTGAGAGGAGCACTGAAAGCAAAAGCTCATCAGACTCAGAAAGCGAAAGCTTACGTTGCATCTGCCATGCCTACCTATCATAAATGCGTACGCATGTGCCCACAAACATATGTTAATGGAATATGTTAGTTGTGAGCATGCCAGGAGTGCCTGTGTCTCTGAGGGAATAAAGGCTTCTCTTCTGCAACAAGAATCTTTTCTCTTTTCCTTTCGCCTAAAGTTCTTATCTTTAGACCTTTCAAAAGAAACACTAGGAATTGTTGGTGATAAGTTGGATGGAAGGAATATTACTACCGGTAAGATAAAATCAATAGAAATTTGAAGGAAATGTCTACTTTTGTGGTGTAATTTCCAGTCACTTGGCGTGTGAACGTTTTAGGCTCTTGCAGGTTTTCGTTAATCAAACCGATTCCCGAAAATTATTTTGTTTCATAGACAGAAACAAGCATGCGTTAATGTGATTTAGAGGTCCCTAGTTGACGAGTATGTGAATGAGCTGTTGTTAAAGTTCTTGGTTGTTAGTCTCCTGAAGCTTTCTGGACCACCCACTTCAAAATCATACTAGAGTTCTGAATATCGGCAAATGGTAAGGCCTTTCATTTAAATTCCAGATTTCAGAATTTCAGTAGAAGCAGAACCCTGCTGGGAATGTTTCTTTGAGAGTCAGTTTGTAGCTTATTAAACGACGATACTTACGGTGGTTATAACTTCAGTTGCAAGTGACTATCATCTCTTACCAAGTTCTGCTGACCTTTAGTTACAGTGAGCAGAAACTTGTGGTTTGGAGAATCTTATCCATATAGCTCTTTTAATTTCAGAGGAAAAAAGAAAACTGAAGTTAGTAGGTAGTGACTCGTTTCTTTTCAAGGTGCTCGAAATTTGAACCACTTTCCATCCACTCCACAAGAGGTAAGCTTTTGCATTGAATTTTTTTGTTTATTCATGAGGTCAGGAGTTGGAGGAAAATAAGATTTCGTCAATATTAAGCAAACATCTTCAGCATATTTGCGATTGTTTTCTACCAAAGTAGTATTTCGTAAGAATTTATTAATGTTGGATGTCAAGTTGCTTGAAAGAGAATCATTTCTACTTGTGCTGTTCTGGATTTCTGAAAATGATGCAAATGGTTGATCTGTGCCATTTCAACTTGCTTTATACGAATGCATTATTGCGGTTGCTTCCTTGTGCTATCATCAGTTGTTATTGGTTAAGGTTTCAAGTTTCAAAGCACTCATAACGAGAAACGATAACATACTTGTTACTAACATTGATTTCTGTAATGACAATCTTGCAGAGTGTTCTTTCAATAAATCCTCAAATCTCTGCAAGATATAATTCTGTCCATCAATGGGAAAGGTGTTTCAGTATTCGGTTCTGCTAGCTTCCACAATTATATTTCTTTCACTGAATCATTCTGAGCAGCTACAATCGTCCCGGGGTCAGAGTCTTTTAAGAATCAAGCGACTTCTGAACAACCCATCTGCTTTGAGTAGCTGGAACAGCTCCTCAGACTTTTGCAATACCGATCCAAGTTCATCCGTGACTATTGTTTGCTATGAGGAAAGCATAACTCAGCTGCATATTATTGGAAACAAGGGAACTCCTGCTCTGCCAAGGAACTTTTCAATTGATTCGTTTGTAACAACACTGGCTAGTCTACCAGACTTGAAGGTCCTAACATTGGCTTCTCTTGGCCTATGGGGTCCTTTGCCTGGTAAAATTGCACGTTTGTCATCCCTGGAAATACTGAATGTTAGTTCTAATTTTCTGTATGATGCCATACCTGAAGAACTCACATCATTGACTAGTCTCCAAACACTTGTCCTTGATGACAATATGTTCTCTGGGAAGCTACTGGTTGGGCTTGGCACGCTACCAGGTTTGGCTGTTTTAAGTTTGCGGAAGAACATGTTTAATGGATCGTTGCCAAATTCATTTAGTAATTTGGAGAATCTCAGAGTTCTTACACTTTCACATAACTACTTCCAGGGAGAAGTGCCTGATTTTAGCAGTTTGACAAACCTTGAAGTGCTTGACTTGGAAGATAATTCCTTTGGACCCCAGTTTCCTAAGCTTGGAGACAAGCTGGTCACTCTAGTACTGAGCAAGAACAAGTTCAGGGCTGGCCTCCCTTCTGAAATTAGATCCTTTTATCAGCTCCAGAGGCTTGATCTCTCAAAAAACAATTTTGTGGGACCATTTCCACCGTCATTGATGTCGTTGCCATATATAGCTTATTTGGATGTTGCAGACAACAAGCTCACAGGAATGCTTTTTGAAAATCAATCTTGCGGTTCCAGCCTGAGTTATGTGGATTTATCCTCAAATCTATTGACTGGGCATTTACCCAGTTGTCTTCTATCACAAACTAAGAAAAAGGTTTTGTATGCTGGAAATTGTCTGGAAAATGAAGACCAAGATCAACATCCTCTTCTTGCTTGTCGGAATGAAGCATTGGCTGTGGGGATTTTGCCTCAAGAAAGGGAAAAGAAGAAAGCATCTAAAGCAATTGTTGCATTGGGTGTCAGTGGAGGGATTGCTGGAGCAATTGCATTTTCTGTTTTAATTATTTTAGTTATCAGGAAAATCAGTGTCAGGAAGAGAATCAGAAAACCTTCATCAATACGATATATTTCAGAAGATGCATCAACTGCGTACCCGTCAAAACTTCTGTCAGATGCAAGTAAGGTTTCATTATGTTATTACTCTGCTGATACCTGCGCCAGTGTTGTAGATCATGTGCATTCATGTATGTAGCCATGCAAGTGCAAGGACGCAGAAAGCTTTAGTGTCCTTTTTTAGCAAGCCAACCGGTGAAATTAAATGAAGAAATGCACGTCTTAGCTTGATTCAAGATAGCATTTCAGTGAAGAAAAAAAGAATATAACAAGCTAACGTGTCATAACACAAGAAATTGAATATAGTTTTTAGTTCTTAAAAGAATATTATCTATGCATGAAGTTCTATTGGCAAGCAACTTATGAAAGGCTTGATTGGCAGAAGCTTAAACACAGGTGTCTTTTCTTCTCAAAGTATGACAATTATCCGATTTGTTATGTGTTATTTTGCTGCACTTGAAGGGTATATATCTCAAACAATGAAGCTAGGAGCACTCGGGGTACCAGCTTATCGTACCTTCTCACTGGATGAGCTTGAGGAGGCAACAAACAACTTTGACACATCTACTTTCATGGGTGAAGGATCTCAAGGGCAGGTACTTTTTTCTTTTACTCTCCGGTGTATATGGGAACTAATTTGGACAGATTTTCTGCATTTTAAAGAAACTTCTTTGCTGTTACTGTTAGTATGACAAAATATTCCTCCTTAAAGCCAGATCATGAACTACGATCATGCTATAATGCTTCGATGACAATTTTTTATACTTTCAGATTTACAGAGGTCAGCTTAAAAATGGATCATTTGTTGCCATTAGATGCCTCAAAATGAAGAGGAATCACAGCATGCAAAACTTTATGCACCATATAGAGCTAATTTCCAAACTGAGACATCGACATTTGGTCAGTTCTCTTGGGCACTGCTTCGAATGCTACTTGGACGATTCAAGTGTTAGCAGAGTTTTTCTTATATTTGAATATGTCCCAAATGGTACATTAAGGAGCTGGGTCTCAGGTAATGCTTAAGACGTTCCCAATTATAGATTGTATAACACCATTTAGTTCTTATATGTCAAAAGTAATCCAAATAAGTCATAATTCCTCAAACTGCGGAGTCAACAAGGCGCCACCTGCCTGGATTTTTCTATTTACGTTTGCTTCTTGTTATTTGTCTGCAAATTTTAACTTTGTTTATTTTTGTCACAGATGGGAGCACAGGAGCAAAACTTAATTGGTCACAACGCATATCAGCTGCAATAGGAGTAGCAAAGGGCATTCAGTTTTTGCATACAGGGATTGTTCCTGGGGTATATTCGAATAATCTGAAAATAACAGATATTTTGTTGGATCAGAATCTTGTTGCAAAAATTAGTAGTTACAATCTACCCTTGCTGGCAGAAAGCACAGAAAAGGTATGCATGAACCACCGTATGAATATGATAAAAGGTATTATACGCTAGTTTTACTGAGGAAAGGTCTAAATTTGGTATCCAATATGCAGATTGGTCATGGGAGTGCTTCTAATGGATCCATAGTTATTAACATCAAAGCAAGGTTGGTGCTGATTGCTGGCAAGATTACCTGTATCTACTGCTGCTTAGTATAATGTTAAATTGAGAACTTTGTGAAGACTGATGAATGTATCAGCAATCTACTTACTGACTAATCCTGTTAACTTGTTTCTTGTGGACATCGTCTTTTGCAGGTCAAATCAAGAGAAGAATGACATTTATGACTTTGGAATGATACTGCTGGAAATAATTGTCGGAAGATCATTGAAGTCTGCAAATGAATTGGATGATCTCAAACATCAGGTTTAGGAAACAATTCCACTTGTTTACTGTATTTCCTATGAAGGATATTATTATGCAGTAGGTGTTTTACTTCAAATACTAGTGAAAGGGTCAACAAAGTTTTTTCCTATGAAGGATATTATTATGCAGTAGGTGTTTTACTTCAAATACTAGTGAAAGGGTCAACAAAGTTTTTTCTATCCAGAAATAATTTCACGGTGATATTATGCAACTGTCACGCAGCTACAGGGAAGCATCTCAGGGCACATTACTGGTCTTAGGAGCGTGATCGATCCAGATGTTTACAGGTCATGTTCAAAACAATCGTTGAAGACGACGATGGAGATATGCATTAGATGTCTGCACCAGAAGCCAGAAGATAGACCTTCTGTGGAGGACATCCTCTGGAACTTGCATTTTGCCGCTCAAGTTCAGGATTCATGGCGGGGAGATTCGCAGAGCAGTGACGGGTCTCCGAACTCAGTTCCGCGATCTTCGCAGCTACAACTTACTGTTTCTTGATGGCCAAAATCATTTTGGTCGTATATGACTATAGGTAGATGTGAACGGCTCAACTTCCTTGTGAGTTTGTTCTCTAACTTGTCACAAAGATGACCAATTTTAACATCTGTATGCTTTGTATCACTAAGAAGTTTATCCAAACTAATTTACTCTCTTTCCTTCAACTGGAATACCAATTAGAAGATCTGAATGATACACCGCTTCAGATAGCGGTTATCCCTACCTTCATGCGGTTGAGCAGTCAGAAAGACCATTCCAACTCCAAAATCTAAACAGATAAAAAAAAAAATCTCTGTTCTTTACTAGTGACTCTATTGATACCCCGATCTTCCAGAGATTATCGTCACCGAGAAACATTGGCAGGACACAGATGCTAGTTTCGCCGATTAAACTTTATGCAAACCTAGATGCTAAAGTTTCTCAAATATTAAATCAACCAAAAGATGGTTCCTGCAATTGGTACTCTACTCGCCCCTAAATTATAAGACACATGTAACCCTCGTTCCAGATCTTGAAGTGGTTATTAGTTGAAGTCTTAGATTTTCGATTTAGAGAGTAATGTTTCATTAGTTACAACTTAATACCATTGGTAAGGTAGCACTATAATTGAAAACAATATAGGGAGGCAAAAATTTGATTGTCTTTGTAACTATCATAGTTAATATATTTTCATTAATTAATGTGAAGCTTATTTTATCCAAATTTGTGTCTTTCATTAGGTGGATGATGAAATTCAAAGTTGGATTAGATGCTAGCCTATTAGATCTTTTTGTCACATTTGGACTGGAAGTAAACGTTCCCTAACCTAATAGGAGCATTAGGATCTTTAACAGCTTGAAGCGAGTGGAGACAAACGACCTATAGTTAAACAAAAGAGAAAGGGTTATTGTTGATATCCTAAAAAGAGTTAAGCTCATTTGGCTCAAAAGTAAAAATAACCAAATGCTAAAAGCCTCGGAAGTCATTTGGCCAAAGAACTCATGAAGATGACAATTTTACTGTTTTAGACGGCCTCGCGGGATCTTTCCTTATATACCTATCCTAAAAAATCAAGTTGTAGGCCCGTAAACCTTGTCCAAGACTTACACCTAGAAAAGGTAAAATGGACGTTGGGTTGGACTTCTTACGCAATAATTGCATAGCGCGAGCATTAGAGTAAACATCTCCTAATAACTAACTATACTGATTTGGTGAATTTTAAAGGGTATCATTTACCCTTATCCGATTACGCCATATTTTTCTATTTCTAACCACTACCTCAGTAAGGGTCAACTTTGACATATCTACTCATTCCTTTCTTTATCTCAAATTTTCTTTATAGTTTGTGCTTTTCCTTTACCTAAATTAAATCATCTTTTTAGTTCAAATATTATTTCACCACGTTTTAGTATCCTTGTAGCTTTGAATTTTATTTTCTAAGTTTTTCGAACCTTACCTATATCATCTATAAGAAGTTAGGTACAAATTTTGGAATAATTCTTCCCTGATTGATTGTAAAAAAAGTGACTAATAATTTGGAATGTCATGATAGAACTAATGTCGTGTTTGAGGAATAAAAAAACCATATTTCTAGCCTTGAAGGAAGAAATTGATATTGTAGCTATCTTGGTAACTTTGATTTTCATTTTTTAGGTTTCTTGAAATCCACCTATATTATCAATAAGAATTCAAGTACAAATTCTGGGATAATTCCTCCATAGCACACTCAAATTCTAGGTTAATCGTAAAAATGACCAACAATTTATTATGTGTAGTAGGACTTGATGTCCCATATGAGGAATGAAGAAAAAATCATTATACCTCTAGCCTTTGAGGAAGAAGTCCCTACTGTAGCAGGGGATGAAGAAATTTTATCCTAAATGATTAAGATTCTTGAGAAGGCAACATCGCCTTCAGCCAAATCCCTAGCTAATAAGAATTCAAAATCACCGCAACCATCAATATGAAATGACGTTATTCCTACAAATGAGATTTTAGAATTGAAGTCTAACTTGGCCTTTACGAATGAGGCAATCAAGATACTGGCACAAAAGGTGGACAAACTTTCTGTTGCCTTGGTACAAATAGCTGGAAAAAATTTTCCTTCTCTAGCAAGACAGATCTCCAAAGGGCTCGAGAGACATCTTGCATCAAATATAATGGAAGTTGGCAAGTGTAGTTTCCCCCTGACTTCTTCTTCTTATGTGGATGAACGGTACATTCCACCTTATAAAAGAGAGGATGTTCCTGTTGCACCTATGCGCATTAATCCGAGAAATGACTAATGGATAGTCAGGCCCAAGATCTTAACGACAAAGATTTGGTTTAGCAGCTGAAGCTAATGAACCAAATTACGATTTAGGAGGCAACCTATAAATTGCAATCCTATTATTGTTCCTCTACAAATAAGACTGTAGGTTGATATGGAAGCTATCAGAGAAGTCATTCAATAATAGTGTAATAACCTACAGTACATATAGTACAATAATCAATCAGATATTTAACATTGAAGAAATTACCAATATATATTCTATATATATATATGATCAATACAAAGCAGAATAAAAAATCTAATTGAAGCTTTTTTATTAATTAAATCCACAATAACCAAGTAAATTCTAACCCAATAAGAATGTTATAACAAAAAATAATATACTAAAAATAAATATAGTTAAAGTAAATTATAAATTAATATAAAAATATCAAGATTTTTGCATAAACCCCTCGATAAAACTACAAAACCTTCAAATCATTAAAAGAATTTTACTATATTAAAAAAGTTTTTCAAAAAAATTACAAAACAAAAGACAGCGTAAAGGCAACAATAATAAATAAGAACGAAAAAGGAGATAAATCTTCCAAAGTTGAATCATTATTCACAAGATGAAAATTGCCGTTAAAATCTTCTAAATAAAATTCATTATTCATATTGGTTCGATCTGATTCTGATGAGGTTGGACGTTATTGCTTGGATCCATGAGGCTGGTCGATGTTAACTCCGAAACACCTGCAAAACAATAAAGGCACGCCGGGGTTTGATAACCGGTAGGCCCCTCCGACGATCAAGTTAGTCTTTTGGGGAAGG
>JANITX010000002.1:18536691-18548116 GCA_027564395.1 Erythroxylum ulei
AAGAATAGTTTTATTTTTTTTAATCAATGAGGTCTAATAAAACGGTTCGTTCCCTCATTGATTCATAGTAATAAGAAGTCATATTGCATGTATAATTCATCTTCAAAGTCCTATTCTAAGCACTTCTGATTAGAAAGTAATATAGAGCTCTATTGAAAGTTTTGTTAAGAAACGAGACATTACCACAAAAACCTTACGTAAGATTTTGTGTTCAATTTTTGTGAATATAATGAAAAGCGATCATTTTAATATTTAAGTTGAGAATAGCAATGTAGTTTGTTCTTATATGAATCATTGATATAGCAATGTAGCTTGTTCTTATATGAATAATTGCTAAATTGCTAAGATCACTTGTAGATTCAATTCTTCTAAAGAAAGGTAATTCAATCCAACGGTCTTAATACAAACCTTGTAAATTTATGGCTAAGATCGCTTGAATCACAATTGATCTTTTATCAAATATCAGCCATTGACGTTGAAAGGTTTTTCCCTAAATAAAAACAAAGGAAAATCAAAGGTCATTCTATTTGTTCAAAAAAGAAAAAAAATTTCATTCAATCTTTCATCCTACAGTCACTTCTCAATCTCTCATCTCTCAAACTGTAACACTCACCAAATTCCAATTGCTCGGTTTCTTTGCAGATTGTTGATGGCGGTTCTTTGAAGAATTTCATGCAACTTCAGTTTTGACTGGAGTTTTGATAATAACGGAGTTGCTATTCATTACGAAGGAGTTGGAAATGGTGTGGAACTGCGGATGCTACTGTGGCTACTGGCTAGTCTGCCTTGATCATTAAACGTCGTGAGCAGAGCGAACGTTCGTTACCTACTAGGCTCAAGGTGTGGCTTCTTTAAGGGTTAGCTTTGCTAATTGCCATTTTATTTCAGGCTTGACCTTGTTAGTGAACTAATAACCAATTTGGTGGAGTTAATCACTTGACGTATTATTGGGCACCCCGCCCTCGTAAGTCACAGGCTTGATGTCCTAAGTGACATCTCAACGCGTATCCCACAAGGGTGGCGTGCCCCACCAGGATAAACATCAAAATAACTCACTTCTCCTATTTCCGAAACCCAAATCTTGATCATAATCACTGAACTTATTCCAATGAACTCTCCTTAACCATCATCGATTCCTCTTCTTGCTCTCATACCATAAGTGTTGGGTCCCGTTTTCGAACAAATTTTGGAAAACCCCAAACTAGAATTTCATTTCGACTTGTTCCGAACATTTTTAGATCTATGTCTCTAGTTTATTTAGAGACAAGAATCATCGCATTTGGAGATCCCATAACAAAGTTATGGCTGAAAGACTCGAACAGGGTCTTGACCTTAATCATATTGCACCTATCTTGGGGCAAGTAGCATAACCGTCATTAGGGGTATCAGATTAAGATCATCTTAGGACGGTTTGAAAGAGGACTTCGAGATCTACAACTTTTATGAAAAACTCAAAGACGGATTCTATCTTCTGAAGGGTCAAAAATGGAGCAGAAGATAGCAAGGAGCAGACAAAGCAAAAAGCAGACGAATGCAAGAAGCAGGCGAATGCAAAAAGCAGACGAATCAGGAAGCAGATGAATGCACGAAGCAGATGAATGCAAAAAGCAGACGAATCAACAAGAAGCAGACGAATGCAAAAAGCAGATGAATGCAAGAAGTAGACGAAAGCAAAAAGCAGACAAATCAGGAAGTAGACGAATGCAAAAAGCAGACGAATCAAGAAGCAGATGAATACAAAAATCAGACGAATGTAAGAAACAGACGAATCAAGAAGCAGATGAATGCAAGAAGAAAACGAATGCAAAAGGCAGACAAATTCAAAAAGTTGACAAATCAAGAAGCAGATGAATGTAAAAAGCAGATGAACGCAAGAACCAGACGAATGCAAAAAAAGTAGACGAATGCAAGAAGCAGACGAATCAGAGTCAACTTAAGACAAAGCAAAGTCAACTTAAGACGATACAACTCTTAAGACAAAGCGGAGTCAACTTAAGATGAAGCAAAGTCAACTTAAGACGATGTAACTCTTAAGACGAAGCAGAGTCAACTTAAGACGATATGACATCATCACAAACAATATGATGTCATCACAGATGATACGTCTCTACAGACGATATGACGTCATCACAGACGATACATCCTTACAGATGATACACCCTTACAGATGATATGACGTCATCACAGACGATACGTCCTTACAGATGATATAACGTCATCACAGATGATGTGACATCATCACAGACGATACATCCTTACAGACGATACCACTTGTTACTCCTAAGCATCTTCCCTCCTAAGGACCATAACTTTGAACTCTGATGTCCAAAAATTACCTACTATAACCCATTAGAAAGCTAGAAGAAGGGCCTACAACTTTCTAGAAGGCACATTTGCCTAAATCAACCTAGGTTACAGGTCTTCCCTTGACTTCTGAACACGAACTTTTTCCTTATGCAAACTTAAAAATGCTATGCATAAACTTGAGAGGAATTCATGAGCAAAAATGCAATCTTATTCCACTTGGATCAAAAGATAAGAGTTTTACAAAGCTTTAGTAGGCATTTCAAGCCCCAACATCAATGTTTCAAAAATCCAAAAATACAAAAGATACATAAACAATAGTTTGCTCAAAATGCAACTAAAGCCTTGTTTTATAAGATTTGCTTAAATTACAAAACATTTCAAAGTGAAGTGATGCCTTGGCTCTTGAATACTCGATCTCTTGTTCATCACCTGCTTATGGGAAGGAAAGTGGGGGTGAGCTTAATGCTCGTGGGTAACAATTTTATAAATAGTAACAAAGAAAACCATTAAAATAGTCATTTCCATCTTAAACATTCACATTAATACAAAACATGCATGCATCATTCTTATCATAATCATGAGCACATAATCACATCAAAATGGTTTGGGTAGATCCATAAACATGACGCACTACACATTTTCACATGATGGTCCTGTGTAGTTGTAAACTTAAGGGAGTCCATGAAGGAGCTCCGTGCCACTAGCGGGCAGGCAAGAGAAGCCTTTAACTTGGTCAATATGCACGTGACATTCTTGAAGGGACTACACCAAACCCACATAACAAGTAATTCATGAACTGAAAACAGTTTGCCCTTATGACACATTTTTGGAAACTTGATTTAATAAACTTGTTATTCTTTCAAAAATCATTTTCATCTTTGCTTTCGTAAATCATAACACAATACATATAATAAACATCTAGCACATTTGCAAAGTATTCAAAGAGAAATAAAAGCACATTTAAAAGTAGTTGAAATCATTTATTTCCATTTCTTGAAAGAGACATTTATGGCTTATTACTTAATTATATAAATGTAACCCAGCTTGAATTTCCTTGCTTATAACTTGCTCAAATGTGCCTCTCCTCTTCCTCCTCTTGTCTTCCTTGATTTTCTTCAACATTGATACAATTCCAAAATCAGTAGGAATTCCAAATGAGAACCTAAAGAAACATATGCATAAAATTGGTCCTAAAACACTTAAACCCATGCATTTTCTAAGCTCTTTGAACCGAAACCTTTCCAAAATCCAAAGTATTAAAAATGCTCTTACCTTAAATCTTCACCACTTAATGAGTTTCTTGGATCAGAAGAAGGCTCTAATTTTCCTCTTTCTTTTTCCCTTCTTGCTCAACTTCAAAATCACTCTTTAAGACTAAGAAAAATCAAAACCTAGCATAACTCTCATCTTTCTCTTCTTTTTCTCTTTTCTCGCGCTTCTCTCTTCTCTCTTTTCTTCAATCACGTTTTTGGCTTCTTAAATTCAAGCCAACAATTTCCTCTTCCCATTTTGCCCCTCTTTCAAAGCCTTAATGTATCTAAACTTATGTGACTTGCCAAATTTGCCCTTACACACTCTTACTACTTTAATACTTCAGTTCCCTTAACTTATGTCATATTATCTTGCCTACATTAACAAGCTAATTAATTCCAACATACAGTAATCTAGCAAGACCCCAACATTCATCTAATCATGCTTATTCATCAAGAAAAAAATTTGGGGGGCAACAATCATTTTTAATATATTTTCATTAATTACAATTTGATATCCTTAGCCAAATAGTATTATAATAGAAAAAAATTAAGAAGCTATCAATTTAATTATTTTCATGATGATTACAAGCTTATAAACTGAAATACCTTTATATATTATACAATTTATTTGGAAAATAATAATTTAATCTATAGTAACCATGATATCTTTATATAACATCGTCATATAATTATTCCATAACTTACATCACCTGGAACGCCATAGAAGGACTTGTAATTGTACCATAACTAATATGAAGGTTATTTTATCCAAATTTGTGTCTTTCATTAAGTGGAAAACTCAAACTTGAAGATGAAATTAAAAGTTGGATTAGATGATAACCTACTAAATCTTTCTGTCGCATTTGGGCAGGAGGTAAACGTTAAATAAATATTACATTCCCTAACTTAATAGGAGCATTAGGATCTTAAACAGCTTGAAGCGAGTAGAGACAAACAAACTATAGTTAAACAAAAGAGAAAGGGTTCTTATTGATAACCTAAAAAGAATTAAGCTCATTTGGCTCAAAAGTAAAAGTAACCAAATGCTAAAAGTCTTGGAAGTCATTTGGCCAAAGAACTCGTGGAGATGAGAATCAGTTATGAAATCCATAATTCAAAAAAGTATAGACAATTGATAAATAATTGACATGTGCTTCAAAAACAATAGTATATGGAGGTAGTAGTCAAGATATGACTAAAAGGGGAAATGAGTTGGAAGTTGAGTAGTTACAAAAAAATTGCTTGAGGTTGTTGAAGTTGGGAAAATAGTGTGTGGTAGGCAGAACGTGATCATAATGGGAAATGGATTGGAAGTTGAGTAGTTATAGGAAAATTGCTTAAGGTAGTTAAAGTTGAAAGGATTATATAAATTCGTTAGCATCACAGCATAAAGGGAAATATAAACATACACATAGACAATTGGACTATTTCAACAAAAATGTCTTCTTGTTATTTCAATTTTCCTTTACACTGTATACTCATCCATATCCTTATCTCAAATTTTCTTTATAATTTATGCTTTTCCTTTACCTAAATCAAATCATCTTTTTAGTTCAAATATTATTTCACCACATTTTAGTATCTTTGTAGCTTCGAATTTTATTTTCTAAGTTTTTTTTAATCTTACCTATATCATCTATAAGAAGTTAGGTACAAATTTTGAAATAATTCTTACCTAGTTGATGGTAAAAAAGTGACTAATAATTTGGAATGTCATGATGGAACTAATGTCGTGTTTAAGGAATTAAAAAAAAAACCATAATTCTAGCCTTGAAGGAAGAAATCGATACTGTAGCTATCTTGGTAACTTTGAATTTCATTTCTTAAGATTTTAGAAATCCACCTATATCATCAATAAGAATTCAAGTACAAATTCGGGGATAATTCTTCCATAGCACACTTAAATTCTAGGTTAATCATAAAAATGACAAACAATTTAATATGTCTAGTAGGACCTGATGTCATGTATGAGGAATGAAGAAGAAATCATTATACCTCTAGCCTTTGAGGAAGAAGTCCCTACTGCAGTAGGGAATGAAGAAATTTTATCCTAAATGATTAAGAATCTTGAGAAGGCAACATCGCATTCAGCCAAATCCCCAGCTAAATCACTGCAACCATCAGTATAAAATGACATTATTCCTACAAATGAGATTTTGGAATTGAAGTCTAACTTGGCCTCTACGAATGAGGCAATCAAGATACTGGCACAAAAGGTGGACAAACTTTCTGTTGCCCTAGTACAGATCGCTCGAAAAAAAAGTCTCCTTCTCTAGCAAGACAGATCTCCAAAGGTCTCGAGGGGCATCTTGCATCAAATATGATGGAAGTCAGCTAGTGTAATCACCCCCTGACTTCTTCTTCTTCTGTGGATGAAAGGTACATTCCACCTTACAAAAGAGAGGACGTTCCTGTTGCACCTATGCAAATTAATCCGAGAAATGACCAATGGGCAGTCAGGCCCAAGCTCTTAATGACAAAGATTTGGTTTAGCAGTTGAAGCTAATGGACCAAATTACGATTTAGGAGGCAACCTTGTAACTATAAACTGCAATCCTATTATTGTTCCTCTATAAATAAGATTGTAGGTTGACATGGAAGCTATCAGAGAAGTCATTCAATAATAGTCTAATAACCTAAAATACATATAGTACAATAATCAATCAGATATTTAACACTGAAGAAGTTATCAATATATTATATATATGATTAATACAAAACAGCATAAGAAATTTTTATTAATTAAATCCACAATAACCAAGTAAATTCTAACCCAATAATAATGCTATAACAAAATATAATACACTAAAAAAATATAGTTAAAGTAAATTATAAATTAATATAAAAATATCAAGATTTTTACATAAACCCTCGATAAAACTACAAAACCTTCAAATCATTAAAAGATTTTTACTATATTAAAAAGTTTTTCAAAAAAATTTCAAAATGAATTCAAAATAAAAGACAAAACGTGAAGGCAACAGTAATAAATAAGAAAGAAAAAGGAGATAAATCTTCCAAAGTCGAATCATTATTCACAAGATGAAAATTGCAGTTCTTCTAAATAAAATCCATTATTCGTATTATAGAGCAACATCTCACAAGCACCCATGCCAATTTTTAACTCGATCCAATAGTGGATGATTCTAAATCAAATAAAAAATTAAACTATTTTAAGAAAATTATACTACAATTTTCCTTTTTTTTAGCACCCTAAAATTAAAAGAGTGAGTCAAAAGATCATAATGAATTCTTAAAAATGATGGACCAAGTCTAATAAATTTAAACTTTTTAGTACATAAGAGGGAAAAGGTTTAACCTAATAATTTTATCCCTCTTGATTATATGGAGGAGACCGTCATCTCAATGATTAAGTAACATGTATCAAACTTCCCTCTTCAAAAATAATTGATCATCAAATCATAATCATTAATATATGTATGAACCTTCTATAGTTCAAGCAACTTAGAATCTAAAACATATATAATCTAATGGTATCTAAATTCATTATGGTTCGAGATGCCCTGGAATGTGAAATCTTAGCAAGTTTTGCTATAACCATCACAATATAACATATATTTATGTTACACAAGTTAAACTCCTGCACAAATCTCTTCATTCATAATGTTCCTTTACAAGCTTCAATTGCAATAATATATTCAACTTTTGTAGTTGACAAAATAATGCATTTTTGCAACTTGAATTATAAGACATAACTCTCACCATAATGTAATCAAATAATATGAAGTAAACTTCTTTATATCAGTATCTCTTGCCATGTTGGAATCTTTGTATACAAAAAGAATATGTTTTCCTATTACAAAATACAAAATCAAACTAAAAGAGCTATAGATTTATCTCAAAATATATTTTGTTACATTCCAATCCTCTCTTCTTAGATTATAATGAAAATAGCTACCACTAAAAACATGATCAATATTATGCTTTGTACAAACTATTGAATGCAACAAATTACTAATTGTTAAAATGTAATAATTTTTTTTACACATGTTTCTTCTCTTCCTCACTAAAAGGATGTTAAGTTTTGTTTAACTTAAAGTGCATAGTAAAGGTGTACTCACCATTTTAGCTTTGTCCATATTATACTTTTGAAGCTCCTTCTCGATGTACTTTTCTTATGATAGCTACAACTTCTTAACCTTCCTATCATGGATGATCTTTATGTCAGGAATCTATTTTGTTGGTTCTAAGTTTTTTATAGAAAAATACTTACTCAAATTCTTCTTCAACTTTGTAATCCTATAAGCATTTTGATTAAAATAAGCCTTTCATTAGTATAAAGTAACAAAATAACAAAGTCACCATTAAAGAATTTTTGTACAAAAACACAATTTTCATATGAAGTCTTCTTAAAGTCTTGCTTTGTCATAAGATAATCTAATTTATTGTACCACTATCTTGGTACTTATTTCAAACCATACAAGCTCTTCCTCAATCTACAAACAAAATTCTTCCTTCATTAGACTTTAAAGCCTTTTGTTACTCTATATAAATCTCCTCATATGAATTACTATAGAGAAATGCAATCTTTACCTCTATCTACTTAACCTCTAAGTTAGGATGTGTTGCTAGACCTAACATAATTCAGATGCACAACATCTTTATAATCGAAGAAAAGATGACATCAAATTTATCTCCCTTTTTAAGGCTAAAGCCCACATTCAATATAGCTTTATACCTTGGAATTGAAGTAACGTCATCATGCTTCACTTTGAAAATCAATTAGTTCTTCAAAGCTCTCTTATTTGGTAGCTTAATCAAATCAAAAGTGTGATTATCATATGAGGATTTCATCTTATCCTTCATGTTTTCAAACAATTACTCTTTTTAATCACTATCTATGGCTTCTTTAAAGCTTTTAGCTTCTCTCTCATTAGTAACAAGTATACACTCACTAAGAGGATATTGTGAAGAGGACTTTCATTCTCTAATAGGTCTCTTTAGAGAATTATTTGGAGCCTTTATAATTGATTCTTTACATTTGTTAATTGTTGATTAATCATAACATCATGTACTAGAGAATCAAAAGTGTCTACACCCTATTGATCATTCTATATTTAGTCACCATTTTTATTATCATCTTGGATCCTAAGATCTTGAAGACCATATTCAATTACTTTTTATGTATCATTCAAAGAAAATGGCTCAGCATCAACCAAGCTCTCAATGCTTTGAAAATTATTGCTCTTAATCTTCTTAATATCCTTAGTAAGGTGGCCTTTATAGAGCACTATATTGCAATCTCTGATAAGTTTCTTCTCTATTGAATCATACAGGTGGTAACTGACTCATTTAGTATATAACCAACAAAAATACTTGGTATTGACATCCAATTTTTACCTCTCATCTTTAAAGATATATATAAGAGATTTACATTAAAAAAATCTTAAGTGATCATAGAAAACATCATTGCAAAACCAAACCCTATCATGATCTTCATCATCTAAAGCATTAATAGAAGACAAATTGATAATATAATCAACTGTGCAAAATACTTGTGCTAAAAAGGAACATGGCAACTTTGCTTATACAAGTAAGTATATAACTCTCTCGACCAAAGTTCTGTTTATCCTCACCACCATTATTACTAGATGCATTTTGGTTTTTTATATATATATGTTTTTTTAACCAAGATTTGAAATTCCTTCAATTCTAATGAACATAATTTTTGGCCTTCAAATCATTAAGTTAAAATTGTCTAGAATGATCATCAATAAAGATGATAAAATAAAGTGCACTAACATGTGACCCCACTTTAAAAGAACTATAAACATCATTATGTACAAACTCTAACAAATTTGACTTTTTAGAAGGAGGATGACTCTAAAAAGAAATTCTTCTCTTTCTTTTTCCCAGCTAAGCAATGAGCATACATATCCAACCTAGCTTCTTTAACCCTAAAAAGTTTTTTTTGGCCAAACAATCAATTCCCTTCTCACTCTTACGATTTAATTTTAATCCACAATATTTATAAAGTAGCACTCTCATCATATTATCCAAGTCGTCAAAAATAGAACCTAACATCATATAAAAGTTATAAAACTTGTTATCTTGAGCCATAACTAGTGAACCCTTAGCAAGTTTTCATTATCCATCATTAAGGATATTACTATAACCATCATTATCAAGCTTTCCTGCAGAGATTAAATTCAAGTAGATGTGAGGTGCATGCATGACACGCTTATCTAACTTTAAACCATTGTTAGTCTCAGAACAAATTGTTCTTATGCTGATCACTTTAATCTTATCATCATTGCTCTTACTTGGCTTGTCATGACATAGGGCACTAGTATCTACAACCTAGATAGTCTTATGAAATACTAAAGTGATGATATTTTCATCACAAGCAATAAGAAGATCACTATTAAAAATAGCAGCAAAACGGTTCTCATTATCATTGTACTTTTTTTACATGTCTCTTCCTTTTTATTCAACTTTACGATTCTTCTTAATATGCCCTAATTTACTATAATGATCACAAATAGAGTTTATATATTAGGACTTGGACTAAATTATATTTTGACTTTTTAATTTACTTCTTCTCCTATCTTTGGTAACTAAAACATTTAATTGTGATGAGGATGAAGATGAGCCTTGAGACTTTCTACTTACTTCTTCATTCACAACACCATTATTAACATATCTGATACTCATTACACAATTAGGAGTGGAATTGATCAAACAAACATAAATATTTCCTAAGAATATGATATAATATTTAGTAAAAAAAAGTTCTTGTATGTCGTCTTCAAACTTTATATCCATTCCATATAATTGGACAAGAACACCCTAAAAATCATTTAGGTAATCAAAAATAGGACCGTCCTCCTTATATATCAAAATAACTAATTTCATAAGTAAGAATAACTTATTATTGCCTATCTTTAAAATATAAAATTTCTCGAGCTTATCCCATAAAGTTCTAATATAAGTCACATTAACAATGTAATTAAGAACATTATCTTCTTCTCTTACCTAATATAGTAATAAACTTGTGGTTATTCAAAATTTAAATCGCCCAATATAACTGAGACTTCTGAGTAACATACATAGACAAATTCATGTTTTCCCCAAATAAAAGATCTTTTATCTTATCATTCTACTTATGGTAATTAGCATCATTTAATACACTATTTTATTAATACTTGCCTCCATTAATTAAATATAATTATCACATATAATGACCACAAGTTCTCACTACAAGAAAACAAGCACTTTTGCGACGTTTTAAAAACGTCATAAAAGGTCCTAAAAACGTCACAGAAGCTCTTCTGCAACGTTTTAAGAAACGTCACAAAAAACGTCGCGGAATGTGGTGTAGGCAAAAGTTTTCCGAAAACGCGGACATTCCGCGACGTTTTGTAAAGTGTCACAAAAAAGTTGGACAATCCGCGACGTTTAAAAAAAACGTTACGGATTGTCTAACATTTCGCGACGTTTTAAAAACATCGCAGAATGTATGGGAATACGTGACGTTTTTTTTAAAACGTCATGGAAGACATTCTACGACGTTTTTGGAAACGTCGCGGAATGGCTTCCGCGACGTTTTTATTATTATTTATTATTATTTTTTCCATTTTTTCGAAAATCATATTAATAACTATTTAATATTATCTATAAATTTTATTTATTTAATAATTTTTTAATTTTTTTAGTATATCAAAATCCTATACCAAAATTAAATTCCAACTTCATAAAGTACGGTGAGCCTTTGCTTTTTCATAATTAAACTTAATCCAAGTTCGATCGTGTACGAGTTAATCCAAGTTCATCTGTCAGGCAATAACACTTGTATATCCATACAAAGAAACATTTGCATTGTATGCCAATGGAAATTGTGCAAA
>JANITX010000002.1:18563204-18580820 GCA_027564395.1 Erythroxylum ulei
TCATTCAATTTTTATATTTAAATAGCTGCAAGCAAGACCAAAACAAGGTGAAAAAAAGCGAAAGCCCTTCTTTCAATGATTTTTTGTCTTTCATTAAAATTAAATAAATAAATAAAAAAAATATTCAAGTACATAATATATCATACACATACATAAATCAGTTCCTGCATATCCTCTCTAATAATATCAAAAAGGACTCAAAAATGTTTCCAAGAAACTGCCCATTTTTGGGTGCCTCTTCTCATATATGATGCAAGGAATAATAGACTTACATCACGATATCTTTTTCTTCCTCATTCTGATTTTGGTTTTCGTATTACGGATCTTGGGTCAGGTGGTCTGGAGCACGTACTTTGTTACGGAACGACTTACTATGACCTTTTCCGGGAGTACTTTAAACTTACTTATTACTGCTATTTGAGTTATTGCTTCCATTGAAACCACTTTCTGTATGGATCAGAGCGACCATTCCACATTAGTTATTCCGGAAAGCAGTGTACCTCAGGACCTAATATGGCAAAATCTCAACGTCGATCGGACTGGAGAGGAATGGAAAGCCAGGATCGCTTGGTAAGCAAGCAGGCACTAACTCCCAGTTTTTTCTCTTCTTTCTTTTTCAAGTCACGATCAGAAACGGAGAAAGCAACTTTAAAAGAAAAAAACCAATAGTCGTGTTCTTTCTGTTCTACCTGAGCGAGTTCTCGCGAATCAAAGAAGGATCTAGAAGCGACTTAGGTAGACGATTGGATTCCCTTTTTTCATATGGAATAGCTCAGCTCATAAAGAGCAGGGCAGATTGGTGGATAAACGGTAGAGACGACTACAGCCGTTTAACCCACTAAATAATAAAAAAGACCCTCCCTAAGGGACTTTGGTAATTGAGCTAGATCGATCACTACGGCTAACTTCACCAAGACCGTAACGACATCTAAAAGAAAGACCCCAAGATGCTTCCAAGGATAAATAGGTTGTCCCAACAATGCTTGATAGGTTCCGTACTACAAGAAAAGGAAAGGGCTTTCGAGACAAGCAAACGCAAAATGTCGAATCCTCCCGGTGAGAGCCTTGGGTGGGAAGCGAATTCAATATATCGGATAAGAAATGAACAGGCAGTAGAGTATAAAAATAAAAAAAGGATAGACAAAGCTGTCAATGGATCCTAAAAGAAATGGTTGGTCGAATGGTTCAACTCGGGGAGCTTAAGCGAAAAGAAAGACCTAGATCTAGAAAAGCTATGCTGACTTTAAAATGAAAAGAAAAGATAAGCAGATATGGTACTGTGCTACTCCAAAGAGGTCAATTCCTGGTCTTGATTCTGTGAAAATAGTACTTTTTATGTTCCAAAGTACCTATGTGCTCCTATCTACGGAACCCAGGCAGAGGAAGGTGGGGGATATTTGTGAAGAATCAGCACGCACAAAAGAGGTATAGTAACTGAGAGTCGGTGGAGTCTACCTGGGGAACGTGCTTGCAGTTAGGATATAAAAGAAATAGAATATGAGGTAGAGATAAGTAGAGGCGCCAAAATAACAAAATCTAGCGCCAAATTAAAAACAATCTAAATCCAATTCAAACTAATGATCCAAACCGTAAATCCAAATTCAAAGCAATCTAAAGAAAGTTTTATTGTAACCATTCTATACGCACGCGAAATAGAAAAGCACAAAGCAATAACTGACCTTTGATCAAACAGACAGATGGGTAATGGAATCAGTGAGAATCGGAGTGGTGGTGGTGAGAAGAGGAGGAAGGTGACAAGAGCGGTGCCGAGACCTGGAGTGGCGTGACGGAACTGATTCATCAGCATCGGATGCTTCCTCCACTCATCCCTCCTCCTGAAGAACTCTCCGGTCGGTCTCAATGACTTCCCTATTTCCCGTCTTTCTCACTCTCGCTTACCTCACTCGGAAATTCAGAAAATGTCAACTTGGGATTGGGATTTGGGACTGCACTCTATTTGTGTAAATGTGTGTGTTTTAGTTTTGGGCTTTTTCAATGACTATGAATAACTTCAACTAATAATTTTTTGTATTTCTAAAATCTTTATTAAAAAAAATCTTTTTTTATAATTCCTTCTTCTCAAACTCTTTCGTTTTTTTTATACTTCTAAATTTTTAAATTTATAATAAAAATAAATATAATATAATATTTTTTAAAACAACACTTTGAATGGAACTCAAATATGTGAAGATGAGATTGACATTATTTGGTACAGCCGCATAATATTTATGTTTAAGAAACCTCTGGACAGCTATCTACTAAAAAGGCATCATGTCTATTAAGTTATTGGTATTTTACATTATACACTCATAATTGGTATCTACAAAAAGTCCTTTTTTTTTCTATGAATTATAAGAAGTGATTAGCGGCTAATGATAATATAACAATCATTCGTTTGACATTTCTATGCAATACCTTTGTTAAATCTCGAGGATTGTTGACTTGGCTCTAAGTCTCCAAGTGGAAGAAAGTGATATCTCGCTTGTTAAATTATATTACTGAAAAAGGTTATAATTTAATAGTAATCGATTTAATAATTAGCTAGTAGATCCTAACAGTAAACGACGAAAAGTCAGAGAACTAAATTAAACCGGTTAATTTTTATTTAACAGTTTTTTAATTAAACTTCAATTAATAAAGATGATCTCTTTTTTTAATCATATTTCAAATTCTTTAATTTTGTTCGATCTTTATTATATATCTGTTTTATAATGATCCAATATCAGTTAAATCTTTAAACTTTTTATCTTACTGATTTAATTTTCAGTTCAATTTTAAAAATATTTTTTAAAACCATTTCTTTTCGTATTAAAAAGTGATGAATCGATTTATTATTAATTTTCTAGTTTCTATTTTAAATTGTATTAGATAAATTTTAATTTTTTGATAATATGATAAAATGAGATTACAAAATAAAGTCCTATAACTTAATAATAAATTATAATAAGTTATTATTATAATTTAATAATAACTTAATATTATTATCATGAAAAGGAAAACAAAACCCTCAAAACCCTATTCCTTCGGATTGCCACCACACGCGTCGCCGCGAAACAACCGTTACAGTCAAAAAACTCATAATCGCCGGTGGTTCTCCGCCAGTTCTAAGCGAAGTACTTCTCAATGGGCTTCCTTCCTAAAGCTCATTTGCACCTCTCAGGTGATTTCCCTTTTCCTTTTTTGGATTTTGGTGTGAAACAGATTCACTCCTTCGTTTCATGTACCCAATCTTCGTATCATTTGTCTATAAACAAATTCACTCCTTATAATGCATGTATATAATCTACTGTACATTAAACATTCTTAAAATGGTTCGTGCTTTTGTCTTTACGGTGTTTAAAATTTTAGGTATCCTTGTTGCTTTTATTAGAAAAATGAGCATTGTTGATGTTTCAAATCTTATATTTTAACTGTTGGCTCTTTCAATTAGGAATCAATTGCAAAAGCAATTGAAGAAAAGATAAGTGGAGAGCAACGTCGCTATTTATTGAATGAACAGCTTAAGGCCATAAAGAAGGTACTTGGTCCTCTTTTATCTTTCCTCTTTTATCTTGTTCTTATTTGATATTTAGGTCTTATTTTACCACTAAATTTAAATCAGAAATGAAATGTCCTCTAGCTACAAGTATAGTTTACATTTGTAACAACTTAAGGTTAAACATATGTTATTCAGGAGCTAGGGCTGGAGACAGATGACAAGACAGCTCTTTCTGGTTAGTTCTACTTTAATTTGCTTGTCTTAAAGTCATATGGTTGTTGTTTTCTGTTTAATGGCAAACAAATGTTTGCTATGGTGACACTTTGTAGAAGATGGTAAAAATGTGCAGTTCCAGCATATTGGATTTGAAGAATATGCTAACCATGTTAGCATATATGTCAGATATGATGCTCAACAATTTTAACACAAGACGGCCTTTCAAATAATTGAGTCTAAAACTATCCCCATAATTTCATTGGTTGATCACATAAAAGATATCTTTAGTCGTATTGTATGATTGAAAGTATATGTATGAGATGGTTATTTCAGTGTGCGGAAAGAGGATTTAGCAATTAGATTATGAGATAAAAAAGATGATTGTTGCTTATTTAATTTCCTTAATCTTGCTGTTGTAAATTGCCACATTCTCATGTTTGATTTCTTGCTCCTGCCTTGATATGGACAAAAGAAATCATTAAAATTCTATATTTGTAGTGTGGGATTTCCTATTTTTCCTGTTCTTTGATGCAGTAAAGTTTAGGGAAAGGATTGAACCAAGGAAGGAGAAAATTCCAGCTCAGGTTTCGCAGGTTATAGAAGAAGAGCTTACAAAATTGCAGCTTTTAGAGGCCAGTTCAAGTGAATTTAATGTGACTCGTAACTATCTGGATTGGTTGACTGCTTTGCCTTGGGGAGACTACAGGTTTGTTTCTTATTCTGCTTGTTCAGTGCTAAACTTTCTGCTTGTTCATTGCTAAACTTCTCTAGGAGTAATTTTAAACTAGTTTTAGATATCTGTTCTTTTTTTTCTCCCATGTTCCATAAGCTCTTGTTTCTTCTCTTATTCTTCTTTTGTTATGTTATTTTATTCCCACTATTCTGTTCTCGATCTACTCTTGTTCTTCCTTGTTACATGAAGGTCCCTCATTTCCCTTGAATTTCCAATCATAGGACTTGTCCTTCATTAGTTATGTTGTCGTAATTTTAGCATTATCAAATTGGTAAAGTTGCTAGCGGTATCGGAAAATAGTTTGTCATATGCGAAATTTTAAGATGACTGATATTGGGATTACTGGTGGTGTAAATTTTTTCATTTGGCTTTTATTTTTAATTCAACTGCAGTGATGAAAATTTTGATGTAGTTCGAGCTCAAAACATTTTGGATGAAGACCATTATGGATTGACTGATGTTAAGGAAAGGATATTGGAATTTATTGCCGTTGGAAAACTCAGAGGAATCTCACAAGGTTGGTTGAATGTTTTGAAGATAAAAGACATCAGTTGATTTCATTTTTCCTTTTCATATATCTATTTAACTATGCTCATATCAGCATCTCTGCCAATTAAAACCAATATAAAATAGAGTTTCTTATTTCCTTAAATACATTGTAGGAAAAATCATTTGTCTTTCTGGTCTACCTGGAGTTGGCAAAACTAGCATAGGTTGCTCAATTGTTGTCATTATTGTGTTTATTTTAATAGATCATTTATTGACGTGCTATCGGTTGGAATGTTTTTCATCATCAGAATCTTATAGTTGTTATTTTCTTGTCAATTCGAGCTGCTTTTTCAGCTGATATACTCGTTCTGTTTTTTCTTGGTGAAGGCTGTAGGGAATGAAATTATTGCCAACTGGAAGGAAAAATATATTCTATCTTTCCGTATATGGATCAGTGGTGAGCATTGTTTTCAATTTCGCTTCAATTTTTAATTGTTTTGAAGTGCATACAAATCTCATAACTTTTTAACTTTGCAGCTTGGAGCTGGTACATTTGTTTTGCATCACGTCTCAGTGTTAGTAAATTCGATTCTTGTGAACTTTGGGCTGAGTGATGAAATGCACAATCCAGTAAGTCCTCAATCAACATTGTTAAAAGGGGGAATGCTATCAATATTCGTAGAAGAGTTTGACTATCCCTTTTTTCTTCACAGGTCTATGTTTTTTTGTTAGTGGGGATTGTTCTTGCAGGAGCTGCATTGGGATATTGGTTTGTAAGGAAATTTGTGATTGCAAAAGATGGAACTGTGGATGTTGGGATTGCAGAGTTTGTGAAATGGGCAATGCGCATACTTGCAACCTTTTTCATTCTTCAGGTTTGTTATGGCATTCAAGTTCATATTGCTGCTTGATGTAAGTTTATGGAGGTTTGAATACCTGAATGACTGAAAAGGATTTAATATGTTATAAAATTATAACTTGAATGGTCCAAAAAATAAAAATGAGCGAAAGTGTCATACAGCTGCCATGCTGCTGCATCACTCCTCCAACAGTTGCACGCATTGGATTGACTCCTTTTGTTATTAGACGGACGAATTTCAAAATCATGGATAATGAAGTTTGAAAATCTATAATGGATACCTTTTTGTCATAGCATGGTTACCTACCCTTTTATGTCAGATTCTTATAGCTAGGTTTTCAATGACCTTTCTATGGGCATGAACACAATTATAATTGGAAAATTCAGCCCATTTAAATTAGTCTGAAACGACATGGGGATAAGGGCAAGGCAAGCTTTGATTTTAGGCATGCCCTCATTTTTTTCAAAGTTGGGGTTTACTAATAGGCGAACTTAAGTTCTACACTTAGTTTGACAGCGTTTTGATTAAAGGCAAGTAATATGTCTTTGTTAGCATTTCAGTTCCTCTAATGTTGATGAGTAACATTTTATTTCTTGTTTTCTTATCCTTTACCAGAGCACTCTTGATACTCCTCTGGCAATTGTTGTCTGGGCGCTCACCTATTTAATCTGCTTTCATATTAACAAGTGGCTCTATTATGTGTAAGTTTTCCTCCGTTTACTACCATTTCTTCCATTGTTTTTAAAATTAACTAATAAATTTATGAAAGATTTGTAGTTATTAGATAAATTGTTCCACTTGATATATAATGCTGAGGCTAGACTGCTATAATCCAGGGCCTTAAACCATAAGATCTTCAGTTATGATCACTGGATGATAGGAAAGCATACAATGATTTGTTGAGATTATGATTGTACATGGATAAAGACAAACTGATCTTGCAGACGGTCATTCTGTTTTACGATCTAACCTTCTACACCTTTACTTTTTCCTTTCTCCAATAAGGGATGACATGTCTTCTGCTGGTGGAAGTGGTTGGCTCCAACAAAGAAGACAATTATCAGCAGAGAAAAATCGAACTGAATTCCTGAGCAGGTCGGCAAATTCAAGTCCTGGAGGGAAGATGTGGAATAGTCCAAAGAGCCCATCTTCATGGTCCACCCCTGTCAAAGGTACTAGATTTGCTTATATTCTTACTTTTATTTTCTTGATTCTGTGATGCTGGTAGCAATCAACTATCCTATTGTTCTATGCTTGTTTCTAGTTAGATTGGGATATTATTTTCATGCAAAGAGTTTGATGCTGATAAAAATATCCTTCTTATATTTAGCCTATATTGGTAGCTTGTACTCCTCTCTATGTGAAACTTGGCATTAAATACTGTGTATGTGTTAACTTCAATGGGGGAAAACTTTTGGATTGCCTTATTGGAAGGTTTTTAGCCACTAAATCTGCTTACCCTGATATGGATCCATATGCTGTCATATTGAAATGTCGTTCTGATTGGCTGTATACTTATGGAATGTCTACCAGGTTGCTGTTTGTTGTGATCTTGTGGCAGTTTTCTAGCAGCACATGATTCTGTATTGGCTTTGACAGGCTTGATATCACCATCTGGTCGTTCGCAAGCAACAGAGCAGCGAGATTATTACTCTACCTTCCACAAGACTTCCAAGCGGAAGAAGTTCTCAAAGAAAGAGTGGGATGATTTCACACGGGAATCAACTCGGCAAGCAGTAGCAGAATGGGCAGCATCTCCAGAAGTCACTACCTGGATTATAGAAAATGCAGACCGAATTCAACTCCTTCCAAGTGATTGCAGCTCGGAAGAAACAGTGGGAAGTGAATCAGACTCCACTGGAGAGAATAATGTCAGGAGTGGTAAAAGGTTCAGCTTGTTTACGTGGTAACAATCAGGAATAATTTGGTTTAGATCATACGAAATTGAAAGGCATTGTATATGTGAATCAGACACAAAGAAGCAGTAGTCAGATTTTCATACAGCACTAACCTTTAGGTTTGTTGTAAGTATTTGTTTTCTGAATTGGCCATTGTAATTCAGCTAGATGTCCAGGGTTGTGGTTATCTGGAAATGAGAAATTTAATTCCTTTTCTTTACGAATTCCAGCTTCACATGTACTATTCATTGTATTTGTGATTTTTTTAACACAAATATTTCCCTATTTTTATCTCTATTTTTACATATATATATATATTGTTGAGAATGGGTGTATTATTGTTATTTCCACCGCCGCAACGCCTATGAACCATAAACAGAGCTTTGCTGACGTGGAAGCGGATGATTGGTTGTCTTATTAGTGGGTGTATGAATTAAAATTGGAAGTCTTATTCCCATCCATTTCGTTGCATCGCCTCAAAAAATAGTCTCTCCGTCCCAAACCAACACAAACAAACGCTGGTCCTGGTCCATTTCGATGCCGCAGGCAAGCAAGTCATGCAGCCCGACGAAATCCCTGTCCATAACGGAAACTATAAACGGTTCGCACAGGTTCACAATCCAGGGATACTCCTTAGCGAAAGGGATCGGAATCGGAAAACACATAGCCAGCGAGAATTTCACGGTTGGGGGTTACCAGTGGGCCATATTCTTCTATCCTGATGGGAAAAATACCGAGGACAACTCCTCCTACGTCTCCGTCTTCATCGCTCTCGCTAGCGACGGCACTGATGTCCGCGCCCTTTTCGAGCTCACCCTCATTGACCAGAGCGGTCAAGGCAAGCACAAGGTTCATAGCCACTTCGATCGTTCTCTCGAGAGTGGCCCCTACACTCTCAAGTATCGCGGCAGCATGTGGTCTGTGTGTGCTTCCTTCATTTCCTGTAACTTTGTTGCAATGCCATCAACTTAGGGTTTCTGGTTTATTCTAGTTAATTCTTTATTCTCCTTATATTTTTCAGGGGTTACAAGCGTTTTTTCCGGAGGGCAATGCTTGAAACGTCAGATTTCCTTAAGAATGATTGCTTGAAGATTCACTGCACTGTTGGTGTCGTGGTTTCTGCAATTGATTGCTCCAGGCTGCATCCTATAAAGGTTCCTGACTCGGATATTGGTTCCCAGTTCGGTTTGCTATTGGAGAATGAGGAATTCTCTGATGTCACTTTTGATGTGTGTGGAGAAAAATTCCATGCTCACAAGTTGGTGTTGGCTGCTAGATCTCCTATCTTTGAAAGGGAGCTTTTAGATGCGATGGAGGAAGAAAACAACGAAATTGTTATTACAGATATGGAACCTAAGGTTTTCAAGGTATACATATATTCTTAGTGGTTTTTATTTACTTTGGGATAAGGAAGCATTAGTTAGAACCATGCAGTGATACATATATGTATGATATACAGCTATTCCAAAGTAATTCATTTTGTTCATTGATGTAAATAACGGTTCTAATCTTATGTACTCTATCTGCTAATGATATTTACTTGCAGCAACCTAAGTGAAAAAAGAAAATAAACGTTCATGTTTTAGCAGATGAGGCTTGCCAGCATGATATAGTGGACGAAAAAGATTTTCACTTCCTTTTTTGTCCAACTCAATTAAAGCATCAGAACTGAACTCTCTGCAATCTCTTATAAAAGAAACTTCATTTTGGTCCAACAATTTGTATCCACCATCTACTTTTAATAAAGATCATTATTGATTTTCACCATAGGAAAACATTTAAGATGCTCAATGCCAATGCAGATTAGAATGTAAAGAATAGGCTCAAGAAAAATTTGGTTAGTAGTAAGTTGTGAAATGTACAGATATCTGTATTGTGAAAGGTATAACCTGTCATATGAAGTATATATTTAACCTTCTTTTTGATATTCTCTCACATGTGCACTGTAAGGCTTTGTTACACTTCATATACAAGGATACATTGATTGAAGACGACGAGCTTTCTCCATCGAGTTCATCTTCTATGCCCTCAGTGTTGGACACATTAGCTGCAAAACTTTTGGCTGCGGCAGACAAATATGACTTACCTAGACTTAGATTGATGTGCGAATCTGTACTCTGCAAGGACATATCCGTGAATTCTGTGGCCAATATTCTATCTCTGGCTGATCGTTATCATGCTATGGATTTGAAATCCATTTGCCTAAGATTTGCTGTTGAAAATCTAAAAGGTAAATTCCTCTTGTTATGAATTCATTTATCTTGCACAGTAAACACTCTGAGCTGTTTCTAATTCTTATCAAAATGATGCTCATGGTGAATTTGCATATGCTAACTGATATCCAAATGCACTTAAGATCTATGCTGTTTCTGTAGGTAGTCTGAGTTGCAATTAGTTGTGAATTGATCCTGTATGGTGGTTATTTCATGAGTTAGAGAAGATGGTTTGTGTTGTATTCTTGCATTGTTTATGGGTTCTGGTTACAGGGTTGGTTCTGACTTTGGCTTGACCAAGCTGTTCGCACTGTGTAGGTGTATGTATAATACCCATACAATATTTTGTTCATCATGAATCTTTTCTTCAACATATGAGGCACAGTGGGTGTAGATAGGAATTACTTGTGTCAGAAGTTTTACTTGTAATGCTGGTCAGGTGCATTACTGTTCTTAAAATTATTACACCTTTGTGGAGAAACAAATTAAAGATAGTTGCGAGGATTATCACTTTCATGGCAGTTGATCAGCAACTGGTCCCATGGGAAATGCAAGAAAAGTATTTATTGATACTCTTAGCAATGATGTGAGTTCCTTCTTTCATAAATGCTTGCAGTTTTATAAGTTTCCATTTCACGCCGTACTAGTACCATATGCTGGATGTCCTGAGATTGATGGAATAACAACAAAGGAAAGAACAATTTCTTGGAAATGAACTTCATTTGTTAACGAATGTATATGATATTATAGTGAAATTTTACTATACTCCCAAGTTATGATCATTAAGTTTAGTGAAATTTTACTATACTCCCAAGTTATGATCATTAAGTTTCCCTAAGAAGCTGTCAACCTATTGTTTTCTTCATGTTGTGAAATAGAAGAAAGATTTTTTATTTGCCTTTCCCTGTTCCAAGGTTAAATACCTGCCGTTTCATTTCTATTACCAATTGGCTCTAACAGTTCGATTGGCAGGGGAAAATTCAAATAAAAGAACCTATGCATGAAGTTAATTTGACCTAAACTTGCTTCTTATATGCATATATGCCTATATGCATATCTATCATGAACAGATATAATTAAACCAAAGTCTAGGCTTAAATGCATAATATTATTGTATAGTAATGGTTCCTCATAAACAAGTCATTTGGTTTGTTTGACAAACTTGGCATTCTAGGTTACTGACCTAAAAACAGTTTGTTTGCCGTATTAACACAGACTGACTTTATGATTTTTAGCTTAAACAGGAGTAAGATATAATACATGCATTTGTACATTTATGTGTGTAGTTGGGAGAGGTACCATCGCTGCTTATCAGCTGAATTTGGCTTAGATCTTTTAACCATTCCTCCGTTGACTAATACATCAACATTATGTTATGAATGTGGGTTTCTTCTTATCTGTTCTGACGTGTTAGCTATGTAAGATCACCGCTATTTGTGATCGATAGTTACTGGGCTAATGTTCTTTTTTCAATTTCTGCTCCCTCCTGATCAAAGATCTTCCAGATGGCTCATAATTATTCCTTTATTTTGAAGTTTCTTTTGTTACTCTCAGTCATTTAAATCACAAATCTTATGCTGTGTTTTCTGATCATCTTGTTGGATGCAGCTGTTATGCACTCTGATGGTTTTCAACATCTGAAAGAGCACTGTCCATCATTGCAATCTGAGCTCCTAAAGACAGTTGCAGGATGTGAGGAGGATAAAGTCGGTGGCAGTAAGAGTCGAACTGCATGGGCACAATTCTCTGATGGTGGTGATACGAATGACAGGAGTGTAAGGCAACAAGCCTGGGAAAATGGAGCAGAAAGAAGCCAAGGTTTATGGGTCCAGCTAGATGATGGCGATGCTAATGGGAGTCCTAGGCAAGAAGATTGAGAGTAGGCATAAGTCTTATTTGTAACATTTGATCAGGGCAATTAGGTGGGGAGGAAAATGGGGCCAAGAGAACAAAAGAGGAACTGATGGGGATATTTGATATTTTCTGACTGATGATTGTGTTGCTCTTTTGATTCCTTCTCTTTGTTCTATGTTGAGCTTCACCCCTTTCATGTGCAACATATGGGATAGAAATATAGCTAATACATGCTTCTTTTTATATCCGATCCTAAAAGAAAAGGTTCCTAATTACTTCCTGGGGATAGAAAGTGCAATAACATAGTAGTTTATGGGACAATGGGGTTATCTTTTTTAGTTGTATTGTATACACAGCGAAAAGATTGTCAACTTCAACTGAGCCAGAAGTCTAAACTCTTCCTGTTAAAAACAGTGCCTTCATTGGAACTGCAGAATGCAACACACAATTCATTTCAATCGCTATCTCAAACTACCAACCGTAGTATCAGAATTTACGGTTTCTAAGGGACTCCTTTATTGACACTTAATAGGATATATATACACAAAGAGTGCCTAACATAGATTACGAAACAAATCTCCTAATCCAACTGAACTAGGAATCTAACCATATTTGAGGATCTCTTATCTTTAGGGATCCTAATACATATCCTATATCTTATATTATCTACTATATTTGATATTTATCTAATACAGTATCTATACTTATTAGAACAAAATTTCACACTCTCCCTCAAGCTGGTGAATAGGAATTTTTTATTCCTCACTTGGATACAATGTTCTCAAATATTGAGCTACTTAACCCTTTAGTGAGAGTGTCAGCAAGTTGTCCTTGTGTTGGTAGATACGGAGTGCAAATCGAACCATTGTTTAACTTCTTCTTGATGAAATATCTATCTACCTCAATGTACTTAGTCCTATCATGTTGAACTCGATTGTGGGCTATGCTTATTGCTGATTTATTATCACAGTAAAGCCTTATAGGAGTATCCCACTTAATCTTTAAGTCTTCTTGAATGATTTTCACCCAAAGCAATTCACATATACCTTGTGTCATTGCACGAAATTCTGCCTCTGCAGTAGATCGTGCTACTACTCCATGTTTCTTACTTCTCCATGTGATCAAATTCCCTCCAAGAAAGATACAGTAACCCGACATAGAAATTCTATTCACTACTAATCTTGCATAGTTAGCATCGATATATGCTTCAAGTGTCATATCTCCATTTCTTTTGAACAAAATCCCTCTTCCTGGAGTTCACTTAAGGTATTGCAAAATTCTATGTGTTGCCTATAAGTGAACTTCTTTAGGACTATTCATAAACTGACTTACCATACTTACCGCATAGGCTATATCAGGTCTGGTATGAGCCAAGTAAATTAGTCGTCCTACAAGTCATTGATACATTTCCCTATTGACTGGAACATCTTCCTCTGCTTTTCCCAGCTTAAAGTTCGGCTCCATGGATGTGTTTGCGGGTTTACATGCAGCCTTCCCTGTCTCCTTAAGTAAATCAGTAACATACTTTTATTGGGATATAAAAATTCCTCTCCTGGAATGTGATACTTCAATTTCGAGAAAATACCTTAACCTTCCCAAGGTCTTAATCTCAAACTCCTTAGCTAAACAATTACTCAAGATCTGCTGCTCTATCTCATCATCCTGTGAGTATGATGTCATCCACATAGACTAGTAATACTGTTACTTTCCTATGGCTGAATGCTTAATGAACAAGGTGTGATCTCCTTGACTTTGCTTATATCCTATAGATAACATGACCTTTGCAAATCTACCAAACCAGGCTCGAGGGGATTGTTTCAATCCATACAAAGTTTTATTTAGCTTACATACAGTATTGGTGGTCACTTTTGCTTCATACCCCGGTGGGACCTCCATGTAAATCTCCCTTGTTAAATCCCCATGCAGAAATGCATTCTTTACATCAAATTGTTGTAGTTCCTAGCCACGGTTTGCTGCTAGGGATAAAATTATTCTAACCATATTCATCTTAGCCACAGGAGCAAATGTCTCTAGATAATTAATCTCATAAGTTTGAGTATATCCTTTGGCTACCAATCTTGCCTTATACCTTTCAATTGACCCATCAGCCCTATATTTTACCGTATACACCCATTTGCAGCCCGCCGGCCTTTTTCCAGCTAGCAATTTCACCAAACTCCAGGTTTTATTCTTTCTTAATGTCTCCATCTCCATATCCATGGCTTGTTTCGATTTTTCATTAGACAATGCTTCAGATAAGGTTGTAGGAATGATTGTGGTATTGAGGTTTACAAGAAAGGCTTTGTTGGTGAGAAATTTTGAAAGGACATATAGTGTGAGAGTGGGTATAGCGGCCTTTTAATGCATGTTCTGGTTCCTTTTCTAATGGCAATAGGTTGATCTTGATCTTTCTTACTAATCTGCACTTCAGTTTCAGTTTACAAAGTAGGGAAATCAGAAATTGTTACCTCATTTGAGGAATCTGGTTCAGATTCTTGTACATGCATAGATTCCGGATTAACCTCTTTCCGCCTTAAGTATACCATATTTTTTCCAAACCTCACATCTCCAGAAGCAGATTTAGGTTCAAAAATGGGTTTGGTTTTGGTTTCAGTAGATTCTGGTTGGGCTGAAGGTATTTGACTGGGTTTAAATATAAGTAAAGGATCATTTTCTGACACTCCAAGAAAGAACTCCTTATTTTCCTTGAGATTCCCCCCTGAAGATAAGGTTGGACAAAATAGGCTTTTGTTCATTAAAGGTGACACCTCGGGACACATGAAATTTCTTAGGAGGAGGATGATAGCACTTATACCATTTTTGAGTTGATGAATACCCTACAAAGATACACTTCAGTGCTCTAAGATCCAATTTCCCACGATCTTAGCTGTCAATATGAACAAAGGAAACACACCCAAAAATGCGAGGTACAAGATTATTTGTAGTAGATATATGTGGGTAGAATGAAGAGAATATCTCCATTGGACTTTTGAATCCTAGGACTTTAGAGGGTAGTCTGTTAATGAGATGTGTGGCTGTTAGTGAGATGTGTAGCTGTTAGGACCGCTACCCCCCAAAAATATTTTGGTACATTTTTCTGAAATAACAATGCTCCTGTTTGGTCTAAAAGGTGTCTATTTTTCCTCTCTGCCACCCCGTTTAGTTGAGGTGTTTTGACACAAGAAGACTCTTGAATTATCCTTTCTTTTTGACAAAAGAGAGTAAGAGTTTGGTTGAAGTAGTCTTTAGCATTGTCGGATATAAGTTTCTTGATGTTTATACCAAACTGATTTTTTACCATAGAGATGAAATGTGGAAGTAAATAACTCACTTCAGACTTGTGTTTGAGCAAGAAAACCTAGGTAACTTTAGTGCAGTCATCAATAAAAGTTACAAACCACCGTGCCCCTGGCACAGTTGAAATAGTTGAGGGACCCCAAATATCAGTATGAATAAGATAGAAAGGAAAAATGCTTCTTTTATTACTAATAGGAAAAGGTATACGCTTGTGTTTAGCAAGTTCACACACCTCACAATGAAGACTCTCGAAATCTAGCTTTGTAAACAAAGCAGGAAACAAAGACTTAATAATCCTAAACAATGGATGACGTAACCTATGATGATGTAAGAAGATTTTTTCTTTATTTGTCAACATTGATTCAGATAAGAATGAGTAGGGTGATCTGCTCCTGGATATGTTTGATCCGTTTGTTTCCTCAAGATAGTAGAGGCCATCCCGTTCTCTAGCACTTCCAATCATCTTCCCCGAATCCCTCTCCTGAAATAAACAATGACTTGAGTGAAATGTAACATTACAAAGTAAATCAAGTGTGAGTTTCTCCACAGATATTAGATTTGTGGCTAGCTTAGGGACATGGAGAACATTTCTCAATGTTATGTATGGGTTTGTTTTGACATCTCCTATGCCAGCTACTGTTGCTAAGGATCCGTCTATTGTGGTTATCTTCTTATTGCTTGGGCAAGGGGAATAGGTAGTAAAGTGTTAAGACGAATAAGTCATGTGATCAGTAGCTCCTGAATCCATAATCCAAGATTGCTGAAAAACCTTATCTGAAACATTTAATCCAGCTGAACCAGAACACATACCTGAATGCACAAAGGTGCATGTACCTGCAGATTTCTCTGTGTTGCTAACAAATGCTCTCATCTTTTCCACTTCATCTTGGTTAAAGCCCTTTGTGTCTTGTTTGTCTTCCTGTTGGGATGTACTTGTAGCAAACTCCGCTTGTCCATTAATCCTAGGTTGATATCCTTTCTGTCCCCATTCACGACCAGGAGGCTTTCCATGCAACTTCCAACACTTCTCTCTTGTATGACGTGGCTTTTTTATAGTAGCTACACCACAAGTCATCACGGTTTTGGGACTTGGATTGACCCCCTTTTTCAGTTTCTGCATCAAATCTTTTCATAGCCTGCTTTTCACTCCTAACTACCATAGCTGAACCATTAGAAGGTTGAGAATTAAGCATTAAATTCCTCCTACTTTCTTCACTCTGAATAATAGCCACTACCCCATTAAAGCATGGAACTTTCTACTTTTCGAGTATTTGGATCCTTATTTGATCAAACTCGGAGTTTAATCCAACCAAAAAGTCATAAACTCTATTATGTTCAATGAACTCCTTTAGTATAGCATCATCATCTGGACACTTGGTCTGAATCACTCGATAATGATCAGGTTCCTGAGGTAATGACTTCAACTGATTGGCATATTCCCTCACAGATTTATTCTCTTATTTAGAGGTAACAGTCTTGACTTTCACTTCATACACTTGAGCCGCATCCCTAGCTTTTGAGTATGTTTGCTAAATTGCATCCCAAATATCTTTGGATGTAGCCATGAACATTACCGTATCACTTATTTCAGGCATCATTGAATTCCAAAGCCACGCCATAATCAATGGGGCCTCCTCATCCCATGCCTCAAAACCTGGATCTTCTGGCCTTGGTCCAGCTCCTAATAAGTGACTGATCTTTCCCTTGCCTTTCAAAATAGTTCAAACAAGTTGTGACTACTTGAGATAATTTTTTCTATCCAATTTGTAGGCAATTTGAATGATCTGTAACTCTACCGAAGATTGAGTCTTGGTTACTTCATTTGATGAAGCCACAATTATTGAACCACTCTCCTTAGTTTTTGTCATTGTTCTTATCGAAACTAATCAGTGATGAACGCTGACTCAGGAACAAAGGAAAAAGGATTTTGAAAAAAGAAGAATAGAACAGCAATAAAGGCTCTAATCAACGATGAAGGCTGACGTAGGAACAAAGGAAAAGGATTTCGAAGAAAGAAGGAGAAGAGAACAACAATGAAGGCTCAACCCCCTCTTTATTTTTCCCAGCAAAAATCAAGCCTAAAGGTCTGATATCATATCAAAATTTAGGGTTTCAAGGTACCCCTTATTGACACTTAATAGGATATATATACACAAAGAGTACAACATAAATTAGGAAACAAATCTCCTAATCCCATGAACTAGGAATTTCTAACCATATTTGAGGGTCCCTTATCTTTAGGGATCCTAATACATATCCTATATCTATATTTATCTCTTATATTTGATATTTATCTAATATAATATCTATACTTATTTGAACATATTCTCCCACGTAGGGACGTAAAGTGTGTTCACAATCAACTGTTATTACGGTGCGAAAATAAGTTGTACTTCTCCCTCTGCTAGGATTCCAGTCTTGCTGCGTTCCTTCGCACGAGGGATACACGCAGTGACGGAGCCATAAATTTAATATAGGAGGGCCCAAATATTTAGTTTTTGAAATTTTAAGGGGCCCAGTATACCACTGACCCTTAAATAACTCTGTCCTTTTATATATATATATATTAAAAATAATT
>JANITX010000002.1:18587470-18598146 GCA_027564395.1 Erythroxylum ulei
GCATTTCATGTCCTTAATTTTTGTATTGAACTATATATTCCGCAACGATTGTATAAATTCATATTTTGAAATGACTAAAGTATTTGGATTTGTGAAAGGGTCCAATTGGCCATACGGGAATTTTGTAAATTCATTGTATGACTGAAAAGGGCTTATGCCCTAGTTGATTTTCGATTCCCGCATATATTGTGTTGTAATGAAAAAAAAGTATACCGATTTCTGACTGAGTGAATGCTTTAGCACGCCACCCTTGTGAGGCACGGACTCGGATATCACCATCGATGTCGGGTTCGGATCGCACGAGAGTAGGGTGTTACAAAATGTACATTAATGATGATTGTAACGTTGTCTGAAACCTCATGTAAGAAGGGCTTTTATGTTCATGGAAGACAACAACATAGTTGTTCACCTATATTCTCGGTTCTGCAAATAGCATAGTTGTTCACCTATAACTTTCTATTACTCTTTCTAGTTTCTATTATAATTTCTTTCTCTAAAGAAAATAGTTTATTTAAATTAGTCCTCAAAATTTTATTGAAAATTGTTACATCTCTCTCTCTTTTTTAAAAAATTTTAGCCGTAAATAATTACAAAATTGACTCATATTTTTTTTCTATATTATGCTAATCTGAATTTGATCTACCAAAAAAAATTAAAAATACATACAATTTTAGAATTACAAAAAACACTAGATAATACTACTTTAGATATTTTTTACATTTATTAATTATAAAAAATGAACCTTTTTAAATATTTTATAAAATAATTTATAACATTTTTTTAAAGTTATACCTTTATAAGTTATTTTGCACATAACTAATTAATATTGCACATAACTAGTTAACATTAAATAAATAAAGATTGAAATCACGCAGTAAGCAAAAAGGCTATAATAACAGAGGTTGCTCTGTTTACGAATAATGATTAAAAAAGCAATTAAATAATCATTGAATAAAGAAATTGTGACTTGTGAGCCCCAGTAGAATCTATTACAACGGAAGAGAGGTGGGGCCTACACATCCCATACATAATTGAAGCAAGCAGGCGGCAGAGTATCTAATCCAAGCTAAGTCACAACAGTTAGGGAGAGTCGTACGATTCGGCTATAAAATAAGTTCTTTTCTTTTCGCTGTATTTTATTCTCTCTTATCGAACACTAGCACGGAGATCTCTTCAGAATCTGCCCCCTTCCCTCTTGGAATTGTCAGAGAATCAGGTCCTCCAAGTTCTTTTATTGCATAGGGAAGGAGGGCTGTTCTGGGATTAAGATCTATCTCTTATTTCTTTTCGCTTCTGTGTATAACAGAATACTTTCAAGAGATTGAAACCATTTGTTTCTGTATATTTTGGGAATAGGGAATACCTATTTTGTAAATTACTCTCAGAATTGCGAAATTTTTTTGGGATTGTCGTGGTTGTTCATATAATTTGTTGGGTGTTTCATAGTAAGGGGATATTGGGAAATTTGATGGGTTTTCTCAATGATTCGCAAACGGATGGTGGAACCGGTGTCTGGGGAGGTTGTGTTAGGGGTTTGATAAGGAGAAAACAGGTTGATTCTGTTCATGTTAAAGCTCACGGGCACTACCAGTTAGCAAAAGAGTTATCGATTCTTCACCTTATAGCAATAGGTAGGTCTCTTCCTTCATCTTTATTTCGCCTTCTCTTGTCCTTATTCAGTTGAATTTGATTGGGGTTTGTGTTTATGTATCATTGCTTTTGTGATTTTGCGATCTTAAGGTTCACCGTTTGACAATTTTAATTTTAAGGGCCTGTGAGGCGATAAATGTTGATTACAGTAGATATCAACTATTTATCTTGGTATTCAGATTTTTCTACTTAACATGGATAGAGGAAACATTTGGATGTTTAATACTAGTTGTAGATTGACCTTGTCTACGTAATTCTCTTTCTTGTTAGCATCAGGAGATGGTTATTTATGTATGCTGAAGAATTTGGCTGACCAATTGCAAGATACCGATCTGCCCTTTCTTTTTTGATAGCTTAAAACTGAATTCTTTTGAACTTATCTGATCAGGTGTGGGCTCAACAATTGGAGCTGGAGTTTATATTCTTGTCGGAACAGTGGCCAGAGAGCATTCTGGACCAGCTCTTACAATTTCCTTTCTGATAGCTGGAATTGCTGCTGCTCTTTCTGCCTTCTGTTATGCAGAACTTGCAAGTCGATGTCCATCTGCTGGCAGTGCATATCATTATTCTTACATATGTGTTGGAGAAGGGTAAGTGTTTTAGCCCTCTCGCATGGTTGGGACGCAAGGTTAACTTAGGATTTTGACTTATTTTGTCCTTTTTCTAATAGGATGATTATTCCATCGACTTTTAGGTTTACTTCTTTACAATTTAAGTTCTACAAATGGATATATCATTGTGCAAGCAATTATCTATATGCCTCTTCTTTTTTTTTTTTGTAATTTATCAAATGGCTATATGCAGTGTTGCGTGGTTGATTGGGTGGGCTCTAATATTGGAGTACACAATTGGTGGATCAGCAGTTGCTCGTGGCATATCCCCTAATCTGGTACAGTGAATTTATCTGTCCTGAACTCCTTCTGCATTTTGTTAATGTTTTACTAAATACTTGACCGCGAGTATTCACTTTCAATTTACTCTATATGTGAAACTTTGAGGACCTAGGATTTCTCTACATGTTAAGTTTTAATGGTGGAGAAGCTTTGTGTTGTTCTGTTGGTTTAATATTTGCACCGCTTGTATGCATTTAGGCTTTACTGTTTGGAGGTCCAGACAGTCTGCCTGCATTTTTAGCCCGTCAACATATTCCTGGGCTTGATGTTGTGGTTGATCCATGTGCTGCAATTCTAGTATTTATTGTGACTGGGCTGTTGTGTGTTGGTATCAAGGAGGTAAATGAATTTCCTTTTTGTCATTTTTATTCTGTCCCTGTATGGAAATTGTTTGCTTCTGCTTTTTCTTTTTCTTTTTTCCTTCTCACATTACTTAAATGAAATCTATTGCACAGAGTACAGTGGCTCAAGGTGTTGTAACAACCGTGAACGTTTGTGCCATGCTCTTTGTTATAATAGCTGGTACTTATCTAGGTTTCAAGACTGGATGGGCTGGTTACAATCTTCCTACTGGGTAATAGGCATCTCATGCTAAAGATACTCTTGAATTATCATTCTTGAACAGATGTTGGCTAATCTAATGTGGTTTGGTTGCAGGTATTTCCCATTTGGGGTAGATGGGATGCTTGCAGGGTCTGCTACAGTCTTCTTTTCATACATAGGTTTTGATTCTGTCGCCAGCACTGCTGAGGAAGTATGTGCATTGTACTGCCCTTTTCCAATTTCCCTCTTTTATGCATACTTTTATTTCCATTAGCAGCACCATAACTTTGAAAGTTTAAATTTGCAAATGTATGTCACAATTTATTTGATAGGTAAAGAATCCTCAGAGAGATTTGCCAATGGGAATAGGGTTTGCACTATCTATATGTTGTGGTTTATACATGCTCGTCTCTGTTGTCATTGTTGGTCTGGTACCTTATCATGCAATGAATCCTGATACTCCCATCTCCTCAGCATTTGCTAGCCATGGCATGCAATGGGCAGCGTAAGTTTTTGAAGTTGTCATCGATTGAGCTTCATTTTACCTTTGCTTTTCTATTTCTCGTTGGAGCTAATTTTATCTCGTATGATGTTTGGTTAAAGGTTCATTTTCCTTGTGGTAATTCCAGGTGCATAATTACTGCAGGAGCTGTTATGGCTCTTTGCTCAACATTGATGGGCTCATTACTTCCTCAGGTGATTAAAGCTATTTCGCATGTTTTTTTACCAACAAAAACAGTATGTGCTGTCCTAAATACCTTTTGGTAAATTTTGAATGTTCACCAATTCTTATTGTTGACTGCATTGTACCTAATGACTGATCCATGGTCCTTGTACTGTTTTCTAATTTATGATTATCTGTTTTATTGATGAAATGATATTCTTGATCCTTTTGATTACATCCAAAAGTTGAACTTCAATTTGTATTTACAAAGAGCTCTATTTATGTCTATTGTGAAAAATGATTTAGTCAGCCCACTTCTCATTTGATTTTGTAGATGAAAAGTAAAGATTAACAAGAAGCCTATTACAGCATTAAATGTTGATAAAACCATATACTTTGCCTTATAGTGCCTTGCTAAGAACTTAAAATTCTAACTTCAATGTCGGAGTTTATTTTGGTACCCTATCTTGCATTGAGAGAGAGCCTGAAGTTAGTGACGAAAAGAACGCTGTAATAGCTGCCTGGGTTATCTTAGCCATTGTAATATTGAGTAAAAGCTATTACATTAAGTCTCAACAACATATATCAAGGAAGAAAGGATTGCAAGCCTGTGTTAATGGCTAGATTAAGATGCCAGCAAGCACATGCTTAGGAAAACATGTGCACGGTGGCCAGTGGGGCATGATTATAGAATAAATACTTGTGGAAGTTATGCTGTCACTAGATATCCTTTCCACTCATCTTAGTTTGAAAGGAGGAGAAAAGGTGGAAGATGCTGAAGTCTCTATCTCTTTTAACGTCAAGTTTTGATCATCACAGGATCCATCAAATATGAGCAGGGCTACTTTTCGTTTTGAATGAGACACAAGATCTAGATATGAGGGAGGCTATGTCCTCTTGACTGATTGGCTTTCTTTGTTTTTCTTTCTGGTTGACATATTATTTAATTGGATTCCATGTTGACTTGCCAATTACCTTGTTGTCTGTCAGCCACGAATTTTGATGGCAATGTCTAGAGATGGATTGCTTCCGCCTTTCTTTTCGGATGTTAATAGAAGTACTCAAGTACCAGTGAAGAGTACATTGGCTACTGGTCTTGGTGCTGCAACCTTGGCATTTTTCATGGATGTTTCACAGCTGGCTGGGATGGTAAGCTTTTGTCATCATCACTTAGTATTCCATTTCTTCACACTCACGAAGCCCCCCAGATTACAGAAAGTCAAGGATCATTTCTCAAATAATGTAGCAAATCATGTACTTGGATTAATGCTAAGAAGGAAGCGCAATCAAATATTCCCCTCTATAGCCTACCCATGTAAGGGCGGATAATCCCCCTTCCAATCACATGGTCCAGGGAAACTGGAGATCTACTTCTCCCTTATTATGACCAACTAGATATTTAAATATGCTTATAAGTTGATATATGCTTGTCTATTAAGCTCTTCTTGGTGATGCTTTTTTGCAGGTCAGTGTTGGTACCCTTCTTGCTTTCACCATGGTTGCAATTTCTGTACTGATATTGAGATACGTCCCACCAGATGAGGTTCCGTTTCCATCCTCACTTCAGGAAACAATTGATTCTGTGTCGTTACGGTTCAGTCAGTTTACCCACAATATTGAAGGGACAAATGATGGCTCTTTACCTTTACTATGCAAAAAGAATGCAGAAGTTGAATACCCTGTAATTGTCAAAAAGGAAGTTCAAGCAAATTGTAAGTTTCTTTAGGTTCTTTCACCTTTACTTGCATTTTCTGGAATGTTTATGGATTCTGAGATCTTTTTGCTAATATGAGCACATCCCCATGTTAGATTTAGTCCACCGTCTGAAGGCAGAGATCTGACATTTGTGCGTTTTCCTATGTGAATGCCTCTATAATTCCTATGGGGCTAATATTTGTTCTTGATAAAAACCTGTTGTACACCTTTCAATGAGGCATTTAAGCTGAATAGATCTATAAAGAAAAGTTCTCAATTTTCATCATAGGCCGAGCCATAATCAACCAAGTAAGAACTTGAATTTCAGTTATCTGTGCAAACATATCAATTAGTAGAACCCTTGATGAAAGAAACAGATGCTGCAAATGAATCGCATACCTATTCTTCTGACTTAACTGTATCTGCGTGATTAATTTATTCTCTTATGCCTAAACTAAAAGTACATATATAATCCTGTATCTTTATAAACTTAGTTGTAATCAATTGAGTTTTGAAAGTGAATGATAGTGTACAAGCATTAAAATTGGGGTCTTTCCAATGCAAAACTTTCTTTGGTCGACTCAGGCATCTAAGATATGCTGATCAAAGTATGCAAAGGAATTTGTGCTGTAAAATATTTCTTGATGCATCTTGTATTGTATCGCAAGGTCTCCGTGGCGGATTCCGTGTAATTTAATGGTTGGCCTCAGTCTTACCACATCTAATTTTCATCTTTTCTTTTATCATTTCAGTTGTCCTAAATGAAGAAAACAGACGAAAAGTTGCTGGGTGGACCATAGCATTCACATGTTTTGGGGCACTAGTGCTTACATATGCAGCTTCAGATACAAGTCTTCCAAGGTTGGTAGATGTATTTTAACCATGTTTCTGAGTTGAGCATTAATTGGCTACGGTTGTACTTCTGAATTCTTGAGCAAGGACATTGATAAGGGTAATACTGAATTATCTTTATGAATTTTGTTTTTTCAATTGTGGATAGCCACAACTTTAAACTCGGAGAGATTTTTCTGTGATTGAAGTTTAAGACTCAGCTATACTGCATCTGCAGTCTGTTGCTTCTGTAGTATGGGCTAATGGCCACATCCCACTGCATACTTCTGCTTTCCTTCCTGAGATTAATTAGCTTCATGTTTCATCCATCAGGCTTCTTCGTTTTACATCATGTGGAGTTGGTGGTCTTCTTCTTCTGTTTGGTCTTGCTGTATTGACCTGTATAGAACAAGATGAGGCAAGGCACAGCTTTGGCCATACTGGAGGTACTCATTCTTCTCCCTTTTTCCCTTGTTTGATTGATGCAGTTAGTTTTCTTGAAACAAAATTGAAATCCCATGTCAGCTTTTGGCATATGCGTCATCACTTGATACATATGTCAAATCTGCCAAGACTTGGTTCTGGCCTTGGTATCTGCAGGAGTGTGCAGTGTCCCTAAATTTCTTAAGGCAGTGATGTTGCAGTAAAGAATAGTTTCATACTTAAACCAAGTATTGATTATAATTCTTTTGTTTCATTTAGTGCATGTAATTGTATATGAGAAACATAATTTATTTATCCCTAATGCTTTAGCAGTGTCAAACTAGTTAAATGTGAGTTTCTAATGAGTTTTAAGCTAATTTACGAAATGAAATTCTGATCTCCTTGCAGGATTTATTTGTCCATTTGTTCCACTCCTTCCGATCATCTGCATTCTCATTAACACCTACCTGCTTGTAAATTTGGGGTGAGTAGATATTAAGCTATAGTTGCAAGTTACCATGTATAGAATCCATTTGACGTACATGCTTGAATTTTTTAACTGAGATTTGGCCTTGGAAAATTTTATCTGACACTACATCTTAGTTCTGATATACTGCGCTTGGTCTCTCAAACTTTCAGTGTTGCTACGTGGACCCGTGTTTCCATATGGCTCTTAATCGGTGTGTTTGTCTATGCGCTTTATGGGCGAACTCATAGCTCGCTAAAGGATGCAGTCTATGTTCCTGCTGCCCATGCCGATGAAATATATCGGAGCTCTGGTGATAGCTTAGCTTAGCTTAGAATGGATTGCACATTGCACCATCTTATTGTGGTTCTTACAGCAGAATCTCTTTGCTGTATAAAAAACCTCCCTTCCCAAATGTTGTTTGTATACTTACTTTGTAAGCATAGACCAAAAGACGGCTCAGTGTAATATTTGTGCAAAGATGTAAATAGTCTGCAAATTAAAGATGTTTTTCTCTCTCTATGGTTGCATTTGTTTATCAGTATTATGATTTTGGCTGAGCATTTGAGCAATACTTATTTTTTTCTCTTTTACAGTTTTCAATTATTTTCTCTCTTTTATTTGTATCTTATTGCTCCTTCAAGAACCCACTCATATGGAAGAGTTATATATTGTCATTTATTTGATTTTGGTATTATCGTATTAGATTGTATCAAATTAGTTTGTAAGAATATGATTTTACCTTTATGACTATATACTAAGATTTTAAAAGAAAAGGTTTTATTCACGACTTTCTAGTAAATTTTGTAAATTAATTGTAAAGGAATTGATCTTATATTCATTTTTTAATTGCGAGTCTTTATATGTAATATTTAAAAAATCTAAAATATTTTTATCCCATAAAACTTGTCATGTTTGGATAACAAGAAAAAGGAAAAGGAAATTGGACTATCATTAAATGTTAGATTCTACTAAATTTAAAAGAAAATAATGAAAATCGTAAAACCTCTCTTAAATATTATATTTATTAACATATTTAATAATTTTTTATTAAAGGTTTTACTTATTTATACTAGTTATACTATAAAGATTTTAACAAAGGTATTTCTTTCTTCAATTTTAATAGTATAATCCGATTTTTCAAAAAGATTAAAATTATGTATACTGATAAATTTGATCCTTTTAAGAGATTTTCTAATTATTAATAAATTTCAAATTTTTTATTATCTATTATTCTATCATTAGTACTGTGGGCAGAGACATTAAAAATGGACTTAATTATGGTAAATAAATCTATATATAAGAAATTCAATATTTTCCAAGTATAAGTTTCAAGTTGATGCTCAGTGAAGCTGTCAACATGGAGCACAGATCACCTGTCCAAATTTGTCCTGTCCAATTCTGTCCAACTTTTAAACGACGCCGTTATTACTCCAAATTTTAAAAGCATGTGCTTGGCAGGCGACAGAGGAAATGAAAGAAAAAAAAGCCAAGCCGCTTGGCAGGCGGCTTGAACAAAGGAGTATTTTTATATAGTGTATTATATATGTCCAAAATAATAATGTTATAATAACAATAATAATAGGTTTTAAATAAAGCGTAAATTTTATTACTAAAATTATTGTAGAGTAATTGTGAAATTTATTATTATTATTATTAAAATACCAGAACTTGATAATTATTGTTATTATTATTATTAAAATTTAATAATTTAGTCTGTTTATACAAATCTTATCTTATTATTATAATTATAATTATTATCATTATTATTATTATTAGTATTATTATAATAATAATACTAATTATTATTATGTGATTATAATTATAATTCTTATTATAATTATCTTATTGTTCTTCTTATTATTATTAACATTGTTATTATTATTTATATTATTATTATCTAAATCTTATTATTATTATAATAATTATTATGATAATAATAATAATTATAATAATAATTATAATAATAATTATTATTATTATCATTATTATGATCTTATTATTGTTATTATTATGATTATGATTATTATTACTATTATTATTATTATTATTATTATGATCTTATTATTATTATTATTATTAGTATCTTATTATTGTTATTATTGTTATTATTATTATTATTATTATCATTATCATTATCATTATCATCATTATTATTATTACTATTATTATTATATTCGATATGATAATTATATTAATTTCTATTAGTATTATGAAATTTGTTATAATTACTAATTTTCTTCTTATTATTATTGACTTTATTATTCTTAATAATTTTATTATTGTGATAATATTTAATTATTATTATTTATTTTTCTAACTGGAGTATATATACTTAGTATTATAAATGTAAAACATTTTTTACAAACGGTTTATTATTACTATTAGTATTATTATTAATATGAAATTCCTTATTATTATTGTTGTTATTATTTAAACTGTTTATTATTATTCATAACATTATTAAATTCCTTATTTTTATAAAGTGTATTATTATTAAAACTGATTATAAGGAATTACAAAAAATAAGCATATAATTATGCCTTATTATTATCAACATCTAAATTAATAATAATCAGGGATTTAATCTTACTTTTTAATATCATTAATAAATAGAGAATTTATTAATTATAAGAACAATAGTAAGTAGAGAATTTATTATTATTCAAATATATTATTATTATTATTATTATTATTATTATTATTATTATTGTTATTAGTATATAATTTTTATTTATTATTATCCAAAATTATTATTACAATATATTCAAATTTATTAGTATTGTGTTATATTATTATTATTATTATATAATTTGTATTTATTATTATTCAAATTTATTATTTTTATTTTTATTTTTATTTTTATTAGCATATATAATAATTATAATTATTATATAATATATATTTATTAATAATAAAAAATTCAGCAAATGGCCATTTGTAAATGGCCATTTGCAAAGGTTTACAAATGGCTATTTAATGGCCATTTGCTGGCCATTCTCGCCCTTGCGAAATGGCCATTAAATGGCCATTTTTTTCCAGCCTCGTGAGGGCGAGCCCTCGCCCTCGCGAGGCGTCCATTTATTATTTTTATAAATTAATAATAATAAATATTATTTATTTAAATAATAAATAATATGTAATAATATTATAAATTATTAAATAACATTATTTAATAATAATGTTATTTATTATTAAATAACATTATTCAAATATTTATTTATGGATTTAAGTTATTATTCAAATATTTATTTATGGATTAATAATAATAATAATAATAGTTATAATTACAAATACAAATTATAATAATGTTAATAATTATTATAATTATAAAAAATTTGAATAATAATAATTAGACATAATAAGAATAAATTTGAATTAATTGTGATAATAAATTTGGATAATAATAAATACAAATTATTTAATAATAATCATATTGAATAATAATAATAATAATAATAATAATAATAATAACAACAACAACAACAATAATAAATTTGTATAATAATTT
>JANITX010000002.1:18615889-18629674 GCA_027564395.1 Erythroxylum ulei
AGCTTCCGTCTGCTTTTTACTTAGCTATTCTCCGTCTGCTTTTCATTCGTCTTCTTTTTGTTTTATCATCAAAATTAGTAATCTCGTAAAGTCATTTTGACTTAACAATTTCTACTACCAGTACAAAATCAGTTTGCCACTTGGCATTTTTCCTAGTCCAGAAATTACCCCGAAATTTTCAGAAAAATTTCTAAAAATTCGCTAAAAATTCTAAAACCTCAAAGACCCTCTCCAACTCAGTTTTTATACACATAAGTCACATTTTTCATAACAACCACATTTGTTCACAACTATACCGGGAAATGTCATGAATGCATGTACAGTCATTTACATGTGCAAAATTCACTATCCACGTGTATGTGTATGCAAGACTATATCAAGACAATTCTAAGCACTCATAAACTATTCCAAATTACTATTATACCCTTCCCATCGGTGATGGGATGTTACATTAATACTTTTGTCGAACCTGAGCCAATCCAAACTAAAGAGCCAAATAGGTTTTATAGTATTGATAAGGACATCGAGGTCCATGACCTTACTAGTGGGAAGTCATTAAACCCCAATGCCTACAATGTTGGTTCCTTTAATGGTACATCTCTTTCTTTTTAGTGTTTTCATTCCTTTTTTTGTTTTGCTTTCCCCTTTTATACTGGGGTGTAGAGATATGGATTATTAGATATGTAGCCACTTTTCTTTTAATGAAGTTTGTAATTTCTTAAATTTTTTAAATTTTCTTTATTTTAAATCTGAATAAATTTTACCAAGCATATTAAAACATATTACTAGGATTATAGAGTCTAGCTCCTTTGCCTTCCATTTCCTTAACAAATCTTAGAGAAAATAAAATGAACTTGATGTGCCTTTTAGCTCCTTCACTTTAAAATTTTCAAATAAAATAAAATAAACTTGATAGGAATATAGAGTCTAGACTGCCACCTTAACAAATTTTAGAGAATTGAAATTGGGCTTAATAAGTTTGTAGAGTCTATCTCTTTTTTCTTGACAAATTTTGGAGAAATTTAAATTGATCTAATAAACCCATAAAGTCTATCTCCATTGTCTTAATAAATTTGAAAGAAATTTAAATTGAGCTACATAGATATGTAAAGTCTAAGTCTAATACTTGCCTAGACCTGAGACAGGCCTATAAGTTTTTGTTTGAGTTACGAAGTTGAACATACTTCTCTTGGACTCAAGACTTTTAGATTTACATGTTTTTTCGTACGCTCGGGACCTTAAAAGACTTTTCTTGAACTTAAGGCATTTAATTTTGGAGGTTTTTTTCTTTGATTTAGAGAGCTAATAGACTTCTCTTGGGCATGAGGTATTTAGGCCTGATCATCTTTGATTTTTTGAGCCAGGAAATTGAAGAGACTTCTTTTGGACTTAAGGCCTACAAGTTTTGTTTTTAACGTGTAAATTTCATTTGAAAAAGATCACGGATATTTTACTAATGATCAAGATCTTATACATGATTTTTTTTAGAATTGTTATCTAATGATAATAATACTTTTGATGAGTTCTATTCCATGTATGAGGCACCTCTATGCTAGCCTCTTCAACTTATAATTTCCAAGCTTGATTACATCTTTTATATGATATGGACCTAGCCAATTTGAAGAAAGCTTCCCTTAAGAATTTCTTCTATTGAAGAATTATAACTTCCATAAGATTAAGTCCCCATTTTATCCCATTTTATAAACATTAAGTTACCTTACTCTTTATTGACGCACTTTGTTGGTAATGCTTGTAACTTCCTTTAACTCTTCAATTAGGTCAAGTTTTAAACAAATATGATCATCATTTTCCTAAAGGCTATATAGTTGTAACCCTTAGACTTAGAAATTTAAGTTCTATAAGAAAAAGTCTTCAATTTTAAAGATTGAGACAAAATGGTATTTCTCACATTGGTGTTTTTAATATTGTCTACTATGCCTTTATTATATTATAAATCTCTTCAACTTCTATGCCTTTTACATCCTTGATTTTTACTTTCAAACCTTATAGTACTCTTTTATTTATGACCTCAATTAATCTATAGCATATGAAAATGCAATTGATGAGAAATGATGTTTTATTTTTAGTTCTTTGTAAGAATCTTTAAAGAACTTACTATCGAACTAGGTATGTTATTTGTAATTATTAATAATGGTACTCCATATCTTTTTATGATGTTTTTCCTTAAGAATCCATTGAATAACTTCTTTGTCACATTGACTAAGGGTTTTGCCTCGATTCACCTTATAAAATAATCAAATGCAATAAGGATGATTTTAAAGTTATTTTATTATAAGAGAAAATAGTCTGAGGATATCACTCTTGAGCATTCCTTCTAATTGTAAGAAAGAAATTTCTATGCCTTAAGATCATATATGCAAAGGTTGATCCTCTTTAATGGGCTTTGCATACCTTTTCGTGTAGCTTAGTTAGGAATTTGCATTTTAGTTTTATGAATGCATCTTAGATATGATAAGGTGAAGGAATTTTGAATAGTCACTTATCTGTGATCAAATATCATGAGGCTTAGGCTATGGGCCTTTTTACCTTATTTTTCTCATTTGTTAGCTTTACCTTTTGTAAGTATTTTTAGATTAAGTATGCCTAACTTGTTTTATCTTCTTTTATCGTAGTTATATGGTTAACTTATGTTGTTATTAGCTCTACTTGCTCTTTATAAAAGATTCCTAGAAGGATGACACCATTTTGACTCCTATTTCTATTAGGTAATCAGCGCTAAGGTTTTGTTATCTCGGTATTAGCTTGGTTTTTATCTTTATATTCTCTTTTATTTACCTAAACTCCTCTTTATACTTTGTTAATTTATCTTCTTTTACTTCAAGTTGGTTTACTACAAGTTGTGATTTTGAGTTGAAAGTTATGAGCTTAGTTTGTTGACTAGCTTTAACCCACATAACTACACTTTATATTATGCCTTATTATTAGATGTTTTGAGTTGGTGTTGCATCATGTACTAAATATTTATTCCTATTGATCCTTCCAAGTATATCGCTACCCCGTTACCTTTGTCTTTAATTATATCATCTATATACATTATCCATTTGGAGTGTTCATTATTAGGTTCATAATTATTATAGACATCAATATGTTTTTCTAAGGGTGTCAACATTTTAAGTATGAAATATGCTATAACTTGTGATTTGAAAAAGCTTTTAAAATGTATTTGATGTTGAAATATATTAACTTAATCGACCATTTCACAATTCTTCATGATACACCCAACTTGTGAAGTGCTTTGTAAAAATGCAAAGGGAAGGCTTCGTAAATTGATATCCTTACCCGATATCCTCGCAAAGCAAGAAGCTTTGTGCACTAGAGTTCATTCACTTTAGACTTTTTGACTCTCATTAGAGGAAGGCTTGTACACATATTAAAGTTGTCAGACCTAAATTAGGGCTTCGCTTCCTTACTCTAATATCTTACTTATGTATTATATTAGACTTTTGGGTGTTATCTTATTCCTTGATCAAGATACAGTTGAGAGATGCACCCAAATTAGCTTTATAGACATATAGTGGTTCCTAAGATTTTGGGTCGATATTAAAGATAGAATCTTAAAGTAATCCTTAATTATTCAAAGGCCTAATGGAATTTTTGAGTCCATTTAACTCCTTATGCTTTCATAGTGTCTTGAGGAATGACAAGGATTAATAAACAGATCTTGAGAGAACCTTAATAAGCTTGCTACCCTACTTGTCAACTTTTGTAGTTCTTTCAAAGTTCTTAAGTGCTTTTATGTGTCAGATTGCCTCAATTTTTATGGATTAAACTTTATCCATCTATGGATTATTAAACATTCTTCCACGTTATAACTTGATTTCCTTCAATATTCTTTGTTTCCAAAATCATGTTGTCTATATATAATTCCATATTTCTCCTTAGTTGTTTATGGAAGACCAAGGTCACTAACCGTTAATAGGTTGCTCCTACATTTTCTAGACTAGAAGGCATAGCTTTGTAACACTAAATAGCTTTGTATGTGATAAGGATGCCTTTTCCTTACCTCCCTCGTTCATCTTGATTTGATTGTATTATGATCAGACATCTATAGAGCTTAAGGTTTGGTGGTCTAAAGTGACATCCACCAATTGATTTATCTTTGACCAATGATATATATATATATATATATATAGATATATATATATATCGTTAGCCTAGGAGCTCGGAGAAAGGGCTCTCTACCTATGATAGTTCTCACTGTCAATTAGTTATTATTGATGCAGCCAACATGGGCCTTCACCTGAATGTGGTTTTCGGCCAGAGGGAAACTCTCTCATGACGGAGTGTGCAAGCCAGCCTTGGGACATATTTTGTTCAAATTTATGAAGTTAACGCACATTTTAACTTCTCATTTACCTTTTTAATCATGAAAATATAAGTGAGCCTCTTAGGATAGCCAATTTCTCAAATATAACATATGGCTAAATGTCCCTTCTATTGTAGTGATAGTTTCTTTTTATTTAACTAGTGGATCGTATCCCATATTTAGATTAGAAATCTAGGGGCAACTTATTACAGACTTTTTAGCTCCATTTTTCAAAAACAAATCCATTAAAATATGGAAGTTTATATGGATAGTATAATCATCAAAACAACAAAAGAGAGAGATCACTTAGAAAACCTATAAGAATGATTCAAGACACTAAGTTCTCATTTGGTTACTAGTAACAAAAGAATCATACGAAAAAGGGAAAGTGAGAATTGAATATGAATGGAATTACTGATTGCGTGTATTTGGTAAGTAATCACTAATAATGAGATTAAACAAGTTAATTGTTATGTTAGTATTTGATATCAAATATTAAAAATGGTATGAGATAATTTTTAATCATATTTAAATATTATATGATTTATTTTGTAAATAATTAATCAAAATATTTATATTTATAAATAATTAATCAAATTTATTTTTCAATTATTTATAAAATTATTAATCTTTGAATAATTATAAATTATTTTTAAGATAGGAATAAAATTAAATAACAACAAAAATCTTGCATTTCTTGATATAGTATCAAAGGACTAAAATAAATAATTTTTATTAAATATAAAAAACCGTAATATGTGATTTTGATATTAATATTAATATTTTGATAATTCAACTTATGTTGTTATGTTCTTTTAATGTTGCCAAAATTATTTTTTTTTATTACAAGTCTATCACTTGTTAACTCGATAAATGCAACTATTGTTTGTAAGCAACATAATGGTAAGTATGATATTGGTCCCAAGAGGAAGTAGTAAGGATAGGAAACCCTAACACTATTAAATAGTATAAAGATAATAAATATATATATGATTTTTATGGATTTTTAATCAAGAAACATAACATTAAACTAAACAAATCTACTTGGATAATAACTAAGGAAATAAATAATAAGACAATTAATTAAAAGAGAATGTAATCAAACAGGTATTAATAGATGAGTACTTCCCCTAATAGCACTTTTAACTTCAAGATTTTGTTAACTTATATTAGATATATTTTTTAACCAACAGGACTTCTTAGACACTGAAACTACACTCTTTTGAGTTACAATCATTTACTCTCCAATTGCGTAACCTATATCTCTACTATTGCTAACACCATTTGTATGCATTACGCTCTTTGAAATTTTAGAAAAGGTCTTACCTTAACACTAGGAAGATTATGTAGGTTTCTCTCGAACACTGTTCAACCCTCTTTATCTACACTACGTTCCACTTTCAAGTAGACTCTCTCGAGTTCTCTACAGGTGAATTAAAATTAGATTTAGATGTTGATATGAATAAATTAGTATTAATACTAGAAAAATAGCTCACATATCATAAATTAAATTAAATCAATTTATTAAAAAATTCACTATGATCTTCCTTACCTAAATATATAATAAGTGTTTAGACATAAAACATATTTAAAAACAACAAAATTAAAAGAAAAAAAGAGAAATCACGATCGAAGTAAATCATGGTCTACTTCCTAATTCCACTGAGCTTGATCCACGAATTAGATGATATCTAGATGTTAATTCTCTAGTAAAAAACAACTTAGAATTGATTGTCCAAAAGTTAAAAAAGCCTCTAATCCTAGTTTTTAGAGAGAAAAAGATGTTTCTTAGATGCATTTTCTCTAAAAGGCAATTAAAGTCCCATAAAAATTAGTATTTCTATACTTAAATGTACTTTACTCCACTTAGAACATAGTTTGACCTATAGTAATGGATTCGACCATAGACCTAAGTGACTCTTTCGGGTGATAGACATGACCTCTAGCATAATTATATCTTCAAACCATGGATCTCACTATCTTCTTAAAAATGAATATACAACCTCTGATACAATTATGCATCCTAATGTAGATCTTATTGCTTCTTTTGTGACTTGCTCATGATATTCTATATAGCTATGAATCAGGTTATATCTTATATTACACTTGGTCTTTTTAGGACACAAGTTGATATATGGTCTTAGGTCAGGCCATGTTCCTCCAATAATTTTGAAATTTTTGTTTATGATTTCCTTCAATTCTTAACTAATATCACCCCAAGGTTCAACTTACATAATTAACTGAAAAGATAACAAAAAACAAGTAAATAATGTAACTTAGCATTGAAATCATGCAAAATACTTATGTGTACATTTCATGCACATCATGTGTGTTTGAAACTTGTATCAACGATTTCATATTATTTTTTATGTTTGAAAGGGGTCTTTAAGTCACCCCCAAAAGATTAGAAAAATCATTGACATGAAACCACCAAAAACGTTAAAAGAAGCACAAATCCTAGTGGATTTATCTCATTTTCTTTCTAGATGCACTGAAAATTATCTCCAATTCTTTAAAATACTCAGATAAAATAAAAATTAAATGGAGATATGAATTTCAATGAGCCTATAAAGATATAAAGGATTATTTATAGAATTTACCTCCCCTTACCACACCTCTTTATAATAGTGAGGTTTATAGTTGTAAATCTCAGTTGCATTGGAAGGCTTAGTTCAATCGTCATGGCTGATAAGGTGAGACTTAACTCTTGGATGTGCAAGTGAAAAAATATGGAACATGGGAAAATATTTAACACTAATCTTAAAAAGGGGTAGAGGAAGGGCAAAGCAAGAGAATACCACTTTTACACTTAGTTTGGGATTGCTAGTTTACAAAGAAGGGCATAAAATGCATATCTACTTTGCAAGTAAGATATTTCAAGGTCCATAAACCATGTATACTTTATTAGAGAAATAGTCATTATCCTATCAACACAAAAACTATGATAATATTCCCATGCTCATCCTATTATCAATGTCACTAATATGCCATTGAAGCAAAATTTATTCAACCCAAAAACATTAAGAAGGATAATGATATGGCCTATAAAACTTAGCAAATGTGAAGTCAGATTCTCCTTATAAACATCAACAAATCCCAGCTACTATCAAACTTTACGATCAAATTTTGTTATCCCCATTAGTAGAACATATTTGAGTGAACCTACTGTGAAAACTTTGCCCACTTAGATTATAAATGTTAATGGTGCATTAGAAGAAGATAATGAAGTTGGAATTAATAGTTAAAGTTAATTTGGATATTACAAAAAACATGAGATCAAGGACTTCGATAGTTAATTAGAGTATAAGGCCCTAATATGTGGGATTAAAATGGTAACACGTAAATTTGAGTTGTGAAAATTAAATCAAATTCATAACTTATTGTCAATCAACTGAATAGAATCTTTCTTATTAAAGAAAAAATCATATAAAAGTAATTTATTTTGTATCATACCATAATAAAAGGCATGGAGATTCAAGTTGAACACATTCCTAAGGAGAAAAATAATATTACTGATATATGATAGACATTCATTATTTTAGGACTATTGTGATAACATATTGCTTATTTTTTGAATGAATATGAAGACTTGGTACTTAGTTTGAGATTTTTTGTCTTTTTTTTTTCCCTATATAAGGAAAGAAGCAAAGTTGGAGGAGAATTAGGGTAAGATGAAGCAATTTTGGAAGATTGGAAGAAGAACCACGCAACACGACACAGTATACAGTCCCGTGTTAAGGGCCACGTATAAAAATGGTTGCTTTTACTTCTCCAACACACCCTACATGTCCCATTTTACCTCACGTATGAATAACACGATAAATGGTCCTGTATATATGTCTGTGTTGGTGATACCAATTTACAGAGGATTATATATGAAATAAAAATTATTTCATTTTTTATGAGGTAGGAGGTAGAAAATGACAGTCTTTTAACCTATGAACAATTCAAGAGTGGAGCTACTTTTCATCAATCTTAATCAAGGATTGACCATTCTTTGATAAAGAAGTACTTTATCAATTCTTTAGAGATTTCAAGATTCAATAACATGCTTTCTTTATCTTCTTTTCTTTATTATTTTTGTTTTAATGTTCTTTATGATTTCATAAACTAATTATGATATATATTTAGGTATGTAGAACTTAGGATATGATATATTTATATTCATTCCTTGATTAATGAAATTCAAGTTTTTCTTATGGTTTTTAATCCTTTTATATTGATTGATTCAACGGATGGAAAGTGAAAGCTTTAACATATGACTCATGCATCGAGATTTGAGAGATAAGATGTATATTTAGGTCATAGTGTGAATAAAGAGGGTTAAACGTAAGCTATTTTAGAGAAAGTAGTAAGATCTTCCTAGGTTAGGGTAAAACCCATCAAAAGAGTTTATAAAATGATTTCAGGTATTCTTAAGTTATCTAAATTAGAAAAAAAATTTTAGTTGATTAACCTCCGAATAATGATTATATGTCTTGAGAGATAATATAATCTAAGTTAGGAACTCCTACTAGTCCAAGAAGCTAGAATAATTCGTTAATCAAAGGTGAAAGTGAATATAGTGAAGTCCTATAGGAACTTGCCCTAAATCTAGTTAATTAGCAGTTTGATACATTTGGTTATTGATTGCATTGGTGTTTAAATTTTTGTTAAGTATTTTATTTTCACTATTAATCCATCAACAAAAGTTAATCTAGCTTGTTAAGTTTGTGGATAATAAGTAATTAACCCACAATACTCGAAGGATTGATTTTTATTTACCAAAGTTAGCTATATGTTTATGGTAAAACTTTACAAATTATTGACACCATTACTGGGGATTAGGCATTAATATTTGCAAATTCATAAACTAGCTAGACTAAATCTTTTGTTTTGTTTTTTTGTATTTATTTATTTATTTATTTTTAAAACTCTCCTTTTTGATGTTATGTCTGTGGCTTACTTTCAGAACACAAGTACCCATTGCCATAGCTACAACATAATGGCAGGATGGAGAGGCCAATATTCTCTGGTGGAATACCATGTAGTGTCACTCATGGAGATAATGGAAGCTTGGAACAACAAACATAGTAAAATGCATTTGAAAGTTGAATTAGTACCAATGACACATTGCAACGTTTATAGAGGTGGCCATCATAATCATGAATTTCAAGCGCCAGACTATATATGGGAGCATCCAATTTGTATGGGAAGGTGGCTTTAAGATCCCCCTATATGTATGCTTATAATCAAAAGTAGAGAAATTATTTCAACATTGCGTTTGATGATTAAGCTTCACTCAAGTTACTACAACAACAATCGTATAAGGAGGATCAATGTCTCGAAGAGGTTCTTATTTAATCCATTATTATAACGAGATATAAAAAACTTAAAATAATGTATATATCATTACTTTCTAATGAACAACTTGTTGAGCTTGTTTCTGAGACGTAACCATGTGTTTTTACCCTGATACATTGAGCTAAATCTTAGACAGTAAGTGAATGGGATAATCTTAAGGAGTGAGTAGGAGCTAGAGCTAGGGGTTGAAGAGAAGGAGGAAGTTGTTGTGTAATAAGAGATAAAAGAAGAGAAGAAGGTGGAAAATGAACAGGAAGAGCCAAAGAATATGGTTATTGAGGAATTCTCAACAAATATCTTAAGTTTTTACTTCTCAAAGAACAAATTGCCACACTCAATTGAAGATTCAGAGGGTTTTATTATTCCTTACTATACTGATAGTTTGTCATCAAAAAGGTAAATAACATAATTATTAGATATTATTAATTCGATGATATATGTCCTTATTGTATTGTAGCATGTGGCCTACTTATTGGCTAATAAACCTTTTTCTGGGAAGATAAATGGAAGCAAATCACTTATTATAGATCTAGGCTGAAGTGAGGATAAAATGGTTCAAGATTACTTTTAGGGTGTTAGAAAAATGACCTAGGTGAATTGGAACTTATAAATGCTTCATATGGTTGAGAATTCTTAATCTGACTCATATAGGATATTATATTATATTAACTTTAGGGATTGGTTTTTTTAGGTTTTATAGTGAATTAAATATTATATAGAGTGATATTTTAGCGCCATAGGAGACAGGAAATGATTATAATTTACATATATAACATAAACACAACATGGGAGTATCATTGACTAGTTACATTGCATTTAGCAGCTTATTCTTATGTTTGACATATTTTTACACTACTTCATACTTATGTTAGTGTGACATTACTTTTTTTGCGATCTTACTTATGTTTTTGTTTAGGTACCACACTATGGTAAGGATTTGGGGATTGCCTAAACCACCCAAGAGGCCTACACCTCAGCTGTCATGCAAAAGGGTCAAAGTGTATACTACCATGTCTTCATCGTGCTAAGCTATCCGCCCTGAGGACATATGCACTAAGGAGGTAGTAGAGGTGAGCATATACACCCCAACACCAGCACTTCCTCTAGAAGGATTCCAAATTCCTATAAAGAAGCAATAACAATCAAATCACCAACTACTCAATTTTGCTACTGAGGCGTAATGAAATAGGTTCTAGTCCTTTTGCATAGGATAGTTTGAGGTGCCCTACTTCATCAACTAGGATGTTCTCAAATAGTTCAATATTGGTGATAAGGTACATAAGATTATCTTCTTAGATAGATGATCACATGTCTTCTGACTATCGTGACATGACCTGGTTTATAGGGAGTTGATGTTGGATTTCATATGTACCCTAGAGGTAGACTACACGAAGACCTCGTAGTAGACATGTTAGCACTTTAGTTCAAACTGAGAGGCATGGATTACACTATGAGCTATAACCAAATCATAGTTTATGTCACATTTTACATCGAGGAGTGTGCGAGGTCACTGGCACCTAGTAGGATCCACTTTGACTAAGACTTCCTGAGCATAAATGTGAGGAGCTACTGACATTCTATAACGACCATCTGACTCTACCACCCTATAAAATTTAAGGCGTTTGAGTTTGGATTCTCTTAGATATGATACATACACAAGCTCCTGATCTATTCCTTATGTGTGAGAAGGGAAAGAATAAATGTTATTAGCAGGTACCTATTCCTTTTGTATTGCATATGCCAGAGATAGAGGACCCACTTCGACATGTTATTCATTCAAATGGTCCAGGACTACTTAACAATGCTAATTTTAGGATCACCGAAGGAGGATTGGTGATCTCACGCTTGGTGCATGAGTTAGGAGTACATATAGAGGATTTAAAGCTTATAATGGTAATGACTCCTACACCCATCATAATGGACATTCTTAGGTCAACGTGAATAAATAGCTGAGAATAATATCTTGCACTCATTAGTAAACTACCAGGAGTAGATAAAGAGGTAACTACCCAGGAGAATTGAATCACAAAGCTTGATGGAGACCCTACTCTACTACCACTACCACTACTACTATCAACACTAATGTTACAACCAACTACCTTGGCATATATTAAGGAGTATATGAATTATCTAGGTGACAAGATGGTGCAAATAGTGCAATACCTAAGAGTGAAGATTCGACTTTTGCTGATGCAACCACAAGAGACAACTGCAAGGGTGGAGATGGAGCAAGCCCTAGTGGCTGAAGATAGGAATAACTTCGATGAGCACAGGGAGCATAAAGAGCCAGAGACCCTAACTGATGATGAGCGTACTGAGGATATAGATGTTGAAGAATCGAATGAGACTACTGCACCAACTGGAGAGGAGACTACGGTTCCTGAGGATGGCACGAGGACTGTGGCGATCGAGTCCTTCATCAGGAGCTTGATAAAGATGATACATTTGAGGACTTGGAGGATTAGTGAGTGATGGTGCCTTTTGTGCCACCTATGATGTCATCATCACCTTCATAAGACACTTTCTATAATTTTTATATTTCGTATTTTTATTCTCTTTTTTTAATAGTTTATATGAAATATTTCTGATCAAAAGTAACATATTTTCAATATTTTCCATTTTATTATGACTCACCTTTTTGTTTTAAGTTCTTTTTGTAGTCCATTTAGAACTTCAATGGTACATTTATATAATGGACACACTTTGACTTGACCAAATGACATAAAAATCATGGAAGTTCAAATCCTTTTTAGACTTTACCCCTTTGTCATTTTTATTATTGTCTTTTATGATGGAAAAGTTAAGGATAATGTTTAATTTAAGTGTGGGGGAAAGATTATTGATCTATAAGATATGCACTCAAGCTTATTAATTTTGTCATATTTTCTCTCTAAAAATAATTCTTAATTTTTTCTTTAAAAGCATGTTATTGGAATAATTCATTATGAATTTGTTTGTTTTAGTAAATTGCATTGTTTTTATGACTAGTTATAAGTGTTGATGAATCAGTGAGTTTGATTAGCCTTATAAACTTAGAGAATTAATATATAATGAACAATATGATAGCCTTTATATAAGATGTACATGCATAAGTAATTGTGACTTATTTGAGCACTTTTATTATTGGGAAAAAAAGAAAAAGAAAAAATTAATAGTGTGTAAATAAATGAGCATAATAAACTTCACTTTATTGGCTTTGTATCAATAAAAAGGTCAAAGTTAAAAAGTGATACCAGTAACCTTTTCAGATAGTGAACTAGTTGAGTAACTGGGGTATTCATAATAAGATGTTTACTCTCTTGTAAAAAGACTAGGTAACTTTTTAAATAAGGTTCTCTTTTGTTCACATTTATGTTTTATTATTAAAAAATATTTTGAATGTGTTCGAAAGTTTAAGCATGTATCTTATGTATGTTTATTTTGTGTATGGGATTAAGTTTTGTAATTTGGGTTGAAGTTTGAAGAGTCATAAAATGAATTTGACTAACTTATGAATAGATGCAAGTAGTTGGTTGCATAATATTTTGATGATCCTTTATAATTGAATGAATAATGAAGAGTTTTCACTAATATGTTTTATTGGCTAAGCATTTTTTTCAAAGTTATTTTCTATTTGAGATTGAATGATGGATTAGCTTGCATGAGGACAAGTAATTGATTAAGTATAGGGGAATTTTATGTATGCCATATTACAACATTTTTAACATTATTTTCATAGCATATTGCTCGTGTTCTGAATGAATTTGAGGGTTTTGGTACATAATTTAATAATTTTTATCATGTTAAATCATATTTTTTTCCATACAAGGAAAAGAAGCAAAGATGGAGAAGAATTACATTGAGATGAAGCAATTTTGGAAGAATGGAAGAGGAATCACTTAATACGATGTGGTGCATGACTCCATATTGAGGGTTATATATAATATAGGATCCTTTTGCTTCTCTAACACACTCTATATGCCTTATGTTATGTTGGCCCCCAAGTTCTTTTCTCATTGAATAAGTATGATTTAAATGAATTATGAGATTTGATGGATAAATTTTTGGAGCAAATTATTTATGTCAATACTGGTAAGATTTTATGACATGGGTTGATTTCAGTTTAAGTGTTAATG
>JANITX010000002.1:18668927-18679476 GCA_027564395.1 Erythroxylum ulei
AAGTCCCAATCTTTCCAACTAAAATTTCAATCTTTATTCATGCCTACTAAATTAATGACCCAAAAATAATAATTAAACCAACAAACAAACATAAATAAATCATTAAGCAAATAATAAGTAAGAAGTAAAACAAATCAAGATCCAACAACAACCCTATTTTCTTTTTCCCATTCCTCAGTTTCAAATTTGCAAAAACACATAAGAACTTCTCAGCTAACAAAACTACTATATAGTTAGGTAGTAGATCCCATACAGCCATAGCCATAAAATCCATCACCACTGCCCCCACACTCCACTGTCAAAGCCAAATCTCAAATCTTCCTCCTTTCTTTAGCCATAACCAAACTCTAGGCTTCACTACCCCGTAAGAAACCCTAGACTCCACTCTTGTCATAACAGATCCGCTCATACCTGCAAAAAAATCCGGAATTAGAACCAAAATGGACACTGAATTTCCAACCCTTCAATCAACCATCAAACAAAACTTATCTCCTAATCCTAACCCTATCCCTACCTCCCCCTCAAAACTCACTACAATACCCTTATTTTCCCTATACTCCTCTTCATCCAACCCTCTCACTAACACCGCAACTCCTCCAAAGGGGTCTACCCCTACTAATGCTAGAAACATGGATAGAGAAACATGGAAAACTTGGAAGCAAGTCGTGAGTGATAACTTAGACTTCTCTCTGGTTTTCAGCCCTCCGATTGAAATTGATGATAAGCTAATAGTGGCTCCTAGCTTAGATGTTTTACAATAGGGAGCTAGGACATGAGAGGATACCCTGGTTGGTTTTTTCATGGATAAAAGGCCTGCTTTTCCTATTATACAAGCATGGGTTTCAAGAAATTGGAAAGGAAGGGGTCTTTTGAAGGTAATGTTAACAAAAGAGGATAACATAATATTTACCTTTTCTTCCAAATTGGAGCTCAAAAGGTAATAGAAGAGGGTCCATAACATATCTCTCAACTTCCTTTATTTCTTCAAAATTGACAATCGGGAATGGAGTTAGAGAAAATTAGAATGAAGAGCATTCCCCTATGGGTGAATATCCACAATATCCCTTTGGAGCATTAGACTACAAAGGCGTTGAGTATGCTTGCGAGCTACTTGAGAAAACCTATATGCATGGATGAAAATACTGCAGTAAGGGAAAGAGTAGGTTTTGGTAGATTATGTGTGGGTATGGACATCTCTAAGGAAATGAAGGATAGCATCCCTATCCTAAAATTGGCTGATGAAAATTCTCTTAAAGAAGAAGGTACTGGTGACTTACCAATGGAAACTGTCTCTTAAAGCTCAAGGTAAGGAAGGGAAATCGATAGGTAGAGTTTTCATTAATGGGGACTATTAGTAAGTGATGGGTATGGAAAAGAATAACTTTGAAGAAATCAAAGAGACTGAGAAGGCAAAACAAGTAGAAGAAAACCAAGAAATGGTTCAGTCAGATAATGTTTCCCAGAAAATAAGAAAGTGCAACTTGAAGGAGAATAGACATGATTTGGTTCGGCAAAAAGAAGCTCAACACATTCCATCAAAAGAAGTAAGCAAGCCTTTAATGAACAAAGAAGAAAATGTATTCAAAACTAGCGGTACTAATCTAGAAGAAGGAGCCTCGGCTAGTCAACAGATTGACAAAGCCTTTTCAAGGATGACTTGCAAAATGGTAGTAATTAAGAGGAGCAGTTTGATCAGGTCACCTCTTGGAAAAGTATAAGGAGCAATAGGAAAAACTCCAAGGGGAAAACTAATTGTTTATAACTTTGATTGTATGGAATGTGCGAGGAATAAATAATACCTCAAAACTTAATCCTTTAAGGGATTTTGTCCTAAGAGAAAAATTGACGGTTTTTTGTATGTTGGAGACTAAAATCAGAGATGTGAATTTGAATAAATTGGTATGCCTAGGTAGAAAATGGTAGTTCATCACTAACTATCAAATTCATGTATATGGAAGGATCATCCTAGCTTATGATGGTGATTCATTGAAAGTGGAGGTTTTGGAATCAAGGCAGGAACGTATACACACGAAGATTCATTTTATAATGGAAAATATTTGGGTTTGAGCTACCTTTGTCTATGGATTCAACATTGTGTTCCAAAGATCAGACCTCTGGAATGATCTACGAAGGATTAAAAATTAAGTAAATGTCCCTTAGGTGGTGTGTGGAGACTTTAATACCACATTGTTAAGATCAAAGGCTGAAGGTAATTGCATTATACTCAACTATTCCTTGGATTTATTTGATTGTATACAAGAGGTGGAACTTATAGATCTAAAAGCTGAAGGTCAAAATTTTACTTGGACTAATAAGCAAAGTTCTATTTGGTACATAAAAAAAAAAATGGACAGGTCTATGGTAAACAGGGAATGGCTACACACTCAAGGAGGCAGTGCATGGATTTTCCCTAAAGGGTGTTCTACTAAAAGAAATTAATAAGACCTTCCTGTGTTTGATTCCAAGAAATTCCAGCCTAGATACTTGGAGTGATTACAAACCTATTTTGTGTACAAATTTTCTCTACAAAATCATTGCCAAAATTTTGGCTAATAGGCTTAAGGAGGTTCTAAAGTTTCTCATTAGTGAGAATCAAGGAGCATTTATGGCTAACAAAGATATTAGGGATAATATATTCATAGTACAGGAGCCTTTAAAAGGGTATAATCAAAGGAGAAGTCCCTATAATTGCACTATTAAAGTTGACTTACAGAAAGCTTTCGACAGTGTGAATTGGGATTTCCTACTAAAAATTATGGGGATAATGAACTTTCCCCAAAGGTTTATAAGATGGATTCAAGAATGCATATATACTGCTTCCTATAGGATTCTGATAAATAGGAGCCCCACGGATATGTTTAGAGGCAAAAAAAAAAAAAGGTTTTAGGCAAGGAGATCCTCTATCCCCTTGTCTATTCCTAATTTGTATGGAGGTTCTCACTCAGTTGCTGAAACACAACACTTCTTCAAATCCTAAATTTAGATCTCATTCCCAATGTAAGAAAGTTTCCCTAACTAGTTTATGTTTTACAGATGACCTTATTCTCCTAAGCAAGGCCAATATTCACTTAGTCATTATTCTAATGAGAACTATCAACTTTTTTAAGGAGATCTCGGGTTGGGTGTAAATCATCACAAGAGCTTCCTCATTCTCTCCAAGAGTACTTCCCATCACTCAAATGCTTTATCTCAAGCTACTGGGATGGAAATTAAAGACCCCCCCTCTACTTGGGGATTCCTATCTCTTCAAGGAGGTTTAGATTTTGTGAATGCATTTCTTTAATTGAAAAGATCTAGAAAAGATTGGGTACATGGACAAATAGAGCACTATCCTATGGAGGGAAAATTCAGCTACTGAAATCGGTACTCTTGGTTATGAATACTTACTGATGCTCGTATCTTTTCCTCTCAAAAGGGCTTATTAAAATAGTAGAAAAATTGATGAAGCAATTTCTATGGGGAAAAAGGAACGGAGAGACAGGAATGGCCAAAGTTAGTTGGAAGAAAATTTGTCAACTGAGAGAGGAAGGAGGGCTAGGACTGAGTCAATAGCCAATAATAACATATTTCTTACATTCAAGAGGAGTTGGAGAATTCTCAATGAAGATCAATCTATGCGGTCCAAATGGATTCACTCTTATCTATTAAAAGGAAGGAGTGTTTGGGCTTTAAAACCTAAAAATAGTTACACCTGGTTCTTTAATTAACTCCTTCGATTGAGGAAAGAAATGTACCAACACATTTCATGCTAGATTGGGGCAGGGGAAATAATTTCCTTATTGTATGACAATTGGTTAGGGACTGGACCTTTGATACAAAATCAGATGACAAGATACCTATTAAATTGATTCCCTAAGGAAACTAAGCTTTAAGAAATAGTCAGGAATGGGGATTGGTCCCTTTATATGAAAGAAACTAGTCTTTTGCTCCTTCCCCAATTGGAAGCCTTGGGGAGAGAGATGTATATCTATGGAAGGGTATTCCAGTTTCTGAGATGTATTAATATGGAATAAGGCCCTTAGACCTAATGTAAGCTTCCTGCTCTGGCTAGCAATGTGGGATAGAATGAGTACTTTGGATAGTCTGAAATTCCTAAACTCCTCTAAGACTTGTATCTTATGCAATCTAGAGGATGAAACTAAAGATCATCTTTTCTTTGACTGTGCCTACTCAAGAGAAGTTTGGACAAAGATCTTTACTCTATGCACTCCTGATTTCAACTATGGCAAACTCACAGATATTCTACGGGCTTTATCAAATTTGCAAATTTTCAATTGTGATAGGGCTATCATACTACTCTCTGTGGCTACATGTGTTCAAGTAATCTGGTTTGAGAGGAATAATAGAAGATTTAAAGCCAAATCTAAATCGCTATTGTCTGTTATAGAATTCACTACTTCCAACATAAGGGAGCAACTGATTATTAATCAGTTAAACCTATACTGCAGGAGGAGAATGACACTTATATGGAGAATTTAGCACTAGCCCTATCAGAACTTTCCAAAGTTCTAACTACTCAATTCTCATAGCAGAAATCTTATGCAGTCACAGTCCAACACAAAGCAAAATATTCAACTACAGTATCTAAGGAATAACAGAGATTATTCAGATATGGACTTACCTGGTATTCTCTATAGTGGGTTGAGCATTGTTGAAGAGCCATGCTATTTATTCCTTTCCCTTTGTTAAATCAGTAGGGATCAAGGGGGTCTTCAGGATAAAGAAAAGAGTTTGTGGATGAAAGCTTCTCTAAACCCCCTTTAGATAGTCCCAAATCCCTGTAAGAAAATAAAATCCGACCTCAGAATAGACATGCCCAAATCTTTGAGAGAGATTGGTCTGAGTTGATACCTCACCTAAGTTGAGTTTCTTGGATGAAGTACGAAGAGGAAGTAGATAGAACCACATATCGAATAGCCAGAAAGATCTCCCTCCAAACAGAGAAGCACAAGAAAGCATAGAGAAAGGTTTTGAGGAAAGATCTTAAGGAAAAAAAACCAACTTTCGAACAGATGACACTTACCAGACCCAAAATCTCCCTCATCGGTATCAAAAAAAGCCGAGCCCTAGAGAGATCCCTTCCTTCGACATCACGACATCGCAAGATCTGGAAAGTTGAAGGACAAAATCAAGCCCTAATAGAGTAGTCTGTGATAGATACATAACATGATTTAGCCACCTAAGATGTTTTTGAACGAAGAACAAAAGGACTGATGATCCATGGAGCTCTCCTTTCAATCGTCGGCTAAGAGAATGAAAGCTTCTAACCCAATCGAGTAAAAGGAAGAAGTTTCAAGAAAGTAGCAAGTCGTTATACCCAAAAGGTTAAACGACTCTGTTAATTGTAATGGCTGTGTTTTACATGTAAACGTCGCCATTTGTCTATCTAGGTCACTCAAAGACCCAAGTGATCAAGATCAAGGGGAACTTCTTTTGTGTAATCCTTTAATTCATTAATGAATTTTTTAAATTCTCAAAAAAAAAAAAATCGTTGTGATTGACAGTTATATTCACTTGATGGTCTGTAAAAGTTCATAAAATTTTTAGCTCCTCGTCATCACTCCTGCTTGCAAAGCGATAAACACACAACAAAAACGTCCGGGAAGGGTGAACACTAAATGAAATAATACACTCGTTTGCTTACTACATGAGAATACACAGGATCCCAAATGAATTTATATTTTCTTATTGGAATTAAGAAGTTAGTTGATTTAGTCCCGAGATGCTTGTTAATATTTGTTGGTGATGGCGACACGATGGAGAGATATTAAAGCACCGATTAAAAGTAGGAACTTTGATAGTTCAAATTGATTACCCAATTGCGTGACTAAATCTTCATGTGAATTCGAAATCTGATCAAAATTAAGTTCAAGCATCACCTCAATTAATTTGGAACATGCTCAGACTTTATAAAGAACTTCGGGCCTAATCTGAATGGCCTCTAATTTCACCCAACCCGATTCATTGTGAAGCCTATACAAAATGGCTCCGTCAAATCCTTTGATGTCTATACATGCAGTTGCAAGGTTGAAACATGAGAAAACCACAGCTCGTAAAACCAAGTTATCTGATTCCCTATCTGCATTAGCTTTTGATTGCCACCAGAAGGTATGCCTACCAGCATTACCTCTATCTAACCCTCTCTGGCACAGTACATTTACCACTCGATAAAGAAATACAGTACCGAAAAAGAAATACAGTGACAACAAGAACAAAACTTTCCAAGTTCTCTGTGCTCCTCTGTAGTCAAATCGAGTGAGTTATTGTTGGTTAAGAATCCAGTACTCCCTTCTTTTCTTCGGCATTAAGTGATCCATGTAGCATTACATAAATTAAAACTCCGGGCTTGCGAATCAGCTGAATCAAGTGCAGGCTGAGTTGGCTGTTTGTCCCACGTTGTTCAGTCCTGTCAGACAAGAGTAACTGCTGATTCCTCATTCGAGTCTACGCATGCATGCGAGGATGTATCTGCACAAAATAAAAGCCCAGTTAATAACGGATGCTCTAAGATAACTATCACCTAGCACCAGCTGCTAATTTGACTCTTTTCATGTCTTCTTCCTAAACTACTTTGTTAGAAACTGTTAATGGTTCTGGAGTAAAGTGAAAAGCAATCATCAAAATTGTCCTTTCCGGTCGTTCTTTCTTAAGTACTTCATCTAAACTGTTTATGTTTCTGGAGAAAGGTGCAATCTCTCCACACTGACTACTATAAAACAGGTATACAGAGACACAGGCGCATGTGTAGACACAAGCATGTAGAGAGAGAGGAGACAGGACAGAGACAGAGACAGAAAGACAGAAATTTTTGTAGTCGTACCTTGACTTACGATTCAGTAAAGATCTGTCATCATCATCTTCACCAATATGGAGTATACACCGAAAAGTTCCTTGTTAATAGATTGAAGACTATGACATAGTTGCTAGCTAACTTTAGCCTCTCCATTCACTAAAGGACTTCCATCTTCGGTAATGCTATCAACTTTATTGCTACTCTTCTTTGGACTCTCTTTGCTGATATCATGCCCATCTTTGGTAGAGCTGACAGCTCTCTTATACACCCTTCTTTGTGAAAGTGAATTGTCCTCTACTTTCTTACTTCTAGGGGAATGTGTGAGTTTGGAACCATTGGTTTTACCCTTTGGCTGTTCAATCTTCTCTTCTACTGGTCCATCCTTTGATGCAGTTACGGACTCACTGTCAGTTCTCTCAGAAGGAATACTTTTTGTGGCATCACTCACTTGCTGCTCTGCACTGGCTTTCTCACCACTTGCTTCAGGAAGGAGTGCTTTGCGGCTAAGTCGAAGCTGCCCCTTCTCATTTACCTACAAAATTGACGAAAAACAAAGAGTAAAGATGGAAGTAGATGGGTCCAACCTCTGCATTAGTTAAATATGGTAAACAGGTAACAGCATATTAGTTATGATGCCAACTAACAAAAAATAAAATGCATGTACTACTGGGGATAAACATAAGTTAGAAATTTAGCATTTTCCCCGGATACTGGTAGAAAAGTCAAGATTATCAAGGTTATATAATACAGAAATTGTATACCAACGGAATAAAACCAGAAGAACGCTAATTAATGTCCGATTTCCTCTTTTGATAAAAAAGATAACATTCCTCAATTCAGAACAGATTTTGTTTTCAAGTTGTTAAAATGTGGCTTGCCTACCTCAATAAGTTTAACATCAACACGATCTCCAACTTTAAATACCTGTAACAAAAAAAATCAAAACATTAACTCTTTTGAAAGATTTTATTCTCTCGTGGCTGCTACATATTTCAAAGAAAAGAGAAGCATGAGCTCACATCTTCTGCCTTTGGAAGCCATTCTGTACTCAGCTCACTAATATGGCAGAGTCCCTGCAGCAAATTAAGAACTTGAGGAATCCATAAAATTCTGTCCTAGCCAAGCCTAAAACACAGAATAGTTTGAAACTGAACAACATCCTCACTAATGTATCATTTTTTCTTTGACTTTGTGTGTAACTTGTATATTGTCTCTAATTGATTAACATCCTGTGTCTAACTAAAAATTATCCAAAGTAGTCCCTGATTTTTGAATGTCAAATAAAACTAGAAAGAAATATTGCAAATGAAAACATTAGATGAATAAACTTAGGAGTTGGGACTACCATTATAGAGGCACATTTAATGAAAACTTCAAGAGAAAAGGCTTGTATAAGCAAAAATTTCCAGTTTACTTTCGCATTATTCAAGTAGCAACGTAGACATATTTAATGAAAATTGTGCTGGGATGATCATGTACCTCACGACCAGGAGCAATCTCCACAAAAACTCCATAAGGAGCTATTGATTTGATCTCACAGTTCCTGATTTGTAGTAAGTAAGCAAAAACATCAATTTCTTGCAAATGATTAAGCAAAAAACAATTTTAGGAAAACAAGCAATCACCAAAAGAGGCTAGATACGGGTAACAACATTTTCCCCAACACCACCAATCACCCAAAAGATAATAATTTAAATAAAAAGAAGCAAAGGCTGCAAGATCTAGAGGAAATCAGAAGATGCTCCAAAATTGCTCACAAAAGAAGACAAACCTGTAAATATCGCCAACTGATGGAACCATTATCAGACTACTAATGATTGATTTAGATTTCTCTAGACTGGACAAATCCTTTGCAGTAATTTTTACCTGACCAGTCACAGATTTTAAGAATATCACTAGAGATACTGTAATAGAAATACAACAGAATATAACTTTGTAATTGGAACTTACTATTCCATCATCTTGTGTGTCAATAGCCTCAACTCCAGATTCTTCAATGATACTTCGCACCTTCTTCCCACCAGAACCAATGATGAGGTTAACTTTCCTTGGATTGACCTGTAGGAGAAAAGTTGAATTGAAAATAACACAACATAAACCCCAGAAACTCAGGTCTAAATTTCAACTAGCCAAGCAATGAGAAAGAGAATTAGGAAGATACGCAAACCTTCATAACATGAATAAGTGGGGCATATTTGGATAGCATTTTAGACGGTGGAGGCAAGCATTCCAACATTTCAGCTGAATAATGGATTTTGAAAGAAAAAAAGGATTTAGATAAAGAGAAGTGAACAAATACGAATAAACAGGTTGATGCCTCTAATAAGTTTGCACTATAACTTTGAAACAACCTACTATGATCTTGTTATATAATTCATTGTTAAGACTACAAGATAGGACATATTTCAATACCCCAATAAATGGCCTACCAGCTAATGAATGTCTTTATCATTGAATCAGATAAAAGAACTTCAAAGATAAACACGCTGCTTAAACATAATAATGCCTCCAAATAATAATCAAGTTTAGAATACTCTCTTGCATATTAATATTACCAAGAATACGCCTTCGCCCCTCTCTTGCCTGCAGTAATGCCTTTCTCATAACATCTAAGGTGATGCCCCCGACCTATCATTACAAAGTGGAATTTGGTTAAAGCGTCGAACTGCAAAATATCAAAAGAACATGTAATCCAAATCCTCTTTTCCTCTAATCATTTAGGTGGCGATAGACAGCTCTTTAGATGAAAACCATGTTGTTTTGATAGCAAAGGTATACTTATCGGGACATAATATGTGACCACATAACCAATGGCAACCTTTATATCCATCTGAAATGCAGTCACTCCATCTTCGTTTCCAGCAACCTGCATCACCATATTTCATAAATCATTTGTCAAAAACCACAATTCAATTAGAACAAGCAGATTCTACCTTAAAATCCATGTCTCCCGATGCATCTTCAGATCCAGTGATATCAGAAAGAACAAGAGGCGTTCCATCACCCCCAAATTCTTTAGTGTCTAATACCATACCCATTGCTATCCCAGCAATGGAGCATTTTACAGGAACCCCTGCATCTTGCAAAGCCAAGCAACCTCCACACACAGAGGCCATACTGTTGACCACAGATACTATATGATCAGTTGGAAGAGACAAACATAGGAAAGAAAAGAAAATCAATTAATCCAAAGAAACCATTAGAAGCCTAACCATTGGAAGAAAAAGATGACCAATTGTTTAAGTGTGGGGATTCTTACCTTGAGGAACCATTGCTTTCAGTGATGGTACTCTCAACTCGTATTGTATAAGGAAAATCATCTTCAGAAGGCAATATCAGTTCGAGCGCTCTCTCTGCAAGCATTCCATGACCAATTTCTCTTCTACTGGGTGCTCCTATGCGTCCTACCTCCCCAACACATGACGGAGGGAAAGAATACTAGAATACAAAAAATAAGGGAAAAATTTGGTGCTTTCACAGTGCTATTCCTGGAAGAGGATTCTGTTCAATTTATGAATGCTGGTGAATTTCTTAATACAGGAGTTATAAGGTAGTGCATCATGCAAGTAATTAACAATCCTCGTGTTAGGATCTTCGGGAGAGAGAGAGGAGATTATTCCAGTGGAAGGATAGTGGGCGAAGGAAGTGTTAGAGTGTCCCATATTGCCTAGACATGAATATATTAAAAGGTTTATAAGTGGTAAGGGTCAACTATCCAAACAACTAGTTCTAGTTATTTGGACAATAGTTGACCCA
>JANITX010000002.1:18701178-18715134 GCA_027564395.1 Erythroxylum ulei
CCATGCGTCGGAAACAGAACGCATAAGGACAAGGCCATTTAAAGCACTCACTAGTGTCGTGACACATGTCAGGACACATGGCACCTCATCCATTTATCACTCCATTTGCCAGTCCTCACTCATTCATCAATGCTTGAAAAGTGGACGGGGCATTGGTGAGCTCAAAGGGCATGACAAGGAACTCAACGTGGTCGTGGTGAGTGCGAAAGGTCATCTTCTCCACGTCTGCTTCAGCATTTGCATTTGGTGGTACCCAACACACAGGTCCAATTTGCAGAAATATTTGGCTCCAAATAACTCTTCTAGAAACTCATTAATTACAAGAATGAGGAATTTATCTTTGATAGTCTTGGCATTCAATTCCTTGTAATCAACACAGAGGCCCCAGGTTTCATCATATTTAGTAACATGTAATACTGATGAGGAGAACGGTGACCGGCTGGGTTGAATTATTCCCTGTTGCAACATGCTAAACATTGCTTCTCTACTACTGCTATCTCGGCATAGGGATATTGATAGGGTAGAACTACCATCGGGCTTCGCCCCTAGCTCCAAGGTTATCCTATGGTCACATCTTCTTGTACGTGAAAGGCCTATAGGTTCCTGTAAGATTGAAGCAAATTCTTCGAGGAGTTTCTATGCAACCTGGTCATGATTATCTTTCGTGGCTAAAGTGTAATTATGGTGCCTTATGATTCCCGATGCCTTGTAATTCTACCTATCTTCCATGGTTAGTAAAAGGCATATGCATGCCATAACATCCCCAAAAATAGGTCCCAAAGTTTTTAGTCAATTTACCAAAAAAAAAAGTTTTTAGTCAATTAACACCCATCACCATGTCAACCCCACTTAGGGATACAAAAAACAAATTAACTAGGACTCCTCAGCTTTCTCCTAAATTTCTAACCCTTTCACAGTTTGCCATCATTAGTTGCAGACCCTCACAATTCTATACTGGCAAGCTAGTGGAGGAGACAATTGCAACATCAATAAAGTTGTTAGTACTGCCTAAATCAATTAAGACCCAAACGGGATGCCCAAGGATAGTGCCCTTCAACCGCATAGTTTGTGGGGAATTAGTGCCAATGATAGCATTTAGTGATATCTCTGGCAGGTCATGATTCGAGGCTTCTTCCATAACTACTTCAACTTCTTCATTTTCGACCATCTCAATCTAAAAGAGCTTTTTGCATTGATGGCCTCTAGTGTACAACTCGTCATAATTAAAGCAGAGGCCTTTAAGACGTCTCTCCTCCATCTCAGCCTTGGCTAGTTGTCTCACGACCTGGAAACAAGAGTTACATAATAAATCAATAGGTTTAATTCGTCGTACCTCATTTGGAAATCCCTTGCTAGCTTGGCCCTTGCACTCTTATAGCCTTGACATACTCATTGTTGTGAGGTCAGGTGGATCGTGCAACTCCACCTCAACATCAATATAATCAACAAGGTCGTTGATGTAGAGCTCAATTTTTTGGGCTTGAGTCAAGGTTATGACCCTGGAAACGAGATACTCAAACTTCTCTTGATAATCCGCCACTGAATCTCGTTGCTGCAACAAAGCTAGTTCTCCCAACGGTGGCCCAAATCACAGATGACTTTGCTGGGAAAACCCCTCTCAAGTACACTGAGGCATGTCATTTTCCAACTGAAAAAACCAAATATGGGCATTGCCTTGCAAATGGAAGGAGGCAAGACTAACCTTCTCCTCACCTAGGGTTTGTTGGTGATGGAAAAAGTGCTCACAATGACTCAGCCAACCTTGAGGGCCATCTTGGCCATTGAAGTGGGAAAAATATAGCTTGGTTAATTTGGGAACAATGCTCCCTCCTCCTGAGGATTCTGAGCCAGACACCCCCATTATTACCTTTCCCTTATGAGACTAGCTACTATTGTTGTCTTCCATTAGAGTTGGTGATCACTGAGCAGTTGATAGGTCATGGGAGAATTCATCTAAGCGAGTGAACAATGTTTCATAATGGGCGATGTTGGAAACCCGCTCTTCTTGGAACAGTTATAGCAATTGGTTGAATTGTTGCTGGATAGTGTCTACCATAACTCCCAGCTCTAATACCAAGTTATTATAGTCACGAGTCATGGAACGAGTTATGGGTCGACTAGTATGTCTAGAGGGATTGGGGTTAACAAATTCTAGGGGGTGACAGGATGGTATCCTATGACGTCTTATGGTGTTAGTTTAGGTGCTAAAAAAACTGAGAACTTTCTTGAGTTTAAAAGTACCCAAGAGGACTTGTTATGAAATTCTCAACTACCTTCTTTATTAGCTAAAACCCCTTAAATACAAGAAGAAAAAACTAATACAAGAAGAAAAAACTAACTCCTTAATAGTAGGAAAGAAAATGGGAAAGTAGAGACTAAAATGTGAAAATGGAGGCTAACCTCCTAACAACCTATGAAAAACGTGGAAATATGACTAAAGGGACAAAGCTTATTGACTCAAAACTTGATGATGTCAATGAAAAAAACAAATTGGGATATTAAAGGTTATGTTATAGTGGGTGATGAAGAAGTAGATTTGAAAGAAGATACGAAATTAACACAACATTAACCAACAATGGCAAGTTAATGCATTTGATACAAGAAGCAACAATACACAAGTTCTTAATGCCTATGTGGTAGAGAAGCTATGTGATTTTGTTATGAAACATCTAGAAATACAATGGTCAAGACTTATGATGTCCACATTGCTAAGCTCTTCTTCAAAGAGGTTGTATGTCTCCTTGAATTGCCTTTAACCATTGTCTTTGATCGTGATATAAAGTTTGTGAGTTATTTTTGGAGAATTCTATGGATAATATTGAACACTAAGCTTCAGTTTTCAAGTTCTTTCCGTCTACAAACCGATGGATAAACAAAGGTGGTGAATAAAAGCTTGGTAGACTTGCTAAGATGCTTGGTTGGGGACAATGTTCATAATTATGACCTAATTCTATGGCAGACTTTGCATACAATAGTTTTATAAATAGGTCAATTAGTATGAGTCATTTTCAAATAGTTTAAAGTATTCAACCAAGGAAGTCTATTGATTTAGTTCCTTTATCACAAACAACACAAGTTAGTGATGAAGCTACAAGTTTTACACAATACATAAGAAATATGTTTGATGAGGTATAAAGAAAGATAACATTCAACAACTTCACTTATAAAGAACATGTTGATTAACATGATCGACTGGTATAATTCAATGAAGGAGATATGGTGATGATAAGAATTCGTCCAGAGCATTTTCAAAAGGAAAATATAAGAAATTTCATTCACAAAGTGTTAGACCTTCTAAGATCCTCAAGAAGAAAAGTGCAAATTTATGTTTTCGGATTACCAAGAGACATGGGAATTAGTCATATCTTTAATGTTGCAAACTTAACTATTTATTATGGACATGATGGTACACAATCTCCTACTACAATTGTGAGAACTCCAGCCATTTTTTATCTTAAAGAGGAGATAGAGGATGTTCTTGATGAACAAATAGTAGTCACAAGAGCTAATGGATATCAATAGTTTCTTGTCAAATGAAAAGGAAGATCAATTTCTAATAACACTTGGATTTTAGAATTTGAATTACAAAAGTTGAATCCATACCTATATGATTAATATTTTCCAATTCTACGTCAAGGATTGGCTTCAAGCAAGTCAATGAGAATTGATGCAAAAAAGCTTAGAGTTTATAAAAGAAATAAAAAAAAGGATGTGCGTGTGCGTACGCGTATGTGTTTGCGTATGCATGTGTGTGTGTGTGTGTGTGTGTGTGTGTGTGTGTGGCCGCTCGCACACGCTTAGCCTTTCAACAAATAGATCTTGAATTATTTTTATAACCTTGACTTTTGAATTAGAAGGTGTGATAATTTCTTTTAATAGTGATTATAGCCACCAAAATTTATATGTTTTGTGGGTCTTAGCCACTACTCTGATACAATATTCTATTCTTCCTACAGCACTCACCATACATTACCTTTCCAAACTTATACCTAGCACTTAACTAGTCAAAGTACCATAACCTATCCATATATGGCAGCTCTCCTGAAATTTCTGCCACCAAAGACTATCTAATTTAGTCAAATCAAACTTTATTGCTTAGAAGGCATCCTCTACTAATCAAGTTGTCAAATGTTTAAGCTGGTATGAGGTTTTAAACCCAATAGCACCCCTTTCTGGGAAAACGAAAGTTAAAATATGCCACATTTTTCTTCTACAAAACTTCTTTAAATTGCAAAGGTGATATTTATATCTCCTCTTGAAAAGGTGATTCATCCAAAAATATTGATTACTGAATTAAGATGAAAGTAGCTCATAGAAAAGTGGCTTCCATATACAACCATGGGTCTAAATGAACTAAGATAATCCATAGTAATAACAAGTGACATGAACGTATCTGGTTCTTTCAAGAAAATATGATAACTTACCCAAGATAGAACCTGAGTTTCATGGTAGAAGCCTTTAAGCATAGTTGGTCGTAGAGGCCTATCAATCAATCTACAAATGAGAACCTAGACAAAGGCAAACAAATAGATACACAATTATATAAAACACAAGTGGGAACAAATGGCTAAGTTTCAAATAAAAGCAAGTGAACTTGTGGGAGGAATACTACCACATATTTGGGACAAACATTAAAAGCTAGATAAAAAAAAGATATCAACTACTTTTTTCTATCATAACTCAATCAGGTCAAGTAAAGAGATCGAATGACATATTTATTCAAGATGGGTGGAAAAGGGACAAGTTTAACTTCTATGTAGTCAGATCAGAAGAATTTCATTACATTGAATACAGAGAAACAAACCTCAATACTCGTAGAACAGAATATCCTTTTCACAAGTTAAAAATGGCCAAAACACCATTGTGATAGAACATCAATTTTCACTAATGGGTGCACTATAGAAGATTCATTAAACATAATTAATTTGGATGATGTAGTCTCAATTTCCAGAATAAAGTAGGTCAGTTAGATATCATTACAGGGCACATAAAAAACCAAAACCCATGCTATCATCTTCTGAACTGGACCTGGTTAATGACAGCACGTTTGTCTGCTTTGCAATAAGCAGATTAATGAACATTAAGCTGCAGGTCTCCAGCCATTAATTTCAATTCTAGACATAAAATATGCTTTCAATCGCACAAAGATTTTCAACAAAACTTTTCATTAACCTCAAAAAACTTGTTAGAAAAAATGGATACATTAAGTAGCATGAACTGAATGTAAAGCCTTAAAGCAAAGTCAGCAATTAACATAATTGATTCAGCCTATCGTCTCAAACAATACTAAGTACGCTTAAAAGCTTGGCTGCTGGTACCTCATGATCCTTCGCCCTCCCTTCTCTTTTGAAAAAGCCCCCACTAAAGAAGAAGCAAATTCATGCACAGTATTAGCATTTTTTTAGTGTGGTGTGGATTACAGGAGTAGGAAAAAGTTGCTGCACCTTACCTGGTTCTACCAGCTGCCGAGAACCTCTCTTGATAATTTACAGAAAGAGGGAAAAAATCAGAAGGCTCACTAGGGATATCATCCAAACAAACAGTTGTGTAGACAATCTGAGAAACAATTGTTCCAGTGGATCAATAAATATTACTGTGGAAATCAAAAGTCAGGATCACCGGTAGGATTGAAAATACAACTACATGGAAAAGAAAAACAGAAAGTGGCACAGATGGTAGAAAGGCTTAAAAGTAAGAAACAAAAAGTTGAAAGGTAAAATGAAAATAAATAAACCAGATCATTTAGGCCTGCATTACTGGTTTCAGCCTTGATGCAAATTAAATGTTTTTAAATCTGTAAAATTCATAAAACCGTAACATGAACTCATGACCTCCACAACTGAAAGAATTACCTCAAAATTACATGAGTTCATCTAACACTCCACATTAGGATATCGGTTGTAATGACGACAATTAAGTTGCAATAACTCATATCATAGAAACTGATTCTTGGTGTTGTTGCAACAAATAAGCATTCGAAATGTTTTGGAATTAAGAACTTCTAAGGGCCATTATTCAGACATGAAGCTAGGCCTCACAAAGTAAGCACTACTTTCCAGATAATGTTCCCATGACTAGCAACCATGAAGACCTCAAAAACACAATTTGACCCACTACTGGAAAGCATTTTCAAAGAGCATCATATGTGGTCTTGCCCTTATTTGTTATGAAGATATACAGCATAGCAAATGCCTACAAAGAGACTTTACAAATTCCTAAGCCAGTTCAGAAGAAGCTGCTGTTTATTAAAGCTGCCCAAGTATCCCACGTTGACTGACGTTAGATGTCAACTGAAAAGGGCATTAACTGCACTTGCGCAACTTGGAACTTACTGTTTCTCCATCAGTAACTGTGACAGCACCGCTAGCTTGTCTTCCCATGTAGCCTGTCTCAACCAAAATCTAAAAAAATAAAAAATAAAACCAAAGGAATACACAATCGATTACAGGAGCATACCAAGCACAATACACCAATAAAAACTAAAAACAATGCTTCAACTGATTCTTAAAGAATTAAGGAAATGTCATCCGCATTTCCAAAAGCAAAGCCACAATCGGACCTCTCTATCTCCGAAAGGGATTTTGACGGAGACAGTGTCGGGAAAGAACTGCGGGCCATCGGTAAAATCTGTCTCTGAAACTTCCTGTTCTTCTAAAGCTCCAAACCGAAACCTCTTAGTATGCTTTCCGGAGAGGAACGAACAGAACCTGGAATTTCTTGAAGCGGGAGGGGGATTGAAATTCCGCGAGTGAGAGTGCTTACAGCGACAGTTGGGGAGAAGAAATGAAGAATTCAGTGGAAACTGAGGCCTGGTGTAGAGGCTGCTAGGGTTAGCTAGCATTGTAGACTGAAGAGAGTGTAAAGTTCCAGCTTCCAGGTGAGTGGGGAGAGACAGAGCCAGTAAAAGAAGGAAAAACAAGTTTATCCATTTAGAAGGCGCCAAGGCATTGTGTTGTAAACGTGGCTTCCCTGTGGGCCTCATGGATTATGGGCTTTTTAGTTTCTTTAAACATCGGACAGGGCCGTTATTTCAGTCCAGGGCTTGGACTTTTCCTAAAATGGGTGGAGAGAAAAACACTGAAATTATAAAATTTTTATAAAAATTTAAATGTTATAATATTTTAATATAAACGTTACAGTTAAAATTCATTTGTAAAATAACTTTTATTATAATTAATTTTTTGCAATAATGATAAGAATTCATTTATATTACTTCAGAAAAACTTAATATACTAGTGATTAATATATAAATATTTGATAAAGGCAAGTCTTTAATATATTAATGTGTTTATAAATATTTTCTTGAAAAACGAATATCCAACTTGGTGTAATTAAAATATAATAAATCCTAGAACTGGATAGCTATCATCTAACTAAAAATTAAGAATGTCAATATCCATCTTAATTCTTCATCTTTTGGAGCAATTAAATTTATTACGACAGCTAAAAAAATTAAAATACTTTAATGTCTAATTATTATCAATTTGCTCATAAGCACACAATTACCACCTTAGGACGCGCTTGGTTTGTACAAAGGAATGGTAATAAGAATGGAAATGAATATAGTGAGTAATGGGAATGGATATTATCATTATAATTATGATGGTTAGTTAAGAGAAAGGAATGATTATCATTACCATTGACAGTAGTTGGTTTGTAAAAAATAATGTAATTAATTAATTACAATATAATTAAAATATTGTAATTAATTAATTAGAGTATTTTAATTAATGAATAAATTATATTTCAATTAATTGTATTGTAACTAATTAATTATTATTAATTAATTATAATATTTTAATTAATTAATAACAATATTTTAATTAATTAATTAATAACAATATTTTAATTAATAATAATATTTTATTTGATAATAATGTAATTAATTAATATTAATAATTTAATTAATTATATTTTAATTAATTACAATATTTTAATTAATGAATGAATTATATTTTAATTAATTATAGAAATTAATTAATTATATTATTTTAATTAATTAATTACTATTTTTAATTAATGAATGAATTATATTTTAATTAATTATATTGTAATTAATGAATTAATATTATTATGTTAATTAATTATATTGTAATTAATTCGTATTAAAAATATTTTAAAAAAATTAGTCTCTACTAAGCAATGAGTTTCATTTCTTTACTAAATGGGGGGTATGGAGGATTCTCCCAAAGTGGGATATCAAACCATTACCCCTATAATCATAGTCAACAACCAACCACTTACTTTTCATTCCATACCCATTAATTCCTTCCCAAATCCATCAACCAAGCACCCCCTTAATATTATTGGCAATAGTTATTCACATGAAATGAAGACATAATCTAGACCTTCTCTATAGTTTGTCTTCTAACCTCACTATTTGTATCCATAATGACAGTATAATTTTCTTCTAACAATGTTAAGTCAATATCTAAAATGCCTAAATGAAAATTGACTTATTCGCACCATTAAGAGAAGTTCAAACCATTAAATACGGTAATGAAAGAAGCATGCAAATAAAGAGAAATAGTTGCAAACTCAAGCTCGATCCGCAAGTCATGAGCTTGAACCTTTCTAAAAAAAGTTTATTCAAGCTAAAGCATTGATCCAATGCTATCCCTACTGAGAAGGGGAATTAGAGCAGCATATATAATTAACTAGAGAACTTACTTAGTGTAACAACTTAAACTTCAAATTTCAAAAAAGAGGAGAGGTAGGAGGATAAAGTTTGTTGATAAACATATGAATAATGTGGAAAAGACTTATCATAGTCATGTATTTCAATAACAGGAGGTGACGATTGAAGACTAAAGTTGAGAGATAAAAGAAGACTAGAAGAAGAATATAAGGATTAGGTGGGTCTTTATATATGTAGGGCCTTGGGTATGATGGGATTGAGTCATAGATCCTGAGCACAAACTCGAGTCTAATTTAAAATTTAAACTTTTTTAAATTTCAAAATTATCCTAAAGTTCAATCAACTTAAATTAAATTTGTTAATTTCGAATCGAGCACTTGACTTATTTGCCAATCCTAACACCTTAATTGTTACTCAAACTGAAACCTTTGAATTAATAAATACAAGAAGAAGACTCTATCAATTGGACCACCTGTTAAAATAAAAGCCTCGATCATTTTGCAATTGATTCCAATAAGTTAATAGTTTTTATGAGCATTTATGGGATTGAGCTACTATTGTTTTAATTATATCTTAATGCTATAAATGGTTGCATGTGTGTCCCTTTTTTTTTGCATATGGTTCGAATATAATTTGCACAATTATAAAATTGCAAGTTGTGCTAATGGCACATTTCGGTGGGAAGACTGCATCTAGATTGTGGATGTTATTCAATTACCGTGTGATAACATTATCAGTCCGAGACATAAATTCTGGACAAACAAATACTCACTTCACTTCCAAATAGTGGTAGTTATATTTTGACAATTATATCGGTTATGACAATTTTGCAACCAGTAATCGGGTGTTACTGTTGTGAAGCACTTTCAATTACTCTCTTTTTATAATACGGATATATTAATAAAAACTTCTTCATTGTTTTATGTTCTCTGTTCATTTATTTTTATATCAAATCGTTCCTAAAATGAACGAATATAAGATATTTATGAAAATGTTCCACAGGCACTCTTAATCTATTTTATTGTTTACTTTTTCAAGTTTAGTTGTAACTTATTCGCAAGGTTATAAAACATCCTACTTCACTTGTATTAAATTTCTTTAAGTCCTAAAGTGCGAAAATTAAATAATGCGACAAGTTACGTTTCCATTCCATATTGGCTACAAGTTTCTAAATAATAGTTTTTACGAGAGATCTAACTGCTTGGAAGGACTATACCTATGAAAAATCTATACAAGTACACCTAATCTTATCTCCTTAACTAATTAAATATTTCTTTTTACTCCTGATAATATTGAAAATTCCCGCTTTTGGCTAACTTGGTTGTTGAGACAAGATATGTCAGATCAAGAATCAAGAATTCACTTTGATTTGTGTATTAACAAATTCAACATACCCACTGAACAAGGCTGAAGGTTTGAAGAGGGTTATAATGAATAAGGCCGGGAGTTTGAAAAGGGTCATAATGTCTATAACTTTTTGTTTGTATTGTATTTTTATAAAAAAGTTATTTCCGTGACTTAAATATGTAACCTTATTGTAATAAAGGAGCAACTTTACTCATTGCTCCAAAGCCCACTCTCTTGATTTGTGTACTAATAATGGAATTAAATTTGTAATTTCAATTCTTATGTCATTTTAAATGTAGTGAAAATTACGTTGAGTGATGAATAAGAACACTAATTTTATTTGATAATAAATAATGGTATTGAAATTAACAATTTTGAAGTCTTAAACACAACAAATAATAAGAAAATCTTTCCCATTTATGTCATTAATAGGTTTGTAAAACATATATATATATATATAACTAATAAATATTAGTAGTACTAATAATTTAAACCACACATAAAAGTAGAAATTCAAGTCCTTTGTCAAAATGCAACGAAGATTAGAAATTTATGTTACTTGCTTACTCTTACTAAAATTTGATTTATTCTTATGTTAGGTTTAGGTGAGTTCTAGTTCTTAGAATTAAAAGGTAAATTAAGGTTTAATTTAAAATTATAAAATTGCACATTTAAGATTTGCGTATGTTTTATCCACGTTTTAAGAAGCCACCTTCAAAAGAGATATATGTAATTTGGGTGGTCGATAATATAATTAGTTATTTTTAGTGAAGTTCTTCAGATTTATTGTATTTTGAAAAGATGAATTATCTCATGCTGAAAACAATTTTGGAAATATAATTTTCAAATTTTATGAGAAGCAAAACATTAATTGGCTATATAAGTGATAGTCCACAAGTTACAATAGTGTAGTATGTTATATATTTTTTTATGATTTTATGTCTTATGTTATATCAGTTGAAACATACTTGATCACCTGGTCATTTTCTTCCAAGATCGATCTAATATCGATTTATGATAAGACTGAAAAAAAAAATAACTTCTGCTGTTTTCTTCCTCGTCAGGAGATCGTGTCCTGTGAAGAATTTAGGGACTAGAGTTAGGTTGTGTTTGTTGTATCTAACACTTCAATTTAACTTATCCAAAATGGAATTTCTCAAGAATAAGTTGGTTTGAAAGTGCAGAAAGGTGTCGGACCTGAAACCTGATAAAAGGTACAAGAAAACATCATTGTCGAGATGTTTCCTTGTTTTGTAGCTATAAAAAAGTTGAACTCTCCCATGCAGAATTATCTAATCTCTAAGAAATATTTTTCTTTAATGGATACCACGAAGTTAGTGCTCCTTTTATTCGTTCTGTTCTTGTTCTTGAAGAGCTTCTCATCATCAACTTATGGAGATGATGATGGACTTCTAGCGCTTGATTATTACAAACGAACATGCCCTGTAGCAGAAGAGATCATTATGTACAACGTTGAATTTGCTGTGCTAAAAAACCCTCGTATGGCTGCCTCCTTGCTTCGCTTGCACTTCCATGACTGTTTTGTTATGGTACTTAATTCTTCAATCTTCTCTCTTGGTTTCTATATACCTACATGTGTGTGTGTGAAGAAATCATTTAAGCTGAAATTAGTGACGATTAAATAATTAGGGATGCGATGCATCAGTTCTTCTGGACAGCTATGGAGGCATGAGGAGTGAAAAAGAGGCAGAGCCTAACTTAAACTCATTGCATGGATTCGAAGTTATTGACAAGATCAAGTTTGCATTGGAAGAGGCATGTCCATTGACAGTCTCATGTACTGATATTCTAGCTGTAGCTGCTCGTGATGCTGTTGCATTGGTACGTCAAGTCTAGATTTTTTTTCTTTTTGAATTCTTCAAAAAATTATTATAAAGAAGAAAATGAAGTCCTAATTTTTTTATTAGTATATATTGCTGTGAAATGAACATTGAACAACATAGTTGTTAATCTGATTCTCATTAAGAAGAAAGAAAAAGTAAAAGCAATGTACTTTTAAGTGATTTATTAAGCTAATCACCCTAATTATTAGTTTTTTTTTTCACTTGGAAGAGAGGTGGCCCAAGATGGGAAGTAAAGCTAGGAAGGAAGGATTCACTGCAAGCAAGCTTTGATGGTGCCAATAAGTTCATACCTTCTCCTAATTCCTCCCTTGACACTCTCATTCTCAATTTTAGAGATCAAGGCCTTGGCATACAAGATCTTGTTGCTTTATCAGGTAAATTTAAGGTTTAAACCTTGGAAGAACTCGAAGGACCTAATAATATCATGGACCTTTTGATCAAAGGCCACAAAGCATTTACTCTTAAGAATTTTGTATTGAAGGCTAATTAAGTTCAAGTCTTAGAGTAAACAATTAAGTTTACATATTTTACCCTAATACTCATTCAAAATTTAAAAGAAATGCTTTCTTTTAATAATTTCTGTTGTGAGTTGAAAGATTTATAAGAAGAGTGACGTCGTTAGAATATCAAGAATTTTAGATATCTAGTGTTTATACATAGTAATCTTTTTATAACATACAACAACAATAATTCAGTAAAATTTTTACTGACATGCAAAGTATGAAAAAGTTTAGTAATGCACAACTTGATACCTAATTAATAAAGAAGTTGTTTTCGATATCTTTATAATATATGATAAATTCAATAAAATTTTTAATTATCATTTTTCAAATCCGTATTAAATAAAAAATTTTTTGCTTGATTTTCTTACATGTCTTCACACATATAGCCATTTTCTTTGAATGATTGAATGGAATTGCCATGAATATTATTAACCTTCCACGAGGGTCATTGTTCACAGGTAGCCACACCATGGGAAAAGCAAGGTGTTCAAGCATCAAGCAGAGGATAGATGACTTGAACGACTACGAAAAATACGACAAGTACAAGAGATACACCACCTTTCGAAAAATCCTAAGGTCCATATGCGACGAATCATCAAGGAAAAACGATGAGATAACAGTACCCCTGGATTTCACTACTCCAGCCAGATTTGACAACCATTATTACCTCAACCTTCTTGAAGGACGAGGATTACTAAGGTCTGACAATGTCTTGATTGCTGAAAACCATGAAGAGATAGCAAACCAAGTATGGGTTTTTGCCTCTGATCAGGATGTTTTCTTTGCTTCATTTGTCAAGTCTATGATCAAGATGGGGAATATAAATGTACTTACTGGAAATGATGGAGAGATAAGGAAGAATTGCAGGTTTGTCAACCTGTAGGTTAATTAGTCATTTAGTACTCACAATCTTATAAAGTGATATAAATAACGTTAATTAACTATCAAACCACAAAGCCCTGTCTGATGTAACTCGAAGCATCACGAACCATTTTGAAATTATAATATTGCAGGAAGGGTTGACATTTGTGACTCTTCCTGCAATATTATTACCACTAATCAAGTTGTTATATCATCCAAACTTTAATTAGTCTATTGCGGAAAGGTATGGGATATATAATTTTTTATTATTTGGCAGTGAAGTCAGTTTATGCACATAAAGTAATTCAGTTTTGAGGGTTAATAAAAAAATAGTGATGTAAATCAAGTCTAAGGATTTAAGAAAAGTTAAGCGAAGAGCATGTATATGTTAACAGGCCGGCAACTGTTTCTTATTGGATTCTTCGTCTATTCTTGTAGTAATGGGTTGGCATAAGTGTTGGGCGTAGTGGGTGTATTTTGTGAAAAGGAAAAATAAAATAAACAAAATGGACACAGAATATTTAACGTGGTTCACCCTTAACTTTGGGCCACGTCCACGGACAAAAATCAGAATATTTCTTCCACTATTACAAATAGTAGATATACAGAGATAAAACCAAAATAGTGGCTCACAAAGTGTTTCCCAACCTAAAAATACTAACCTTACTATTTTGTCACTCACCAACCCTTTAGGAATAAATTTCCCTAACTTCAGAGCAAAAACAACGCTCTGGTTTCCTCT
>JANITX010000002.1:18727872-18740215 GCA_027564395.1 Erythroxylum ulei
AATTGTATATTTTGAAGTTTAAAGGTTTAAGTTTACATTAGATAAATAAATAATTAAATAATATGTTTAAAAATTATTATATATATATAATGTATAAAATAAAAATTTATATATTTATTAATCATCGGTTCACGATTGAATTTCAATTGAATCATTAACTCTTGAATCAGTTATTTTTTCGGTTCAATCATGGGTCTGATTTTTTAAACATCGTAAAAAAACTAAATTGCAGAAGGTTAACGGGCGACATCCACGATCAGGACAAGTTCCATAAATCTTGTGGTCCTTGAACTTTTGATTGGTCCCAAGTTGGTCCTCTTGTCCCGTCAACTTGTTGGGAGGTGGACCGACACGTGCGTAAAATTTAATTAAAAAGTTAGGTGGCTAAAAGGTTGAGTGGTCTTTTGAATTTTGATAGCTCTGTTTTCACTTTTCCAATCAATTAATAGCTTTGACTCGAGCATTGTAAAATAAATGTAGACATATAAATAGATAGTTGGATTTTGGTTATATTCAGGATTAAGTACTTTCCAGTTTCCCCAGCCAAGAATTTCAAACGGATGAACATCCTTCGTTTTCGTATTCTCTATCTTTCTTCTTTGAGGGTATTAACCAACTACTTTCTTTCTTCCTTGGTCCAAAGGACGTAAGCTTGTCACTTTACTAGTGAAATGTTGGTCCATTATTTATTTATGAAAGCAACCAACTCCTGAATAAAAGAGTAACAATAATGATTTCTTTAATTTTCGTTCTACACGTATATGTATGAAGAGGGTAAAGGAGAGGTAAACTTCCAGCATAAGACTCATTTTGGTACACCAAAAGATTTATTTGTTAAATGGTGTGACATAATTTACTTGAATGCTTTTCAACATTAACGTTTGAGGTTCAGCAACTCTTGATAAAATTTCAGAGTAATTAAAGGGATTAATTTATAGAAAAACAACTATTTACCGTATTTTTGCTAGCGTGAAGCACTTGGATTTAAAAATTACTGCAAAGGGCACCTTAGATTTTTTTCTTCCCAAAAGTGTTATTCTACTAAAATTTTGTAGCAGGTCTTTATACTAAGTTATTGTTGATGTCATTAAGGTATATAAGTTACTATTTCATTCAATTTTATTGAAATATAATTGAAACCTTCTGTTCATTATTTTTGACGAACAATTTAGTTACTGTGAAGTTTAATTCCAAGTATTTTGGTTGTGTTTATATTCTGTTTTGCCATATACTTGATTAATTGTAGTGCCATATTAGTTGGTATTACTTATATACAGTATACAGTAATTCTCAATATAGTTGGTTAAAAGATCTTCTAGAAAAAGGTATTACAAAACCATGTAATTTTCTTGGTGATAAATATCAACATTCCTCTCAATTTCATCAACGCTACATGACCATAGTGTGTGTAATGTAACATTGAAACAACACATTCGGTTGGTTAGGAGGGAAACATGTATGCTTTTGTTGGGCTGCATAAAACTATGAGATCCAAGTCGTGGCAGAAATTGTCAGCGGATTCAACGGTAACTGTAAGAAACACTTCTTCACTTCGAAGTAACTCGTGAAGTTGACAACAGAATTCTCGAGGGCATGCCAACTTGGAGGACATCTCTGAGTAATCCAAGGATAACATCTCTGACTAATCCAAGGATAAAACTCTCTTGACATATTGCATTAAACTGCACCTACTAAGAACATATCACGGTAGATATCGAGATTATCTAAACCGATCGGTGATGTCAAGGTCAGAAACAAAGCAAAGCGACAACCTATATTTATGGCCATTCACTTGGGACCAACCTTTGCTGTTGGCTGACGGAGTATTCTGCCAACCTATGGGACACGAGTAGAGGTAGACCCATATAAAACCTAGCTTCTTCCAATGTTTAGCCACAAGTGCTCAATTTGATTAGGAACATGTGAAAATGAACTCCGCTTTGTCATCTTTTGTTTATTTCCAATTGCAATAAATTGCAAGCCTGTCATGGATTCCGTCGCTTTCTCATCTCAGTGCCCTTGTCGAAAACTGGCTTGGTTATTAATCCTAATCTTTCCTGATTAACATAATTGGATGTTAATTATACAGTTTATGATGCTGAAGCAACCTCCCTTCATTGGCCATGTTAATTTAAACTTTTTCTCTCAATCTCCTGTCATTTCTAATGATATGAGAGTTACAGTTGACAGATAATTATCAGATAACCCCATATGAGAGACGCAAAATCCTGTGTTCCGAAATTTAGCGTGTCCTCTGTTTCGCTCCGATTTTAGTTGCCCAATAAAATAATGAAAACAGATAATCTGGTCTCATATAGTCATATCACAAGCAAATACCTCATTCACTTTACAAGGAGACAGATCTACCGACTTTCCTAGTGTACAATAATTACATATCTTCGCATCAGATTGGAGTTCAGTTGATGGTAAAATCAATCCTGGAGGGGTAACTTTGTGGTAACAAAAGAATCAGTGACCGCAGTCCCCTCCTATAAAAGTCCCCGGCTTAGTAATCAAACAAAATCAAGAAGAAAAAAAGTCGCAGAACTTGTCGATCAATCAGGTATCACTTCATTTTCTGTTTCTCCCAGCTCTGAAGCACAAGCTCTTTTCATCTGTACGATGACGTTACAACACAGTATTCCTACGTTTCAACCTTGTGCAATAATGGAACAAGATAAATTAATTTCATTACTCCCAACACATAATGAATCTACAGTTCTGTACATGTTGAACTTAAACAAATCATTGCAACTATTATTGCGCAGCTACTGTACAGGAGTTCAGGTTCATGAATCATTGCTTGTGCTTCGAATCAGCCTTAGAGACACAGCCATCAGGTATAGAGCCAAGAGGCCTGCTCCCAAGAACCTATCAATCTTCATTTTTCTCCAGGGCAAAACTACAAGTGCCCAAATCAAACCACCTGCTAAAAAGCCTATTGTTTCCAACAGATATGGATCTCTCGGAATAACAACAGCGGAAGGGTATACGCACCAAGAGGCACCAACCATTGACATTCCCAAACCAAAGAGTATGTTAAAAATAGGACCTGCATAGCATCCAGAAATAGCTACTTGTGCACCTTCAGGACCACCATTCAAAGCCATTGTTAGATCAGTTATCAAATCCCCGAGTGAGTTGCCCCAAGCAAGAACTGTTAGCCCCAGTATAGAAGGGCTTATACCGAAAATATAGCCAAGTGAAACTAACAACGCTACCAATTCTTCAGCTGTAATGTAACTCCACGTCATGCTCATTACAAACCCTGTTGCAAGCCAAGGAAACAAGCACTTTCTAGGTGGACTTGACTTCTCTGTTGTCACATAAGCAAAAACACCAAAGGCAATCCCCAACAAGGACCCAATTCCAGAGACGACTAGCTTCGCTGAGAAATTGGCATTCTGGTCTTGAAGAATCCAAAGGCCAGACAAGAGAAGTGGTGCCAGAGTCGCTGAAACAACTCCAATTGGCTTAGACCATCTCTTCTCACAAACAACAGGGATTGTTAGTCTCCTAGGTAAATAAAGAGGCATTTGGAGGATGAAAAGAAGCATGCTACAAGGAGTTGACAATCTTTGAAACAAGCAACCTTGCTTCATTTCTTTTTCATTACTCCCTTCCAAAGCAGCTTGTTCCTCAAACCCCACCTCTCCTTTTTCCATGCTACTCAATATGGGCACACTCAAGTCATTGGCACAACATGAAAGAGCATGCCTTTCAGTATCCTTTCTGCTACCATTTTCCCAATGAATGTGAGACATATACACGAGAATCACATAAACAACATACATGGAGACAAATCCAATGGCACCCCACAAATTGATTTCGCCTTGGAACAATATGAAAATGAAGGATGCAAGGACTAAAAGGAAGAAACAGATATCTCTAACAAAGGCCCGTTTGTGGACTTTAATCTGTTTTTTATGCACCAAAATGCTCAAGACTCCAACGACGATGCAAGTCACAAAGGAAGCACCACCTATCACCGTATTAAAGCCAATTTCTCCAGTCCCACTATCCGTAAAAGAAACTATACTAGCAAAAACATCAGGCGCACCATTGCCAAGCGAAAGAAGAGTGACCCCAGCAATCGTAGGGGACAATTTCAGTAGGCTAGATAAGTTTTCAAGTGAAGAACAAAAGTATTCAGAGGCTGTGTTTCCCAATATGTAGAAGAGTACCAGAAGCCAAAGAAATAGGAAAAAGTATCCTAAGAAAGTAAATCTTCCAAAATTGCAATAGAAAATGTGAAGATAGTCGATATAACCTTCTGAGAAGCATGAATTATGTGATTGAAGGAAAAGGCACTTGGCTTTGTAATCATCTAGACTTAGCAAACCTTTGCAGGTTCTGCCACTTGTGACATGGGAAGACGGGTAACTGTTCAGGAGAACAAAATCCGCGGAATTTACTCTTGAAACAAAGAAAGCGCAAGCTATTGAAAGAAAGGCGATGTTTAATAAAATGATACACCACTTGCGATCAGGTAGAGAGACTGAGACACCCATCAACAGAAAGCAATCAGATTGTCTCTCAAAACACAAACCTTTGTCAGGATATCATGGTTCAGGAACTGGGTTTATACACGTCAAGCTGCTAGCTTGATCAATTGGAAGAACCAAAAGGGAAAGAGAGGAGAAAACCAAGGAATTGGATATGTGATATGAGAACTCTACCAAAACGCTTCAGAAATTATGAAGATCCGATACAGCTGCTTGGATCAACTAGATATTGGCAGAAATTAGGGGGTAAAAAAGAACTTTGCTGCAGAAACCAACCGACTTCGTTAACGTGTCTTTAGGGACCTTAAAGTATGGGAGTCTCCAACTTTCTGGCTGTACATGCCAACCAAAGACTCTGATTACAATTTACAAGGCAAAACAATCACAAAACCTACGATGTGGGCATTTGCTAAACACTAATGAAACTGGAACGTATTTAACATGGTTAAGGAATCGTTACATTATTACCCTTGTCCGGCAATGGATTACAAAAGCAGAATAGAAAAATGAGACCTTAGGACGGAAAGTGAAACGTGGCAGATTTCCAAATGTTCGTGTTGTATGAACTTACCAGCTTTGCAGTTAGCCTTACACGTATGACATCCTCAATAGTGTAAATGTCTCCTCTTGGATGTTGAAATTGAACCCCATTAAATTCATTTTGTTTTTGTTTGTTTTTCCCTTTTTCTTATTCTTCTTCTGGTTAATCCAGGGTGTGTTCATCCTACACATCCCCAGGTGAACCGTCCCCGCTCGTGGGCAAACTCCCATAGTGATCTGATTGATCTTAGGATAAGTTTGTCCACGCAAGCCAGGTTCTTGCTCCGACGTGCAGTCTTGATGCATTTCTACGACGAAATTATGCCTAAATAATCAATAATAAATTCTAAAGAACTCTTGATGCTTCTAACATGAAATCTAAAATATTACTCGCTCCTATTTATAATAAGTGTCGTTTTAGATACGTTTTAATTATTTAAAATAAGTGTCATTCTTGATTTTGTATGCATGTTTGTAATTTTACTTCTAAAATTAACCTTTAATTTTTCTCTCATCTTAATTACACAGATCACATTTTAAGATAATTTAACATGCAGACTTTAAGTGATAAAATAATTTCTCTCTCTACGAGATAATTTTATGAAAATATTAATAAGAGTATATTTATAATTTTATTAGCTTTCTTAATAAATATACATTTTGTTTTTAACGACACTAACTAAAAATCAGGGAGAGTATCTTGTCTCCAGAGCTACCCCTAGGAGGAAGATCTTCAGGTTTCTCGTGCAAGTGGCAGAGTGATCCTAGTCTAGGAAATGTGTGAATTGATTCCAGTTTACTACTGGATGGCCCACACAAACAATCTAGCATTTAAGTTGGGGCAAAAAAAACACTGAAATCACTCGAATTTCGTATTGTTGTTGAATTTGAGCCACCAAGAGACCGACATAGTAGAATGGGCGTTCACATTGGAATTTGTATTATTTCAGCCAGAACATATCATTGAACTGCGTACAAAAGTGATTCTGGTGAGTTGATAAATCTTTACGCCACCAGCACAAAAGTACGTTTTCTTAGAGTATCTAATAATGAGTAAGCAGCTTATCCGCTGTTTTTCAGTTGGTTGATTCAATTTTAATGGTTTGTGTTATAAAAATCGAAACTAAATCTTACGAATATTTAGAAGAGGAGGCTTTTTCTTATAAAAAATAGTATAACTTACATCAAGTTAACTCTTCTATTTATAGTAATATAATAATAGAAGTGGTATACTAACTATTAAGTGGTGCATTTGGTGCATTAACAATTAAGTGGTGCATTTGGTGCACTAACAATTAAGTGGTGCATTAACAATTAGTGGCACACCATATTATTTTTATCTTTTATAACAATTTGAAAATTTTTATTTACATCTTAATAATCCGATTTAGAAAAACAATTATTTAAACTATTTTATAAATCGTGCCTAAGAATTAGGGGTGGACCCGAAGACTGGCAGGTTGCTAGAAAAGCAAAATATTGAACTGCCACTTTCAGCCCACGTACGAAAGGACAAAGACTTGGCTTTCAGCGTACTAACTGTCCGTATGGTTAGCGTCTTCAACATACAGAAACGAGACAAGACGGAACAGAAGAGGACGGAACAGAACAAGAATTGGAGATAGTGAGATGTTTGGTTGCAATTGACAGAACAGAGAAAATTGTCTTTGTCATAAGGACAGAAACGTGTTTGATTACAGGGGACAAAACAAAAAATAGTGTTAATGACAGAAATGCCCCTGTAGTATAATAAGAAGAGTTGATGTAATTCATTTATTATTTTGTAATTGTATAAATATTTATTTTACAATATTTAATTATGTTATTATTAACTTGTAACTGAAATAAAATTTTAGTTTTGTGATTATTATTATTATTATTAAAATTTTTGTACCTATTATGACTAGTATTTGTTATTGTTATTAATTTTAGTATGATATTTGTTATTCAAAATTAATTATGTTATTATTATTATTATTATTATTATTAATTACTGATGTTATTATTAGTAAGATTTGTTATAAATTTTGTAGTAAAAATAACAATAATAATTATTAGTATTATTAATTATTGCAATTGTTGTTGTTATTAATTAGCTTATCATTTATAATTATTAAACTAAATATTATTAGTTTATAATTATACAAAATTAATTATCTTCTTGTTCTTATTATGATTATTATTATAAACATTAGTTAGGACAAAATAATTAAATAAAACATCTAAACATTAATAGAATTAATTACATAATAGGTTCAAATAACTTCGACAACCAAGAAATTCTAATACATAATAATTTAAATAAACATCTAAGAATTCATGGCTTTAATTAGATTGAAGCCTTAAAATTTATTAAGAATGTCCTTAATAATAATTCCCAAAATGACCCCAACAGCAATTAATAAAAATGCTTGACTCCATGCCATTTTTTGCTCCATTGTTGCAACTGCATTTGGTTGTTCAGTTGTTGGCAGTGAAAATTGAAGCGGGATTGGTGAGGGTTCATTGACAGTATGAAGAATTTCTTCGTTTGGACGATTGCTCCTATTTTGATCTATGGCATAATCACTTTCTGCTTCAACCAAGGTCCGAAACCCCTTAAATCTAACATTTGGAAAGCCCTCAGTTACCAATTTCACGTCATCCCAATTTGTGAAAATTCCTACCTAACGTCCAACGAAGACAACATAGTAGTTGTATCTACCCATAGTGATGTACCTGCAAATGAATCATATCACAACCATTCATAAACGTACAAAAAATGTAAACATTAAATAATTTTAAACCCAACCATTCATCATTGATAAACATGCTTACAAACACAGTCAAAAGTATATCATCTCATCAATCAACATCACATGGTAGTAGCACAAATAAGGTTAGTTCGACAGATGGTTACCATCTACATGTCCATAAAGTCAGACAAAAAAAGGAACCAAACATAAAGTCAGACATCATCACGTAAGAGTCTCCGCACATAAGCCTGCTTTTGTTCTGCATTTAAACCCCAGAAAAGACTCCCAACATGAGGATTCCTCGAGAAGATCATTGTTGTCTTAACAACGTCTTCAGTGGAGAAACCCAAACGCCCAAGCTCGTCACCTAGCTGGGGAATTTGCTGCCCCCCCATAGCATTTGCAATGAGTTGTACACTCCTAACACTGCATTCAGCTGCACGGGCAAGTGTGGCAGCAAGGCTTTCTAGCACTTCACTATCTCTCATCTTCCTTTTCCCTTTACTTTGTTGGTTCGCGTCTGTGTTGGAAGAAGAGGCGACAGAACCAGCTACATGGACGGTTCCAGTTGCCGCGGGAGTGTCTGCTGGACCTGTTTCAGTAAATGGGGAACCATGAGCTGGTGAAGCTACTGCTGCATCAACTTCATTTTCATCAGCATCAAATTGAGCCTCAGCATCGCCCGGATCTTGCGGCACCTATGGCTTTGTCTTTCCCAAAGACGAACTCAAGTCTTGGGTACATTGGAAACAACTTCCTAGGAGTATAGTACTTATTAGGGTGTTTCTGGAAAAATTGAAACATATTGTTAGCATGATAAACAATAACTATGATCATGATGCGTGTATAAACAACTTACCCTCATCCATTCGTCAAGCACTTGCTTGCTGTCTACCTCGACACATTGATTGCTTTCGTTCCACCCAAAGCCACTGCATTGCAACATGTCATATGTTGTCTGATATTTTTCCTTAAGCCTCTTATGTTTATTTTGTATATGTCTCTTCTCAATTCCACACCCAGTAAACTTCTCAACCATTAGTCCAGCAAGCAATTGGAAAGTCCCAGGCTTAAATTGGCCATTATCGGTTCTTTGTCCACCAACAACCGCCTCCTCCAAGAAGGTAACAAACGCGTCTGTTTCATCGTCTGTCCAAACCCGTGACATTGCACCTAAACCATGCAATGTCATACCTAAAACCATGACAAACCATTTCCATCAATGATTAATTCACATGTTATTTGTAATTTGTTTGGGTATAAAGAAGACAACATTGAATAAAATGAAACATGACAACATTGAATTAAACGAAACATGTAATTAAGTACAATAGCAGTCAACACTATGAAGAGAAATATAAGCCATGCCTCAATTCAGTTACAATGAAAGCCAACCAAATTTAATAAAAACTGTTATAGACTAATATAAAGTTCACAATTTAATGGTTTCTTCTCCATTCATCATACATGTTGTTAGCTAAATCGTCTCTCCATTGACTCCATTCATTACTTGTCTCAACACGATCAACAAATTCAGGTAACGGTGTATCTTCCTCAATTGGCATAGCCTCATCTTCAAGAGGAGTAAGCTTTGCTGGATCAACACTCATATGCAACCTAATAAAATTGTGCAGAAGGCAGCATGCAAGAATGATGTGCACATGAGAGGTTGCAGAATAAAAGGATGGATTTCTTAGGATTTTTCATCTTTTTTCAGTAAACCAAATGCACGTTCAATCACATTTCCGGCAGATAAGTGTCTCTTATTAAAAAACTCTTTTGGATTTCGTGGTGCCCTTCCATCTCTTGCCCACTCTTGAATATGGTATCTTATGCCTCTAAAAGGTGCAAGAAAACCAGGACCATTGGTATAGCTAACATATACTAAGTAGTAAATTCCTATAAGCAACAAACACAATCACTAATTTATCTGTAATCATACCTCCAAAAAACAGATTGCCAATTTCTAACCATTCGTTTCTTACATACCCCTTGGAACTTGAAGTCCATTAGGCCTACTTACAACATTATGCAGAACCCTTGAATCCGCTGTTGAACCCTCTCATCCAACAAGAACATAAACAAATTTTAAGTCCTTATCACACACTCCTAAAACATTAGTGCATATTCTCCCTTTCCTTCCTCTGTATCTGGGTTTGTCTGCTTTTGGTACTATTATGTCTAAATAAGTCCTATCTAGAGCACCGAGGCAACCCTATGTTTAAAATTCCAACAAACAAAAATTCCCGTTAACTAATTACATAAAGTTAAATGAGACAATGTATAACAGCTAAATAAATTTACTAACCTTAAACCGTTTCCACCTATTGTCTGTGCAATCCTCAGGAATTGATACGGGCTTGACAAACAATAGATGTTAAAGCCTAATTACAGCATTCAACACACTATAGAAGGCTCTACTTATTGTTTCTCCTGACCTCATAATTCGAACTTGTAATACTCTATTAGATTTATTTTGTGCTAATATTCTTAGAAAGATTAAGGCTTTTTCCTGAATAGGCACATGGCCATTACTCGTCAACCTACCATGGCCTTGAAGCATTTCACATAACAATGTAAATGCAGTACTGTCTATCCTTAAATCCCACTGACTATTCCTATCACCCTCATCCAAAATCCTATATATATTGGCTTCTCTGCTTGGTACTGTTAATACCCTACTACCTTTAGCATTTTCACTTCTATGCCGTTTTTTTTATATACATACAAGCATAACAACATGAACATTCTCATCAAATTCAATTGCCCATTCCAAAGCTCAAACAAAGCCAAACACTTAAACATACGATCATGATCCATTGACGCAATCTCCAATTTTGTAAGAAAAATTGTCTGCAAAGAGAATACAATATAATGATCATAAACTACATTTGTATATATGTATAGAATAGTAACATTTGTAAATATGTTGCGAATAGTAAGAATTGCATGACACCTTGAGGCCTTGGGCAAGGAAAATGATTAGTAAGAATTGCATTCTCAAAATGAATTTTTCGAATGCCTATGACATTATGTTGAACAAGCCCAAATACTTGACAAGTTAAATAAAAGTAAAGCAGAACAAATCTATTGTTTCAATGAAAATGTTTCCCTCATCACATCTGTACTGTTTAATTGAGTGAGTGTATAAATTACCTTCTGTTTTATGTGATTCACATAATATTGCGTATATATATGGATATGTGTCTGCTGAAACGTGTATTATATTTGTAAATGTATTCATGTTTATTTATCTTCTTCTTCAGTGATGTGCATTTGAATTATTTCCTTTTTGATTAACGGAAAATTCAATTGTGCAAGTTGACATCATTGGTAGGCATGTGACTAGAGGTATGTGATAAGTACATGTATCTTCTGCAGTATACTCCTTGTTACAAAGACATGAGTTTTTGGACCAATGAATCATTTACTGAAAACAACTTATGTGAAATTGTTAGAGGAATCGCTCGGGATCTTGTTGAGGAGGTAATGCTTGTACTGTTTTCTTTATCTTTTTCTGAAAGCTTTGACCCTGGTATTTGTTTAGTAGATTCTGCGTGCTAGTTTTGCCCTTAAGTAGAAATTATACGATTCTGTGTATGCTATAACTTGGTTCTCGCATCAATGGTTATGTAACACATTCTTTCATTAGGGAGATGGATATTGTTTACTGTGCATTGGCAAACAAGTCAATCTACTGAATTGCTCAGGTCACATTCAATAATGTAATCTAAATTAAGGAATAGATAATGTTGGGGAGCTTGGGAGAGAAAGCTAGTTATGATATGTTGCTAAGATGGGATGATGTTATGGATACTAATCGCCAGCAATTACAAAAAATGCAGATGTAGATATGAAATATCCAATTACAATTACAGTAATAATTTAAATTACAATCGTAATAGTATTACTATTTAAAATTTGTATATGTTTTACTTGGAAAAAGATAAATAAAGGAAGAAAAGCTAAGCGTGCCCATATAAGAGTTCACACCTGCAAAATCCTAATTATTCAAGGCCCTATGTGGGACTAATTTATTAACGATTGATTGCAGTCCCTTATAATTTTGGTTATTATGAATACTTACTTTTATTTTATCCATTTATGTCAACTATTCTACATTAGCGTTGTTTCAGATCATTTTCACTGCTTCCTCATAATGTAATAAGGTTGTTACTCAATTCAAATGGTTTTCCTATTCTAACCCATCGACAAGTAAAATGAATAACTTATTTCCATGCAATAAGACAATGATCACTCAAACATTCTAGTTAAACTTATTTCAAATTGCATATGCTTCCCTTAATAGTCATTTACGTATGTATACACTACAAACAAAGAATATTTTCAAATCAAGGTAAGATAAAGAAGGACTTACCACTTTGAGAAGAAGTCGTCTAATTCAAGTTTCGGAATGGGAGAAGATTGATGTAGATTTAATGCAAGTTTCCGACCACCAACAATGCTTTTGGTGTTTCTGACAAAGCAGAGAAGAGGAAACAAGACACAACATGAATAAGAAGAAACAAAGAAGCATAAATTTCTTTTCAAATGAAAGATCAA
>JANITX010000002.1:18745086-18755580 GCA_027564395.1 Erythroxylum ulei
TTTATAAAATTAAAATTTTAAATAATAATTTTAAATTAATTTTTTAAAAATGCAGTGGGGGCAAGTGCCCCTCTTGCTCCCACTGTAGCTCCGTCCTTGGGTCCACATTACCAGTTTGTGTGGAGATTGGAACTTCAACCCAGCTCATTACTTCATATTCGTTTAATAATAGGGTTAATTATTAAAAAATAATAACTTGTGTTCAAGTTTTTAATTATAGTCTAAATTTTAAAAATAGTAATAAAATACTCAAACTTTTAATTTTTTTAAATTATAGTCTAAACTTCAAAAAGTAGTAATAAAATACTTAAACTTTCAATTTTCTTCAATTCTAATCCGTCATTATCTGTTGTTTTCCCAATATCCTCAACCTTTTGTTTTCTGTTTGTTTTTCTAACTTCCCAAACTACTCTTACATTACAGCGTACTGTACTAGTAAGTTCTTCATTTTTAGTTCGTTATCTTGATATCCTTAATGTGAGATCGTTGGAGCTACATAATCTAAAAATTAAAGGGTGAGAGCATCGAGAGAATAAATTGAAAACGAAGGAAAAATTGAAATCAAAGCATAAGATCGTTGGGATTGTGTAATCTGATTTAGGTCATTTTTAAACAACGACGTCATTTTAATTATGTGATTAAACAATGTCGTTTCATTAATCTTCATTTATTGCGTTAATTTTGGCTGATGTGTATTAATAGTTAAGATTTCTAAAACACTTAGCAAGCCAAGCTAGTAAATTTAACGAAAACACTAACGTTAGGCTAGAATTAAAAAAAATAAAAGTTTGAACATTTTATTGCTACTTTTTGAAGTTCGGGCTAAATTTGAAAAAAAAATTGAACATTTTATTGTTACTTTTTAAAATTAAGACTGTAATTAAAAATTAGACAAAAATTTAGGATTTTGTTGATAATTAACCCTTAATAATACCTTAACAAAACAAAGTGAAGAGGACAAGTATAGAAGGGTTATACTGCACAATTTTGTGACTTGATAAAAAAATAAAAAATTCTTCAAATCTCAAGTCTTAAAAAGGTTGTGTTTGGATTAAGTCTATGCATTGATAAAGAAAAATTAATCACCACTTGGTGAAGATCATGAATCCTTCATTCATCTCGGTTTTCTTTCAATAAAAATTAATGATTAATTTGATTAAATATTACTAATCTCATTTTATGTCAAAAACTAATCAAATATACTTATTATTATTAGTAATTAGAATTACATAATTAAATTAATATATTAGTTTTAAAAAATCAAAATATGAAAATTATAAATTCTAAAATTCTAAAGAAACTAAAATTAAAAAAAACTAAAAGTTCAAACAAATAAATTTTGTAGATACAAGCCCTTAATATAATTTTATTACATAATCTTATGAAATCATATTGAAACATAAATTATTTCAAGTAATTTATTATAAATATCTTTTACTTGTTATATTAAAAAATTATCTTTATTTTATTTTATTTTCATTTAGATTTGAACATTATTTTCTCTATTCAGTAAAATATAAAATTTTGAACTTTCTACATAATTTTTTTCGTTTTTTATCTTCAAATATCTAAAAGCCACCAATCCAAAAAAATAAAGTTTAATAATAGAAAAGAGAAGATAGCGACCAAAAAATAATAACTACTAACCTTTTAACCTATCCTATATGAAACAGCTTTGGCTACGACAGAGGATAACTTATTCATGACAATTTTTCATAAACAAAGAGTGCCAGTGGTACAAAATGTTGTTGATTTTTAATTGGACAATTGTTAATTACGAGTTTTATAAAATTAACATTAGCAAAATTTAATTTAATCTGGACTAAATATAATCAAGAAATCTAATAAAGGATCTGGTTAAATAGACTGAAATCAATGATAAAATGAGTACTAGTTAGTGTGGGCCAGTTATTATTAGGCTTATGATAAGGAGGCCTAAAAAGGTTACTATAAATAGCATTAAGATCTCCTACTGCCTGTTTAAGTAAATTCGTGGATGTCTCTATTACCTGTTTAGAGGTTTATACATTAAGAAAGACGGAAAAAGGCATTAACGACATAAAGATATACAACTTTCATAAAGGTTTATTGAAATTTTTAGGAGCTTATTCAGACATCAAAGAGCTTGTTCAAGTAGTTCAGTAGCTTGTTCATCATTCAATGGATAGCAAAACAGGTATTTTTTTTTCACATTTTCTTCGTTAATACAAGTTCATAGTTAATCTTAGGTCCATAATTAAAGTTCGTGTTATGACTAAAACATGGTATCAAAGTAGTTCCATTATTATATAAATTTAAACTAAGATTTTTGAATTTTTCCATATGAAAATTAAAGAAATTAATCTTTTTTGTTTATATAAATTGCATATTTGTTGTTTGAATTGATTTTGAATGAAGTGTTGCATGGAGAAAAGGTCAAAATGAACTTTAAGGTGATTTTTTTGACAAAATATCATCGAAAATGCCACCATAAATTGCCTATTTTTGAATACTGGAGGGAGATGCCATGAAGAAGTTGGTTGCTGCTTTTAGGACGAGTTCAGAGTCTAGCATGCGTGATACAGACATGCTAATCTAATGTGTAATCATGTGTCATGAAGGCGGCATGTGTCCACATGTCTAGCACGTGCCCTACTTATCCAGAGATGCGTGAGTTGTATATACGCCATTAGCAGCACACGTACCTAACGTCAGCACACTATAGGACTAAAAAAACTCAAAATTTTCAAATAGTCCCTCAACTTATTTTAGGTCAGTTTTTAAGGTCTTGTGAATTTATAAAGTGAGTCCCTTATTTTTTTTGGATTTATCACATTGGTAATAAAAAAAGTTTAACTTCAAAAAAATCAAATAAGGTTATTAAAACTATGATTGAGTGAATTTTCATGCATTTGAATTGAAATAAAAGAGATACATGTGATTTTGGTATCTCATATGGTGTATTTATTGTTCGGTATCACACGATTATCATTCTGATTGAGATTTTATTTATGATGAATTCTCAAATAAAGTTTGTTGATAATGTGTCGAGCACTAATATGTGATAATGAGTATGTGCATGTGGATTTTGCATTTACGAATGGTAAATTGTCACATATTTTATGCCCATATAGAAGAATGTGAAGGTAATATACAATTGTTTCCTTTCTTCTTATGGATCCATTTAAGTACTAATGAGAATGTAGTCACCATAGTGGCCTTTCAAGTTAGTATTTAAAGTATTTTGCTTGGATGTTTAGCAATGTCTTTGGTTTTGTGATTGGTTATTCTGCCCACAGGTGTTGGCCTTATATGAGACTTTGAGATGTGCATGAAGACATAAGATGGAGGAAAGCCGTTGTTTAAGTGAGATATTCACCAACAAATGGTATAATCATAAAAGTTAATAACGTGTACTATGTTCACTTTCATATAGAGGTCTTATCTACATGTCTTATGTATTCAGCTCACATGTATTTCATGATGTGTGTTATAAGATGCTCAATATAGATGTTGTTTTGTGACTTTGAGTGTTGATATTATCTTATATTTGTGTTGATCATTATATTATCAATTTTGCAGTCGCTTTCTCTGTAAATAATAACAGTGTCATAATTGAAACCCTCACTAGTTTCAATTTTAAAAAATGGAAGCAAAATGTGGAATCTAAGTTAGAGATGGTGGTTATCAACATGGCCATGGTCCAGCATCTATATCTATCAGCTCAGAGGCTAAGAAAGCAAGATATGCAACCTAAGAAAGATTAAATAGCACGTGTTATTTGACCATAGGAGATCCAAACCAAACCGTCTGTTAAGTAAACTTCCAAAAATGAATATAAGAAGGGATTTCCTCAATAACATCCCACAGAGATATAAGGTATCTTCTAATGCTAAAATAGTTACCTTATTAAAGGAATTATACTCCACGAGATATATAAGAGCAGGGTGGTCCACTTTCAGTTTTAGCTAAGGGCGTTAAATATTTATATTCGTGATTCTTGGATAGTTCACCAAGCTCTGAATATACTTCTATTAGAGTTTGTCATTATGGTTACCACCTACAATTCTTAGGATGAAACTTGGGACATAATACACTGATCACCATTATGTTGTTGGAGAAGAGAAGCTGAAGAATACAACTCATATAGCCTTAATAACAATTAAGGAGAAGGCAAAAGCAAAGCCTCGTAAATTTAAAGGGATGAAACTTAAATTTCCTCCACATATATGCATTGATCGATCTAGTGTTACTAGAGGTCCTACGGAAAGAGTATAAGTTTGAGGTGTTTGTTCTGTAAGAAGAAGGGACATAATAATATGGAATGTCAGAAATATATAACCTAGAAAGAAAGATAAAAACTATAAGGTAATCCTTAGCTTTTATGATACATGATTCTAATTTTGCTATAGCCACATCAAGTTCTTAGGGACTAGATAGTGGAGCCTCCAATCATATTGCTTCCATAATTCAAGGATTCATAAAAAAGAGAAAGCTAAATAAGGAGAAGGAGAAACTGATGGTGGGTAATAACGATGAAGTTAATGTAATCTCTGTGGGAGATGTTTGTTTGAACCTTGATATAAGGTTTAAGCTTATACTGAATGACATGTTTTATATATCATCTTTTAGACATAATTTGATCTCTATATCTATTTTGGATAAAAGAAAATTATAGTTTTGTAATTGAACATTCTATTGTAAAGTTATCTTTCAATGCAAAACATATTGGTACTACCTTCGTTTCATATGACTTGTATAGAATGTGTCTTACTCCTAAAGAGATGTATGCTTTTTCATATAATATTGAACAGTTTAATAGAAAGAGAACATTGATAAAAGAGAAGACATACATATTATGACATAAAAGTTTCGGCCACAATTCTAAAGATAGAGTTGAGAGAATGGCTAAGGATAACATTTGGTTAAGGATAACATTCTTTTAACTTTATATTATGATGTTTTTAAAACATGTGTTGCCTTTTGCATGGATAAGTTGACCAAAAGAAAGAAAAGGGGTTCAACTTGTGCTTTTGGCTTATTAAAACTCATGCATATAGATAAATGTGGACCTTATAAAGTTACATTGTTTAATTCAATATGTTTTTCAACATTTATTGATGAATATTCCTATTATGTGTGTTGTTTCTTAAATAAAAGCCTGAAGTTGTTTAGAAATTCAAGATCTTTAAGGCTAAAGTTGAGAACCAATTGAATATATCAATTAAGATTGTCATATTTGACTGTGGAGGTGAATATTATGGTAGACATAAGGACAAGAGAAGGTTTGTTTACCAAATATGTAGAATCATATGGAATAATGGCTCAGTTCACTATGTTAGATAGTCTTGAGCAATATGGTATAGCCAAAAGGCAAAATTGCACCTTAAATTAAATTATGATGCCACTGCAAAACATGGCTAATTTACTCGATTGCCTTTTGGGTAAAGCCATAAAGATTTCTTTATATATACTTTATTCCCAAGCAAAATAGTTTCAAAAATGCCTTTTGAAATTTGGAAAAGGTGGAAGCCTCGCTTATCTCATCGTCATATATAGAGCTGCCCTATTAAGGTATTTTCTATAATTATTATGAAGTTAAGTTCATTCTCATTGATAGGTGTAGATTATAGTATGTTTTTCTAGGTGTTTATGTTTGTATTTAAGTGTTTTCTTAGATGATTATCAGGTGTATAGACCTAGAATTGTGTTATTGTTAGTATTTGCATGTGTTTCAAGCGTTTGATTGGTTTAGAGCAACAGTCTGATCTTAATTTTCTATTTCAGGAGGTGTGAGATGTGTTTATGAGAGTATGGAAATAGGAAATCAAAGAAAGTAGAAGGAATGGCTACATGGAGGCTGGCCACAATCGTGGCATTCCTACGATCGTGGCAAGCGAACAAGCATGGCATGCATAGGTGTCTCTATCACGATCGTGCATGTGAATCATAAAGGCCACTAGCATGGCAATCTGTAGCTCATGAGATTTTTAAAGTTATAAGGTTTCAAAGCTATTTTTGGAACACAAATAAGTTGAAACACCCTAGAAGTCTCAAGTACTATTTAAAGACAAAAGAAACAACAAAAAATGAAGCAACCACTATATTCAAAGAAGATCAAAAGGAGACATCATATGAAGCTCCAAAAAATCCAAATTTCCATATTAATACTCCAACTAGTTTTTCTTTCATTTCCCTTCAATTATTTCATTTTCTTAAATTTTTATTTGGATTATTATGATGTTAAACATGATTATGAGTTTCTAAATTCATATTAAGGATTATTCTTGATCTATTTTTTTGAACCTTATTCTTGTTGAATTCAATACATCTATAAATGCTTTGTGATAATTGTGATGCTTATACATGGTAATAAATCGAGAGAGTGAATCAAGTCACATGTGTTAAGGTGCATAATGATAATTGGTAGCTTAATAGATCCGCAATTATCAGATTAATTAATAATTGAAGAGAGATCTTAATCATGAATTAATTATCCTTAGGATTGCTTCAAATCAAATTGAATAGTTAGGAGTAGTTTTATAAATTGATAGATTACAATTCTATTAGTATTGATTTTAATTCGAATTACTTGATTAGATCTCGAGGGAGGGTAATCAAATCCTTAGGATATCTAAGATTAAGCATAATTGGATAAACAATAATAAAGGGAGACGAAATAGGGATCTAATAATTCCTAAATTTCCAACTTTGATCATATTCAATTTTTATTACCAGCTGACTTATTCAATTGATTCATTGTTTCAATTTTTATAATTGATTTTAATTCAAATAAATCTTTAGAACCTTATACAAAGTATTAATCAAGTTGTTTGGTGTCTAATTAGTCCTTATCGGAATGGTACCTTTCGTTATACAAGTTACGATCTATATATTTGTGGTATTAAAAGTTTGTATTTAAAACTTATCAACAAGTTTTTGGTGCCATTGTTAAGGACTATATAACATTTTTGTACAATTTGAATTCCTTTGATTTAAGTATTTAAATACCTTTTCTTGTGTGATTGCAGTGCATGAAAAGAAAAATCACTTGAAGTTTAAGCAAAGTAAAAGACATATCAACTCTAAACATCACAAATCAGGAAAGAGACATCTGAAGAGCTAAAAGACAAGAAGTAATAAAAAGAACGATGGCAAAGGAAATAAATCATGGCGAGTAGCAAGACTTTATGAGGCCAGGGTTCAATACTAAACAACAAGGAATTAATTGACTACCAATGCAAACGAACACATTTGAGATCAAACCAACACTGTTGAACAAGTTGTAAGCTAACATACAGTTCATTGGGTTAGCCAATAAGGATCCCAATGCTCATTTGACTAATTTCTTAGAAATTTGTGACACCTTCTGCTATAATGGGTTGTTGGTAGATGCAGCCAAGAAAAGGCTCTTCCCCTTAACATTCAGGGATAAAGCTAAGGCATGGTTGAAGTCACCCAACCCAGCAAACATCACAACATAGGAGTAGCTGGTTAGAGTATTTTTGGATAAGTACTTTTGTTTGACTAAGACAAAAAGTCTTATAAAGGAAATTACTAATTTCCAATAAAATGAAGGGGAGTCTTTATATAAAGCGTGAGAGCAATATAAAGAGTTGTAAAGGAAATGTTCGCATCACAAGTTATCGAGGGAGTTCCTTTTATAAATATTTTATAATGGATTTAATCCACCCACGCGTGGCACCATTGATGCAGCTATTAGAGGATCGTTAATGAGAAAAATAGTTGAGGAGGAAAATGATTTATTAGAGGAGATGGTGAACAACAACTGCCTTTAGACTTTAGAATGAAGAAGACAGTAATCAACCTTTCGAGATCAAAAGGGAATGAATACTATATATTCTATGATAAAATTGTAAGCTAAATTCGTCAAATTAACTAAGAATTGAACAACCTGAAAGCCACTTCTTCCTCTCTGCTCAAAGTAATTCAACACAGATGTGAGCTATACGGTCAAGAGAGCCATATCATAGTTGTTTGTTTCTTAGTGTAAAACAATAATATGGGACAAATCAACTATATGGGGGCACAATTTGTTCAGAGAGGTAACAATCCTTATTCAAGCACATACAATTATGGATGGATGAACCACCCAAATTTCTGTTAGTCTAACAATGTAAGGACCCAATCGAGAACTCAAGGCCTACCGAGATTTCCACAAGATAAGTCTAGTTCATGGGATTCAAAGATGGACAAGTTAATTGTGACTTTAGAAGAGATCTAAAACAGGATAGAAACAAAATTCAATCAAATAGTTAAGAATCATGGATTTTCTATTGACAATCTAGAGGTTCAAGTAGGCCAGTTAGCCAATGCATTGTCTACACGAAGTGTAGGGAGTCTCTCAAGCAATATTGAAGCAAATCTAAGGGGGTAACTTAAGGCTATTACACTTAGGAGTGAGAAAGAGCTAGAAAAACTAGTAGAAAAATAAGTTGGACCCCACCTTATAAAAGACTAAGAGAAGAAGAAAATGCATAAAGAGAAGAATAAGGATCCTCCCTATGTTCCTTCTTCTCCATATCCACCAAAACTTTTGTTCCTATAGAGACTTTAGAAGAACAAATTGGATGCATAATTTGCAAGTACGTGAAAAAGCTGAAGATATGGCAAATTAACTTGGCTTTTATGGAGGCTTTGGAACATCTTCCTAAGTAAGAGATGTTCCTTAAAGATATACTATCAAACGAGTGGACTTAGGAAGATAACCAAATGGTTATGCTAATGGAAAGCTACAGTTCCATCATCACTAGCCACATGCCATCAAAATTAAAGGGCCTAGGGAGTTTTATGATACCTTATGTTATTGGTGATTTAGAATGCATTGAATGTTTATGTGACTTAGGTACAAGTGTTAACCTTATGCCTTTATCAATCTTTAGGAAAATGGGGCTAGGCAATTTGAAGCCAACATCTATATTGATTCAGTTGGTGGATCAATCAATCAAGAAACCATTTGGTAAGGTGGAGGACGTCATCGTCAAAGTAGAAATTTTCATTATACCTGTCGAATTCGTGGTATTAGAATTTGAAGAGGATAGGAATTGCTCACTCATTCTTCAAAGGCCATTCACGAATATTAAGAGAGCTTTGATTAATGTTCATAAAGGCAAATTGATTCTTCAAATAGGTCATAATCAACCAGAGTTTAACATGAACAAACTCTTGAAGAATCTGAAGGACAACAACTCTTATTTGAAGATAGATATAGTGGACGAATGTATCAAAGAGCAAGAGGAGAGCTATATTAAAGAAGCAAGTTTTGAGAAATTTGATAGTAAGGATGGAGGAGAGAAGGAGGACGTAGGTGTTCCATCACATTAAGAAATTTTAATGAGAATAGAAGCACTTGTACTACCCTTCATTGTAAAGCCACCAACTCTTGAGCTGAAGCCTTTACCTATACACCTTAGATTACCTCCCTATGTTAGGGACAAACTTTACCCATCATTATCTCAAACCAGATAGATAAGGAACAAAAGAGCAAGGTGGTAAAGATAATTAGGAAGTAGATGAAGGCCATGGGATGCTAAATACCCAAAATAAGTGGAATAAGTCTTAATATGGTCATGCATAAGATTAAACTCAAAGAAGGAAGCAAAGCAATGAGGGAAAGACAATGAAGGTTTAACTCTAATATGAAAGAAGAGATTAAGAAAGAGGTCTTAAAGTTGTTAGATGTGGATATCATCTACCTAATTTCGAATAGTGACAAGTCAACTCGGTGTAATGTGTACCTAAGAAAGGAGGTATGATGGTAATGGAGAGTGAAAGTGGTGAAATGATTTCTACTCGAACAATCACAAATTGGAAAGTCTGTATTGATTATCGAAAGCTCAATAAGGTGACTAAAAAGGATCATTTTCTTAGTCCATTTGTGGATCAAAAGATTGAAAGGGTGGGTAGTCATGCATTTTACTGTTTCTTTGATAGATATTCAAGCTATAATCAAAATTTTATCTATCTAAAAGATCGAGGAATGATCACTTTTACATGTCCTTATAGAGCCTTTGCCTATAAACAGATGCCTTTTAGGTATGCAATGCTCCAGTAACTTTTCAAAGGTTTATATGTTTATTTTTGCAAATATAATTAAGTGCATAATGTAAATATTTATGGATGATTTTTCAATTTTTGGAGACTCTTTTGAGCATTATATGAGAAATTTGGATAGAGTTCTTCAAACATGTGAAGAGTAAAACTTGGTTATAAACTGAGAGAAATGTCACTTCATGTGCACAAGGGAGTAGTATTGGGATATAAGACATCGTGCCAAGGAATAGAAGTGGATAGAGCTAAGACATTTGAGACTTCATAAGACATGCTAGATTTTACTGTCGCTTTATTAAGGACTTCTCTTTAATTCCTAAACCTCTTACAAATCTTTAAGTTAAAGATATGTGTTGGATCCCGTTTTCGGAACCCAACTCTCTTGACTATCATACCGTCGTACTCGAGCGTGGCTCCTTGCTTAACACGATTTCTCATCAGTTT
>JANITX010000002.1:18756846-18778439 GCA_027564395.1 Erythroxylum ulei
TGCTGCAATCTTGGAATTAATTATTTTTGACCGGTTTCCAAGGTCAATTTCTAAATCGAACGACAGAGCCGCGATCACCTATTCTCTTGTATCATCTAAGGATGCATTTAGAATGATTATGACAATAGTGACTCATTTTGATATAGAAGTACATCAGATGAACATAAAAAATGCTTTCTGAAAGGAGATCTTTGTAAAGAGGTCTATATGGAATAACTTAAAGGATTTCAGGTTCAAGACAGAGCTAACATGGTTTGTATGTCAGTTTTGTAGCCTGAGGAAATCCATATATGTTTTGAAACAAACCTCCAAACAATGGTACCTAAAGTTTGGTGAGGTTGTTACCTCATTTGGCGTTGTAAAAAATAAAGATGAAAGATGCTTATATCAATTACAAGGTTAGGGGGAGCAAAGTTATCTTTCTACTTTTGTATGTGGAAGATATCTTCTTGATTTAAATGATTTGATCATGTTGTATAAGTTTAAGCATATTTTGGCAGTTAAGCATTTTAACATGAAGGAGCCTGGTGAGACATCTTTTGACTTAGGTATTTAGATTCATTGGCATAGATCTTAATCCTTGTTAGGTCTCTCATAGAGAGTATACATTGGGCGAGTGTTGCAAAGGTTTAATATAACTGATTGCAATCCTATTGCAACACCAATTTCTCATGGTGAAATATTATCTTTAGCTCAATGTCCAAATAATGATACAAAGAGAGAGGCTATGAAGCATGTATCTTATTCTAGTGTAATTGGTAGCATGATGTATGTCTATATTTGCACTATGCTGAACATTGCATTTATTATTAGACTGTTGGGTTAATATTTGGTTAACCTAAGAACGGACCACTGAAATGTAATCAAATGACTATTGAGATATTTAAAGGGAACTAAGGATAATGTGTTGGCTTTCAGGAAAGTCAACAATCTAGACCTTATAGGTTATACATATTCAAATTTTGCTATATGCCTAAATGATAGGAAGTCCACATCATGATATATTTTTATATTAGCATATGGTGTAGTATTGTCGAAGAGTGTAAAGTTGACACTGGTAACTTCCTAACTATACATGCAAAGTTTGTGGCATGCTATGGGCTACTTCATAAGCAGTTTGTCTCAGGAACTTGATTTATGAGTTGTTTGTGGTTGATTCAATGACTAAACCAATTCAGTTATATTTTGATGATCATTTTATTGTATTGTTCAATAACAACAATTGGAACATCAAAGGGTCTAAGCATTTGGAAGTCAAATATTTGACTATAAAGGAATTAATACAGAAATGTGACATTGAGGTAAAATATTTGACCACCGAGTGCATGCTTGCTGATCCTCTAACTAAAGGACTTTGCCCAGTTATTTTTTAGCAACATGTGTATAGTATGAGGTTTAAAGTCCTTAAACACTGTTAGTTGAGGATTACTATATTTGCTATGATACATTTGTACAGATTTCATGTATTATGACATTAGATTTTTGTACATATTCATGATCATCATTTTGTTTTTAGTCATACAACTTGTGGTACATTGTCATAATACATGTGAATGTCTTAAGGTCGATCTCAAGCATTTAAAAGGCCATTAGGCATATATACACAAATTGGTCTTGAGTCTCTGTCTTCAAGACACATATACATACATATATAAATCCATGGATTTGACAAGACATAGGGGATACAAGTATTTAATCCCATAAGGATAAGTATTTAATCCTATAAGGGTTTTCTCTAATGCAGTTTTACATTCAATAAGAAAAAACAAATTTCTCTTATGCAATTTAGCATACAGTTCAGAGAAATTGAAACCAACAAACGAAAATATGATACATTTAAGATCAAATAGGTATCATTATAGTTTGCCACACTCTATTTGTTCATTCATGTTAGTGAGGTATTAAATATGTGTGATTGTATTGGATTTGTATTGCATATGACACCTGCATTTGATATTTTCCAATATCGAAAACCTTGCAGTTTAAATTGGTTAACCTATACATTGATTTTGGATAACCACTTTTTCTGATTTTATTATTGTTATAACTATTGCAATTAATATTTGTCAAAGGGAGGTAATGTTAGTGATTTTGTTAAGTGGACAATTATTAATTATGAGTTTTTTTTATCAACTTAGGGATTTTTTGATTCCACTTCTATTTTTCTATTATGGTTTTTAGTTTTCGTCTTTTATTTTCAGTTTCAGTTTTTCTTTTAAATAAAAACAAGAACTTATTTAGTTTTTAATGTCAATATTGTTATATTTTTATCATTGATAATAATTACATATTATATAGAACCTAAAGATAAATTTATTTTAATCTCTTTGATAATATTTATCAATAAATTATTAAAGATAATAAATAAGCCTAATAAAGGATCTAGTTCGATGGGCTAAAGTCTAGTGAGAAAAATAGGCCCTAACAAGTGTAGACTGATTATGTATTGGGCTTATAATAGGGAGGTCCAATAAAATTACTAAAATAGCTACTAAAGTCTCCTGTTGCCTGCTTAATTAAGTTCGTGGACATTTAATTTCTCTGATCCGTTAAATGTGTCACACATTAAGAAAGGAACAGAAAAATGTTAACGACATAAATATACATAACTTTCATAACAGTTAATCAAAAGTTTTAGGATCTTGTTCAATTGTTGAGGAATTTGTTCACGTTGTTCAGGAGCTTGTTCGTCAAGCAATGGATGTCAAAACAATTATTTTTTTTTCTCATTTTCTCTGTTAATATTAATATAAGTTCATTGTCGATCCGTGGTCTAGAATTAAACTTCATGTTATAACTAACACTAACGACGTATTGTCTTTGTTTAAAATGTCCCACTTTTGTACAACGAAGTCCTTGACTTTAGGAAATTAAAAAGAGCATGATTGGGTAGATAATTTAGTACATATTTCGGGTTCTTTTCTTCTTCTTCTTTTTTAATTCCTACAATAGTTGATTGTAATTCTTTTCAATTTGATGTCATTACAAAACAATTAAGATATTATGAAAATTTTATCCTTCTTATCTTAAGTAGATTATTCTCCATAAAAATAAACAATCATTTTCAATTTATTTTTAATTTAACTTTCTATAAAATATTATTTTATAATAAACATCTAATCCTTTTTTAAGTCTTAATACATAAATATGAAAAAACTAAAACGAAAGAAAGTAAAAGGACTAGAAAATGAAAGAGAGATACAATCAACAAGATAGGAGTTAAATTAATATCAGTTTAGTATTTAAAAAAATAACTAAATTATTGTTTTTTTACTGACGGAATATGACTTGCAAATAGGAGTGGTAAAATATGCCCGACCTAACCCGTGGTCAATAGGTTAGGCCCGGTCAAATTGGGCCTCGGGCTAGGTAATTAGGGTTAAGGCTTCCTCGGGCTTGGGTCAAGCCTTAAGATTTAGACAACAAGCCCAAGCCCAGATCAAAGCCCAATATGCTCAAACAAACAAAACAACATAATTTTATTTTTTAAGCAAAATAACGTTGTTTTGTTTTAAACAAAACATAGTTACATTTTGCTTCAGAGGCAAAATGAAGTAATTTTGCTTTAATCATAACGGTTACATAGAAAGTGAAAATAACTTCGTTTTGGTTTACTAATAACAACTACGAAGGGACGTTGTTTTACTTTTAGTTAATTTCCAGACACACGACGTGCCTTCTCCTTTCTTCTTCATTTCTTCTTATGCTCTTGAAACTCTGTTCAGTTCTTCAATCTTCACTCCCCGCACTTCTTCTCTATCTCTCTCATCAATGTACGCTCTCTCAGCTCTCTGGTTGGTCCTCGCACATCCATTACACCACTAGTCACCACTCACTAGTGCTATTAACTAACCAACGTATTAATAAGTAAGGTACTTTTATTATTCATATTTGGTTTATTATTCATATTTTATTGTTTGGAAAGTATTGTATTGAGTAGTTATTATTTGTAGTTTGATGATTTAGCTAATTTATGATTTGTACTAATGGCAATATGGCATAATGCATGTTAGGTGTTTGATGAAATGCCCCTGCGTTTCTATTCTTTTTTTTCTTTGTTGTAAATGGATGTTTGTTTGTAGTTTTCAAATTTTAAATTCTCTTGCTTCTTTCCTTGAATTCTTTAGTTGCGTTTAGTTTCTTTCGTACCATGGCATATAGATGACGTTGTTGAACTCAATTGTAAAGATAATAAAATGCATATATTCTAACTATAAAGTTGTTTTGGTTATCCATGAAGGTCCAGACAAGTTGGTGAGCTATCTCTTACTCTTTTTTTTTAATTTGCTAATGAGTTGTAAATAGGGAGCCTTAAGGCTTAAAATTTTGAACGAGAAAATTTATGGTTTTGGTTTTTGTGACATAAAACTATCTCCTTAACTACCACTGTCAACATCTTTTGTTGTTGCCTGTACTGCTCTCCTGTTAGAGCTCTAACTCTGCCTCTGTCCTATCCATTGCCTCATCCTATTATTAGGGTTAAGTTAGAAACTGAGGAAGAGACAAAGTTGAGAAGTTTGGTGTCACAAGCGAGAGATATATAATGTGGAGTTTGTGGAATGATTGAAGAGATATTTGATCGAAAGTTTGAATGCAATGAAGTTGTTAGGATGTAAAATCTAATAACAGTGGTAATATAATGTGTAAAGGAAGACAAGGATGCAATATTCACTATAATTAATGTAGTTAAGATGCTTTTGTACAACTTGTAAGATGGTCTTTCTTAGTCTATCACCTTTTGCTAGAAACGTAAAAAAGAATCTTCTTGTTGTAATTGTTGGCTTCCTTTTCTAGTTTTAAGGTCATTACTTTAGGTAAAAAAAAAGAGACAAAGAAACTTAAAACTCTTCATTTTAGGTAGAAAAAGGAAATCAAAAGCTAGAGATAACAATATTAGAAAATGATGAACCTTTTCTTTTGGTTTTTAACATCTTTATCTTAAGAGTTTTCAACTTGAACAATACTCTCATTAGTAATTGATTGGATTTTAACAAAAAATTTATCATTTCCTTACAAGTAAAAGGGCCTTGTAATTAATTAAAGAGCTTGTAATATTTATCTTGAAGTTGATTGACAAAAACTTAACAAATATCACATACTAATTAGAACTTAAACATAGCACATTATTAATAAATATCCTGTAACCAAAAATAGAAGATAGGCATGAGAAGTACCTATTACTAATTCTAATTCACTCTATCATCTCAAAACAATGACCTAAGTTGTTCCTTTCTTCTACAACATATAATAACTTATTGGTAGTTTTCTTATCATAAATAAGTTTGACGTTTTTCCTATTAAGGAGGCCAATAAACCAATATTAAAGGAGATATGAAGTTAATTTATAATTATGAATCCTAAACCAAATAAATAACTAAATCTAATTAATGAAAAATGACTAAAGTTATCCTTGCTTAGAACATAAAATTTGATTTTAAGTGATGCTAGTTGATCTTTAGGGAGTTGTGCAAAGAATATTAACTATTGATTTTGATGAGACTATTGCTCGTTTTGATTGTTTCTAACCTTAAGCATTTATATGTTGATTATTTCTAACCTTAAGCATTTGTATGTTGATTGTTTCAGATAGATGAGCACATTTCTTCAATAGAGAGTTGTAATCCAATACCAGAGATAGAAGTGGAAACTTCTATTCCCATACCAAGTGAAGATAAAAGTTCAACTCGAACTCAATTAAAAAGTGAAGTTTAGAATCACTTCAATAAGACTAGATTAACAAAAGGGATAAAAAAAGCAGAATATATATATTGTCAGAAGTTGTTGACTTGTAGTTCAAAAGGTGGAACGTCTCATTTAAAGAGACATGTGAATTCATGTAGTAGAAGGAAGATGGTATTAAGAGGTCAAACATTTTTTTATCTCTAATCTTATGAAAGGGAAAAATGGATTAACCAAAACAACTAATGACAACAACAGATCAAGGTATTTGATGGCTTCTATAGTTATTGGAGATGAACAACCACTGTCTATGGTTGAAAGCAATAGATTCAGAATGTTTTGTAATTCTCTACAACTGACTTTTAGGGTTTCAAGTCAGAATATAATGAAAAAGGGTATCTTGAAAATTTATGAGAATAAGAAGAGAGAGATTTTAAGAGCTATTGAGTACTAAAGGATGGATTGTCATAACAATCAACATGTGGACAATTGATAATCAAAAGAAGGGTTATATGACGGTGACCACACATTATGTTGATAATGATTGGACATTACGCAATAAACTTTTAAGGTATTTTATATTATTTAATATTGTTATCATTTACTTTTTCATTATGTTATGAATTTATGATTGATGTTGGTAATATTTGTACATGATAGGTTCATTTATGTGCCAACATCACATACAAGTGAAAAGTTGACAACCGTGTTGAAAGACTATTTGATGGATTTTAACATCGATAGCAAAGTATCCACCATCACAATCAACAATTGTAGCACGAATGACGCTATGATTGAGAAATTGAAGAGCAAGATGCAGGTTGAGAGCTTATTGGTTGCTTGTAGGTTATTTCATATATGTTGTTTTGCTCATATTCTTAACTTGATTGTGAATGATGGGTTAGACATGATAAAGGAAGCAATAGATTGTATTCGAAATAGTATTCTATTTTGGCGTAGAACTCCGAAAAGAGTTGAGAAATTTGAATATGTTGCACACATTCTATGTATTCCAAGAACAAAAAAGTTAGTTTTGGATTGTCCAACCAGATGCAACTCAACTTTCAAGATGTTATAGTCGATAATCCCATATGCTGAGGTGTTTATTAGACTAAGGGAAAAAGATTCTCAGTATATCTGCGTGCCTACAGAAGATCAATGGGGGTTGGCTAGAGAACTTTATATGAAGTTGGAATTATTTTATAAAGCGACTAAATTGTTCTTGGGAACAAATTATCCAACTTCGCATTGTTGCTTTAACACTATGTGTGACATAAAGATGCTTTATTACTGTGGATGTTTGACTCTAATGAGGTTATTTAGATTATGGCAGAGCATATTATGGAGAAGTTGAGTTCTTATTAGTCTATGATTGGATATATTGTTGCAGTGTTAAATGTGATAGACCTGAGATACAAGATGGATGAGGTTACTTTTATTTATGATGCATTTTACGGTGATCGAGCTTAAGAATATGTAGATATCATTAAGAATTGCATAATGATTATCAACCCAAAATGGAAAAAACTCATGATCGGGATCGAATTAGTTTAGGCAGTTCAATTTCAGGTACAGTTTCAAGTTTGACCTCATCTTCTAACTGAAGATTATCACTTTCTCTTTTAAAATTATGAAAGAGAAAAGAGCTAGGACTTCTTATAATAAGATGGAGTTAGATAAATATTTGACTGAAGATTGTGTGCTTGAAGATGAAAGTGAGCAATTTGATATATTATTATGGTGGAAGAATTGTGGAAATACTTTTTTGATCATGCAAGTCATTGCATGAGACTTATTAGCTATTCCATCGTGCTTCAGGATTTGTTTTTAGAACTAGTAGTTAGGTTATTACTCCTCATCGTGCTCGACTTCATATATATATATATATATATATTGATTTTATCTATTTTATATTATCTTACCTAATATTGTATTTTTAATTTTCTGTTAATACAACCACATAAATCAATACAGAGGTGACTAGTCAAACTAATCGACCAATTGCACGATATTTTGCTCAAATATATGAAGATGAAGGTATATTTAATTATTTATTAATTATTTCCATATCCTAAATATTTCATTAATTTTTATATTACATTACTAAATATAATATTTGTATATACATATAATTTGATTTCAGTTTATCCTCTCCAATCTCCAGTATCCAATTTTTAATCTTTGTCTGTCTGTCATGATATCATTTTAATTTTTGTAAATTATATCATTTTTTGTAAAATGATTTGGATAATTATTCGTGTACAATAAAGATTACTATAGTTAATAAGTTTGGTTTTTATCATTTCTCTCTTTTAATAATTAATTATTTATTTAAGTAAAAATAAAAATGGTAATTAATTGAATTGAAATTCCTAACTATAATTAACTTAATCAATTGAATTGAAATTCTTAATCAATTGAAATTTCTAATCAATTTTCCTAATTAATTTGCCTAATCAAAATTTCTATAAATTCCTAATCATTTGTATCACTCTATGTAAGTTATTATATATTCATTCATTATAAAATCTCAATTGAAATTTCTTTTCAATTGAAATTCGTATCTATAATTAACCATATTGATCACTTCAATTATAATATTTTTTATTTTCTATAATCATATCCTCCATCATTAGTTAATTTAATTTCATCTTATTAATTCTATCACAGCATGTATGTTATTATATTATTCATTTATTATAAAATTTCAAACCCTTTGAGAATATGAAAATAAAATTTCCTGTTTCCACTCAACCATTAAATCTACAATTTGAACATATAATTGTACATTTATATTTTCATATGATTATCATTGTCTACCCTATTATGATTGTTCCATCATAATAATTGTAAAAAAATAAAATTTTATTCAACATTATTATTAATCACAATTTGTGTACTATAATCCCTTAATCAAGATTACAAGTTACAATAACTTTAACCATTACCTAATAAGTAATAACTTACTTGACGGTAGGATTAGCCTGGAACATTGGATCATGAAATTATGTTTTTGTTGTTATAAAAATAATAATATAAAATATTATATTAAAGATAATGTAAAATATAAATGCTGAATTGTTTCATTATAATCACTCATTGTTACTTTATAAGTTCCACTTAAAATGATCAGAATTAATTACAATGATTATTATTATATATTTAAAAATTGGCGATTTAGTTGATCATTCAAAAAAGAAAAAGAATCTATTCACATAATGTTAAATATTTTTCATGAAATTATTAAAAAATTGACAAATTCCAAGCATGTATATAATATATATTCTTCTATCAAATTCTAATTATTTTATTTTTGAACTAAACACGTTTAAAGGTCTTATGACATCTATTTTTTAATAAGAGATAAAGATATAATGTCAATGAAAAGTTATTATTAAATTCAAATTAATTAATTCAATTTAAATGCTTATAAATTTGTATTTTGTAAATATATCGGTATCAATATAGCTTCAGTTAATTAAATTGATAACTTTAATTTTAATTTTTGTTGTTTATAACTTTATTTTTAATTTTAAAATTAAAAAAATTGAACCTCGGCCTGATTGGACCTTGGGCTAGGCCTGGCCACTTTCTGCCACGATATTATGATTATAATTATTTTATAGTGTTTCTAGCGTGACATTATGATTTATACCGGAGTAAAATTACTTAAAAAGTTCTAATACTATATTTATCTATTCAAGTTATATTTAAGTGTGGTATTTTATCTTAAATTAATAATTTATAGAAAATAGTTTCTTCTTATTAAGGAGTTTGTGGTGCGCACTTTATTTATGAACTTTCCATTTATTCATTTGAACAACTAAAAGGAGCGACAACATTAGTACAACGTTGATTATCATGTGTCTATGTTGTGTGGTTTACTTTCATTTTCTTGAAGAATTAATTAAAGAGCATGATTTAGTGGATATTAGTGATTTTTATTCAACAAGAAGTTTATTTTTCATGAAAATAATATTTTTTACATTATCATTATGGTTAATAAATAATAATCACTAAATAACAACTACCACTTTTCTTATTTTTCATAATTGTATCTGTTGAGGTTAATCCCTTAAGATATAAGATAAGTATGATTAGCATGTGATGCTGACGCTGATGCTCGTGTGAATGTTGTATAATATTAAGATTTAAGATTAGCTAATCTCCTTTAAAACCCTTCACTCTAATTCTTATAAGGTATTTTAAATAATTAAGAATAACTATAATATATTTTTAAAATAAAATAAAACAATTTGGAAATCTGCATCTTTTTAAAAAGGAAATATACCTCTTTTCCCTTTATATTACATGTGTATATTTCAGCTTTTTGGGATGAATTTAGCATCCGTGTGGTTGAGCTTTTGGGAGTGGAAAAATACCTTTTTTCACCGCAAAAGTTATTTTTAAGAAAAATGAGCGTTTGACCGTAAAGTTTAAAAGTAATTTTTTTTAATAGAAATGACTTTTTTAAAAGATAAAATATAGATTTTTAAGAAGTTCAAATTTAGAACTTTTCAGAAAAGCCCCCCTTATTTGAGCTTTTTTCGGGTAGATTATTTTCCATCACTTACGTTTATAACGTTTCTCGATTTGTTGCTTCCATTTCTCAATCTGTTGGTGTCATTTTTGTCCCTGTCGCTGCTGAATCCTTGCTAAATCCCTAATCTATCTTTGTCATACAGTAGATCTTTATCAAACAATCTACTGTAATAGTTTACTATATGAAGCTTTTTTAAAAAAGCTGTTATTTTAATTGACAGTCAAACAGTCAATTAGCTTCTTAGAAAAGTTCTTCTCAGAAAAGTTTTACTAGCAAAAGCTATAATGATATAAGCCTATCCAAACAGGCACTTAATTTTTTTGATTAGAGTTTTCAAAAAATTTAAAAACTAAAATAAAATGAAAATATGAGAAGACTTTCTTAGTAGGCCCATGTTGCTAGCTCTGTGCTTGAATCTAAGCCCATTTATGCTTTGAATTCAACTGACAAACCGAGTTTGATATACATCGTTAACAACGAAACTGGGAATAGAAGCTCTGCTCAATAGTCAATAAATGAAGGCAATATTGGCAGAGTCTCGATTTGTCCGAAGTTCACTATGCTTCAACCTCCTTAAAATTTGTTCATTCCTTACAATTTGAAGGCTTGACATTTCTGGGATTCTGTAGAATTTTAGGGGTACTTATAGACCAAAGCTCTTTGTTTTTATTTTCTACTTGTTGCTTTTGTGTTGTTTTGCTTGTTACCATGGATTCTGTTATTAGAATTGGTTCCTCCATAGTTTTCCCTGTTTGTTCTTCGCCGAAATTGATTTCAAAAAACAAGATTAAGGTTGCTGCTGGATTTAATGGAATTGGGTCGATTACAAAAATACGTGCCATCACCCCAAATGGCTGTGTTTCTGACTCTGCTTCTCACGAGGTCAGTCGTTTTCTCATCTCCACCTTTAGATTTTTTTTTTGAATTTTTCGTTTTAAATGGAATTCAACTCTTGAGTAATCTTTGTTTTCTTAGTTTAATTCGTTATATATATGTGTGTGTGTGTATTCAAACAGGCACAGCAAATCTTTTGTCTTTGGGTAATTTACTTAACTAAAAAGTTCATTTTATTTGTTTTGGTTAGAATGATTATAATATTATTGATGTGTCATTTCTGGTGACTATGTCTCGGTATAATTGTATTCTGACAGTTATTTCAGTTAGTGGTATCAAAGGATATGGTCCTTGAGTTCTATGGCTTTGTATCAAAATTATTGTTTTGCTTATAGTAATGCTGCTATGAATGCTTAAGACATCGATTCTTTCATTTTTATTGTCAGTTTGTCAAAAACTATTTTCTGGGCACAAAGCTCAGTTGCTTCCAAGGCTTATAGAAGTTGTACTAGTTCAAGGATTTGATTGTACATACAACATGGATGTGTCTGCAGATCGTCCCCTGTCTATATAAAACAAAATTAGCTCTATAGATTTAGTGATCCAGGAATTAATGTATATTTTAAAGTATTACCATTGAAACAACAAAGGACGTTTCCAAATGCACTGCTGTTAGTATATCTAACCTTTCCTGACAGAGATTATCTTAAAATCACTAATAAATCTTCAATCAGAAGCTAACAAACAAATAGAGTGGTTTATTTATGGGAAAGGATTCATATATTTTGGGTTAAGATACAAGTCTCCTTATGTATAAACCAGTCCTCTTAAAATATTTTTGAAATTTCGCAGGTTATACCAAACATGAACTTCTGTGATATAACCAGTAGAACATAGAGACTATTTAAAGCATGAACTTTAAGAAATATTAATCCTTCTCAAACCAAATTTTCCTGCTAGCACTCTTTCTTTATTCTAAATGCTTGTTGTCCATGATTGCCGTGATTCATCGGATCCTTTCTCTGTTGTAGACTATCCATCCTACTACGCATCTGTTTTCATGTGTTTGTTGTGCATCTAATGAAAACATATTATCGTGTTGACAATTTATGCTTACAAGTTACAAATTGAACTGGTACGAGTGCAATTGATTTACAAGGAATCATTTTTTAAGTCTCAGGATGAGTCATGTTCACCAGGAGATAGGCATAGACGAAGAAGTAGTCTTGAATCTCTCTTTTGTTATGATAAACCTATACCTGAGGAAAAAATAGAGAAACCAGTTGGTATTTCCTTAGATGAAAAAGCAATTGGAAATAATCCGCGATGCACTGGTTGTGAAGCTAAAGGTGCAATTCTTTGCGCCACTTGCACAGGTTCAGGCTTATATGTTGACTCCATTTTGGAGAGCCAGGGAATCATTGTCAAAGTTCGCTGCTTAGGTGATTTCTGATTCTTTTTTGTTTACTCTTTTTACATGAAAGACCTTAGGGATGCAATCATTTTGCTTGAATTCTTTTGTCCAAATTCCATATGCTATCGCATGCATCTATTCATTTGGCATCATATTCAAAACCCTTAACCAGCTTTTCTGCATCCATATTCATTTGTCATTTGTACAACTTCTATCCAGTTTTACTATAAGATTCATTTATACCACTTTCTATGAAATTACCTTGCCATTAGACTTGTTTTCCTTTAGATCAGTGTGCCGAGCTTTCCTTGACATGAGGTTCAGAACTTCAGCTTTCATAATTGAAACCTCTTAGTTCATGAGTCTTTCAGCCCCTTTGGAGTTGCATCTGAAGATATCCATTTTGAAGTTCTTTTCGCCCACTTTTACTGGAGAGCAAAAGATATTTGCTTCTGTAGGTTCTTCTAAAGGTGCCCTTTTCAAATTTCTGTCCCCCCAGAACAAAATCATCTAATTCAATCTGCACATTTTGGTCCCGGATGTCTTTGTTGTTTTCATGAAAATTCATAGAGCGGCCAGCACTTGCTTCAGCATAAATGTAATAATTCTTAAGGACTTGGGCGACAACTTGATGAGTAAGCATTTGGCCTAGCTGCAGCTTTTTTCCCGTCATGCTTATGGTTGATTAAGAATTTGCTTATTAAACCATTGAATGTAATCATATCGACAGTTAGTCCATGGTATATGCATCCTTGAATCTTTATTACTTAAGGAGTTTAAGTAAAAATAAGACTTTGTCTTTACGAAGTGAACGTACAAACTTTTTCTTGGCAGTTTAACTATTTTGTAATCCATATTTACCTTTACAGCTCTATTTTGTTAGTTTGAGCTCACCAAGAAGATCCTATGACGCCCCTTAATAAAATCACTTCTGCTATTCATCTTCTCATCTTTGGTGATATTTCTTTCCCCAAATTCTGTTATTTGTAGAACAGAAAATTCTTCTTTGCATTTGGTTTGCATTATCATTTATAAAAGTTATATAATTGTAGAGATGAGGTTGCTTGAACAAATTCTGTTTGATGACCAGAAAATAGCCTTTTCGTGTAGAGGTTTATTTTCAGAACTTCTATCTGTGTTTTAAAACGAAATGCTGCTATTCATTTTATTTGAGTGGCTTGATTTTCTTTTGTATTTTGGATGCGTGAAGGTAATCATGATAGGCACTGCCTTATTGTTAACAAAAGACAGTGGTTGGATCCAACTTTGTGCTATTTTGTAGGTTGCGGTGGAACGGGCAACATCATGTGCTCAAATTGTGGTGGTCGAGGTCATGTTGGACCTAAGTGAGATGAAGCGACTCCCGCGATGTGCTCTATCTCTCACTAGAGCCTTTTTGCTGTAAAATTTACATGTGGTTGCATTGGTTATACTTTTAATCTTGATAACATTTTGTGAATTTGGCACTTCTCATTAGTTCATGCTTTTCTTCCCGCGTTATTCATGCCTCGCTCTCATGTTGAATGATTTTGGTTCACATCACTTTAATCAAAGGTTACATATTGATCATAACTTACCTGCCTTTGTTAACGTATGTTACCCAAGATTTCAGCTGAAAACTATAAAAAGGAACAAATTCATGAGCTGGATTTGATGGGACCCTTTGTGACCAAAAAAAAAAGAAGATTTATTCAGTTGTTTCAAAGGAAAAAGAATGTTGCCGAACAATCATCTATCGCATCTGCAACAGGAAGTTTCAACTACTGACAAATTCTCTTGCTTTCATAATCAATTGATTCTTTTATGTTGGTGATATGGCCATCTCCATACAACTTTCAACCCTTAACGTGGACCTTGACAATTTCTGTTCCGCCCAGTGATTCTGGCAGGTACCCGGCAAGATTATGCTTAGGCATGAGTTTAAGTGAGTAGTCAGTGAATTGATTGCGCGGAAATTAGTTTCCACTTACGGATCCATTAAGCTTGATATCTTTGTAGCTCTTGAATGCGGCCTGGAATCGTTGAGTCAAACCGTGGATTCTCGGAGTTCTCCGCGTAAGCAAAGTAATAAGCCGAAACACAAGATTGTGGCCAAGCCATCGCTATCCGACACTGAAAAGCACAATCAAAAGAATACCAAACTGGTTTAAGTTTCGGATCTATAAAGACATAGCTCCATTTAGGGTAAGTTGAGCTCATACCATAAAGTAGCCTATCAAGAATGCATAGATTGACACTTCTGTACAATAGCTTTTATGTATTGCAAGTGTCCATGTTCCTCCAACCAGCGTGCATATTGCACCTCCTGCTATGCCACAAAGGAAGCAGAATACACCGGTAAGATCAGAGTTGATTAATTGTTCCAACCCAGCCGTCTTTATTGTCTCCCATGCATCCATGGATGCCTGCACAAAACCTTTACTTGAAACCCCTACTTGTACAAAACCCCACCTGTTCCCATAACACACAAGTGTTGAAGCAACATCAGAGTAGCAATTGGCGCAGGAGAACAAGAACTCGTCCGTGTCCCCTGCAATCAACTTAATCGATCTTGCCAAACCCCGAATGATTGTGATCACTGGGACAATAACTGAGCCAATACAGACACTGCCCATCAAGTGTTTGATCGTGTCTCGCAAAGCAACTTGAACCTCCATCTCTGCACCACAAACAAATTGTATGTATCTTATGCGAGCAACTGTAACCTGCAATGTGTTCTTGAGCACTTGCATACTCCATGCCAGGCTTATCAAAATCACAGATATGAACAACAGGTCGATCTTCGTTCCCACAGCAGTCGCTCCACCAATGCCTGACACTAATAAGCAGGAATATAGAGTCGCTATTGTGATTGAAAGTATGACCATTACTATAGTGTTTTTAGGAGGGGAAGCTATGGACACTGATAAGACCCGGGTGGCATAATTGAACCTGGGATTCACCCAGCAAGCATAAAGTGACTGAATGATGGCAAAAACTACAGCAATTACTCCTAGTGCTAAACTTGCAGGGGAGCCAATTAATACAAACAGTATGCCAACTGCACATGTTAGCAGGGGGCTAACCCAGAAGGCAATTTTGATGGCTCCTGAGGGGTTGCAGAGAGTGATCCATTGCCATATAAAACTCACAAGTCCACCACATGCTGTTGCAGTCAAGAGAGGAAGGTACCACTTCCTGGGATGGAAGTGGTGCCTGTGCCCAAGGAGGAGACCTCGTATGTTGAGGAAGAACACCAAGATGGCAATTTAGAGCAAGTGTGCCAAGAAAAGGATTAGGAATAGCTTTTGCATGTATGGCCACTTCTTCTTTGACGTTTTGATCTGGGTGTTTGATTCTTGGACCTGCAAGAACGATATGTAATAACAGATTTCCCAAAAAATTTAGAAAGTCAAATCACAGTATCGCAATTACCAATACTGACAATCCCTTTTAACTAGGAACAAGATTATAAAGAAACTGAAAAATTCTTGAATAGGAAATGAAGATAGAAGATAGTGGAGCTGTAAGAGAGGCAAAGAGAACCTGCTTGATGGGGGCTTGAGAATATGCAAGTATATCTTCTTGACCATGGGTGAAGAAGCTGTGTGCATTAATTGCTGTAGTAGTAATATGAAAGTCTCCGCATCTCTCCATTGACGCCTTTAACTTGAATCTCCAACTCTTGACTTTTGGCTTGTGCGGCAATTTTTCTTGGTAAAATATTACAGTTTCTTGACATTCAAGATATACCAAAAATTCACAATGTGAAGAAACTTCACTTGCACACCATAGAAGTTTTTTTTAAAACTAAGTTGAGATCAATCGTTCGTATTACAGTAAGTCGCTGATGATCACGACCTAGTCTCTCTCTGATATATATATATATATACACACACACATATAAAAGTTGTAGTAGTTCATTACGTAGAAAAATGGTTGAGTACGAGATTTGGTTTTGATGATGATATACTAGATAATATATGGTGTTTAAGGTTAGAGAACGTGTAGAGAGACAGATCAGGTACTGTGACGTACCGAAAATGGTTTTTTACAGGTCCAACCCGTGATTGATCAGTTGTGTCTTGGACTTCTTTAATTGTTTATTTGTGGAAAAAGAAAGTGCAGAAGGAAAAGGTCCATTGTTTTTAAACAAAAGAGGACATGTTTTTATTAGTTCAACTGCTAGAAACTAAAAAGGTTCAAATCTGAAGGCTCATTGCAGCGATCAATTATGATTTCCACACAGGATTGCGCCAATCGAGCTGCTTTGTAGACTTGGGAAATACATCGTCCACTAACGGGAAAGCGCCACAGAGTTGGCAGAACTTCGCTCCTACTCCTCTACCAACATACTTTATAGTCACATACAAAACATGAAACTGCCACAACTTGCAACAGACAAAAAGCCAGAGGATTGGTTCCATTAGGTGGGATACACGGGGCGATGGGTTTGGAGACCAGAAAAGCTACAAAATAACGGCTTCATTACCCTGTTCCCATTCCCAAAAGAATGTTCACTCTCCTAACTTTTATCGAAACCTTATCCTTCCAAAGCCAGGACGAGATCTTATGTCTAATATTATAGTATCTTATTCTATCGTATGAATCTCAGCCATGTATTTATACAGATTCTGCGTTCATTTATACGGAACCCACGCGAGACTCGCATAAATAAATAGTTGAGATTCATATAATAGAATAAGACACCATAATATTGGACAGACAATCCGAACTCTCCAAAGTCACCTGTTCTCCCACTCATATATTTCCTCAGGAAATTAGTAGTAGTACATAAAATAATGTCGTTTTAAGGCAAGAATTGGTTGAAACACTATAATTAGGACATAAAATCTGAACCGGAACACGAGGGCCTTTAATTGGCCCTTTTCACTGGCTCATTTAAGGTTTTATGTGCCAGAAATCGAACGCTGTCGTTTCAGAAGACTTTGCGGTTTAAAAGTGATTAATAAAAACAAAAGAAAAGGTAGCGTTGGAGCTACGGCACCGTTTCTTATACAAAGAGCTGCAAATATGCATCATGATGCTTCACACATTCAATGAATAAGACAAAGAGGTCAAATTAAATTATTTTTAACAAAAATTAATTTAATTCAAATATTTTATGTCGTTTAAATGAATCATAATTGTTTTGAAGAAGTTGAACTTCAACTTTAACTTAACAGATCGATTAATACTCTTTTAAAAAAATTTAATATGATATTTTTATTACCTTTTCGTGCGCCCCTTAACTAATTACGTATACCTCCTTAGTAAAAGGATCCTATAAATTGAGCCTATGCTCTCTCCCAAATTCTCTTCTTCAAATCCAAACTTCTAAGCTTATTCACCACTTTTCCATGTTTACCTAATCCCAACCACGCTTTCATCGCCAAAACTAACAAACTTGCATGTTGCCCTCCACCATTTCTTCGTTCTCAAACCCCCTTATGCATTTGTTCATATTCTTGTATTCCAGCTCTTTACAAACGAATGCTCGAGATGAATCCAAGAGTCTTCGACCTTAGTTCCTTGAACTTGTTTATTTTCTTTCTTATTCTTTTTCCACTCGATCCCTTCTTGTACAATTACAGAGCCATGTGCTAACAATAAATGCATCATTAAACACATCCAACAATCAAGATCCATTTTATTTAAAGCATAACAAGATTAAAGAAACATACCTCCAACACTTGGCATTTGCACCATTTCCATACTCCAACAAACCTATCAAAGAGAGAAAAACAAAAACCTTTACAAGAGAGCTTGATGGTAGAAGACCCTTCCTGTTTTTCACCCAATACATACACAATGTATATGACTTGAAACAACCACACCTTATGTCATGTATATGACATGTTCTACCCTAAGGGGTAGAAATGGGCTGATTGTCTCATTATTAATTGGATGATATAGACCATAGTTTAATGGGCCAACATATAGTAATTAGGGTACTACCATGTGCCTCAAATGCAATTAGCAAATTAACCATCCCATTACGGTTATTAAATATACATTAGGAAATTCAATTTGTGGTTAGGCATATGGAATTAAATTGTGATTATATTAGCCCACTAACGTGTATTATTTCTAACACCATGTTCATGAGTTTTAATGGAAAGCACACAAATAAATAAAATAAAACCCACGGCTCAACCCATTAAACCATTAAATTGAGAAGCCTTCTTCTTCTCCTTTATATTTCTCTCAACTATTTCCAGCTAGTATGTATCTTAATGTGCCATTTTTCTGCTGCATGTGAAAATTTTCTTATATATTCTCTCATTTTGATTGTTTTGCAATAAATTGTATAGGTTAACAACTCCAAAATCCTTTAAAACATAGATAAAATTCTAGCAATTATTTTTATGTCTTTTTTGTGATTTTTGATCATCCTACATTAGTTTATAGTTGGATTGTATGTTGTGGTTATTTGTGACAAATTGAAGTCATGGAAAGAGATAAGAAAATGAAAAAAAAGGTGGTTGGAAAATGAGAAAAGAAGAGGAGATGGGAGAAGAGGATAGGGAGAATAAGATGATTTTTTGAAAAATTTAAATTGCATTAAGAGGCAAAAGAGGAAATGCAAATAGTTAAGGGTAAATATGAAATTTATTCCAAGAAGGTTATTTTTGGTATTAATTGAATACATGGGGGTAAAATAGGACTTTTAATTAGCTAAGGGTATTTTAGTAATTTTGGTTGTTAGGATAGTAAGAATATTATTTTTATAATTAATAATAAAGTAGAAAAGAAAATAATGCTAGATTATTTGGTGTAATTGAGTTGGAAATTTTCTTAAATTAGTCTAATAGAATTTTGTAATTTTTAGTTTCAAATGTCCGATAATGGAGTAAATTGAACTATAAATTAGTTGAGTATAAAATAGAGATAAGGATAACCTTACACTTTACTTTTAGAGTAATGTATTTTTTATTATTAATAAATTATTTTTAGCAAATGATATTTTGAATTAATTTTTAATTTAATTAATGATTAATAGTTACATATATGAATTATGTTTATTTTATTTCAAAAAAATTAATGAAGAAAAAGGTGTATCACTTTTTTATGTTTATTTTATTTCAAAAAAATAATGAAGAACAAGGTGTATCACTTTTATATTTTGTTACGTTTTATAAGGTGTATTGCTTGTTAATTTGATGAAAAATGTGTTGATTAAATAGAGACTGACTGATAAAATGTAGTAGATAATTGGTGTAAATTTAGAAATTGTGGCTTACCTAGGATTGGTTTTATTCGATGGTCATAGATTAATGAGTTGTTTAGAGATGAGTCAGCGATAGCTAGGTATTTATCTATGGAGCAGGTATCGGCGTATCCTGAATCTCGGGAATGTCCTATGTTGATGACTAGGCACTAGAGTGGTAGCGAGATATTCAAAGACTTAGGGATATCTTATGTCAATGACTAGGTATTGGAGTAGTATCGGAGTACCAAATTAGAATGAGAAAGTGAGGTACCCTGCGTCGAATTTTATACATTTAATTATGTTTCCACTTGTGAGAGATTATGTTGAGCAGAGATGAGTAGCAGACAATTAAATATAAGCCTACTAGGTTAAGTAAGACCTAGACAATTCAATTTATTATGGGATAATTCTTAAATGGTAGTTATATATTAATGTTTGTGTTAATCGTTGTTTGGTAAAATTTTGAAATGTTTGTTAATTGTTTAGATTAGACTGAGTAATGATGTGTATCTTTGCATTATATGAATGTTTTAATTACTTGACTAAATTTTATTTTTATATATTGAGTTATTTGATTTTAAAGGTACGATTCATTACCCTTAGTAAGTAGGCAGTTTACCCTTTGCTACTATTTTTTTAGGAGATCAAGTGATTGTCGATAACCTAATATATGTAATTGACAGAATGGAGATTAGGTGGGGCTAACTGGTTACTTGAGTAAAGCTATTTGAGTATATATTTTTTAAACGACGTAAAATATTTTTTAACAAAATAATTTTTTTCAACATTTTCAAAACAATAACATTCTTTTCAAATTAAACTTTTTTTTAACAAAATTTGATTAACTCAAATTTTTTATGTCGTTTAAAAAGAATCTTATTGTTTTGAAAATGTTGAACTTCAATTCTAACTCAACAGATCGATTAATACTCTTTTAAAAAATTTTACTATGACATTTTTCTTACTTTTTTGTGCGCCCCTTAACAAATTACGCATACCCACTTAGTAAAAGGATCCTATAAATTGAGCCTATACTCTCTCCCGAATTCCCTTGTTCAAATTTGATAACGCATGCCATTGATTCAGTCCTAACAGTCAAACTCCATGATTTCAGCTACATAATATTAGCCTTAGAATCTTCTATTGTAATTACATTTCCATGTTTATACTTTCATTTCTTGTATAAATAGCTGTACAAATCGTTTACAAAAAATATACAAAAAGCAACACAATTCTTCTCTATCATCTTTCACTAAGCAAGGGCACAGTTCAATGATCAAAACCAGTCGAATTTCATAATCTTATTCCATAACCAACACTACTTAAGAAAGGATAACTAATCACTTGCTAATTTGATACCAAGTTTTATTAGTGTAGGCAACCCCCAGGGGTTACAATGTCATGCAGCATGAAGTTCATATTACCTAGAATTTGAAGTACCTCTGCCAAACTTTATCTCTTTTGAGGTGCTATCTTTAACTCTAATTTTTATTATTTATTTTATTGTTTTAAAAATCAGACAAAAAGTAAACCGATAAGATAAGAAATTTTTAGGCCCCCTTATCCTTCTTTAACCTAAATACATCACATCCTTCATGCCAGGAAGATCGAAACATTCAAAGTTAGATATGCTATTTCAACAAACAAAAAAGAACCGTTTAAATCAGTAAGCAATTCTTTTGCCCATTACTTTTTTCCTACCATTTTTTATATTTATAATTCTAAAATTTTCGTTTCTTTTTTTCCTGCTTATTACATTTTTCCGAATTTACTTATCAAATAATTTGCACATTCATGGATTGATTTCATTATTTTAATGACAGATATGAATTCCAGCTATTTCGAACGCAAGAAGTATTTGAAAAATGCCATAAAAGAGACATATGATCATCAAAATGAGCTAGAAGAATTACTTATTCGATACCATGCAC
>JANITX010000002.1:18791515-18808246 GCA_027564395.1 Erythroxylum ulei
TTGATTAAAGAAAAAAAAATGTACACGGATTCGGATTAGTATAGTCTTAGGGTTTCCAACGCGACGCTTCCTAAAGTATTTTCTGAGATATTTGTTTCAGATGTCGGGAATTTTGTTCCGATTCTTTCGCTTTAAGATTGGATTTGCCTTTGTTTTCGCTTCCACATTATGCTTCGCTCTTTCATTTTGCGTTTGCTTTTGATTTGTTTGCTTTGACTCCGTTCTTTGGTTTATGCCTTCCGATTCGATCGATTTTGATTTCGTTTTCGCAATCGGGTTGGGTTCCAAAAACGGGATCCAACATTATCCCGGGCCTATAAAACGTTAGGAATGGGCTTGGTTGGACCCATAATAATCTCCCCCTTAAGCCCATTTTGGAGGACAAATCATCACTTAAAAGTTATCTCAGTGAGCTTACTGCACATCTTAAACTTATTTTTGGAAACCACTTTTGTTAACATGTCGCCATAATTTTTGCCCACAAACTTCTTCAACTTTATTAGTTACGTCTTAACCACAAGCTACAACCAATGATACCTCACATTCATGTACTTAGTGTGAGAATGATACATGAAATTTTTGCTTAAATTCAAAACACTGTCACTTTTACAGTAAACTATGTACTCAATTATTTCACATCCAATTCTTGAAGAAATAACTTTAACCAAATCATCTCCTTATTAGCTTTCACGACTGTAATATTCTGCATTAGAAGTAGAAAAAACTATACATTTTTCAACTTAGATTGCCAAGAAATAGTTTTCCCACAAGTTTGAACAAATATCATAAGGTTAAATTTCTATTATCGATATCACCAACCATATCTGCATCTCTATACCCTTCTAGGATTGGCTTACTACCTTTAAAAATTGAATACAATCTGGAAGTGTCTTGTAAGTAATTGAAGATCCACTTAACTACTTCCCAATGTACTTTTCCTAGATTGGATAAAATTATACTCATTAATCCAACAATGTGTACAATGTATGGTCTTGTGAACACCATGACATACCTTAATGAATCGACAATAAAGGAATACAAAATAGAGGAAAAACACTCTTTCTTATTTTCAATGGTATGATAAGCTCTCTTGCTCAAGTTGAAATGAGTAGCTAAAGGTGTACTCACTGGCTTGGAATTCCTTATATTGAACCTATCAAGCAACCATTTAATATATTTATCATGTGATAACCACAATTTTTGACCTTTCTATCCAATAATCTCTATTGCCAAATATGTTTTTTAAAACCTAAATTTTTCTTGTCAAATGATTTGGATAAGTCCTCCTTCAACCTGTAGATTATGCCAGCATCTTATCCAAATATTACATATCATCCACATACAAGCAAAGGATGATGAAGTTACAACAAAGGAATTTTATAAAATAAATACAAGGATCAATTAATGTTCACTTGTAACTACTATTCGTTATAAACGAAACAAACTTCTTATATCACTGCTTTAGCGCCTATTTAAGCCTATAATGACTCTTCTTCATCTTGCATATAAAGTCCTCTTTCCTTTTGAAATCGAACCCTTCTAGTTGCTCTATGTAAATCTTCTCATGTAAATTAACATGTAAGAAGCAATCTTCATATTGAGCTACTCAAGTTCAAGATCAAAACTAGTTGCTAAGCCTAATACAGTACGTATCGATGCCATCTTAATCACAAGAAAATATCATTGAAATCAATACCCTTGTTTTGATTATAATCCTTTACCACCAGCCTTGCCTTGCGCTTCACTAGCTTGTCACCATCTTTCTTAATTTTGAACATCCATTTATTCTTCAAAGCTTTCTTACTTTTGGGAAGCTTCACTAATTTATCTTTAATAAGTCCATCTTCTCTTGTGTTGCCATGAGCTAATAATCTTTATCTTTGAGCAATTACACTTCTTGGAAACTCTCTGGCTCCCCCTCGGTAGTTACTAGAAGATATTTCAAACTAAGATATCTTTTTAAAGGCTTTTTCTCTCTTAGTTTTGAAGTTAGACATCTTCCAACACTTGAGCAGATTACTTCCCTTACACATGATGCTCGTTGAAACCCTTATTCATCATTTACAAGATGTGACTCATATGAATCATCACCATCAAGTTGCCTCTGGTCATTATCATCCTACATAAGCTCATGCTCACCTTCTTCACTTGTAAGCTGATCAACGAAAGTAGGAAAAATAATCATATCTTCATTTTTGAAAGACCTGCTAGATGTAATTTCATATTCATTAATAAGAATTACTCTCATCTTATGTTCATTAGAGGCTAGTTCCTTACTTTTAACAACCTTTTGCTTTTTCAGATTGTAGAGCCTATAGTCAAACTCCTCATCACCATATCCAATGACCATACAAAGTAGTATTCGAATCCAGTTTTGATCTCTGCTCCTTTGGTAAGTGCTTGAAATCTTTGTATCCAAACGCCTTAGATATGAATAAATTGGATCCTTCCTTTTTTACACTTTCTTGGGAATGTCAAGATTTAAAGGGACTGAAAGAGTTCTTTTAATCACATACACTATGGTTTTGAAAGGACTTTGATAGTTTTGACTTTTGAGGCATATACTAAACCATTACCTATAAAAAACATCAATGCGTTGTGGGGTACTAGGTTCTATGTTCTCATGTCTTATGCTATGTCTTGCACAATACTCTTTAAACTTATTAGAGGGTCACCTCTATTATCAATTTAGAGACAATTTAACATCCTCTTTATCTTCCTTTCCACTATGCTTGAAATCTCTAAAAGGTATATAGCTCTTAGAAAAAAAAAATTAGCGTAGAGACCAAAGTCTTACTTGTAGTATCGTTGATAAATGTAACAAAATACTTATTATTATGTGAGCACACATGTCAAAGTGCACTAGCTCTAACCTTGTCTTTCTCCTCGCTTAATTCTTGTAAATTTGATACTCATGTTGCTTTCTAGCCACGTAATGACACATAGGTTAAAAGAATCCATATCTTTGTAAGGATAAGTGATTTTTCAATTAGTATCTTGATCTCCTTCTAGTTAATGTGTCCCAATCTATAGTTCCATAAATCTAATGAAGTGTTTTCTTAAAGTTCATGTAATTATCTAGTACATACCTTCAAGTGTGTCTTATATCAGCTGCAACATAATTCACCACGAGCAACCGTCAATGCTCTTTTAAACAATTTGCACTTTCCATCACAAAAGTGTCATACCCGTTTTCACAGACAATAAATTGAGATGTGAGTGACCAAGATGCTAGATTTACAGGCTGATTTTAGACGTCCCTTTTCAATATGATGGGTTGCAATTTGAAGTTTTCAACGAAAAATCACCCACAAACAGATCACCAAATGGAGAGGATCAATGATCTATTGGAGGAGTACTTAAGGCATTATGTAAGTGCAAGTCAATGTAACTGGTTAAGTTTGATTGATATTGCATAGTTTTGTTATAACTTACATAGATCTTCTGCGACGGAGAAGAGTCCCTTTGAGATAGTCTTGGGACAACAGCCTTTCACTCCACTCGAGATTGCACAACAAAGGACAAGTGGCAAGTATCCTGTGGCGTATAAGTTCACGATGGAAAAGCAAGAGTTGTTAGATGAGGCGAGGGATAATCTTCAAAAGACTTATCAATGGATGGAAAAGCAAGCGAACTTACAAAGGAGACCGTTAGAGTTTGACGTGGGATAAGATATTCTTGAAACTTTCCCTATAGATTTGGAAGAAGATCTCGAGCAAGTAAGTATATTATGGATTGGTGCTAAAGTATGATGGACCATTTTAAGTGTTGAGTAAAGTGGAGAATGTGGTATATAGGTTGAAATTCGCTGAGAGACTAAAGTACACCTTACTTTTCATGTTAGTTTTCTCAAACCTTACCATTAGGATGGATCATATCCAAATAGGAGTCAAGTGAAGAGAGCTCCATCGGTTGTGAGAAAACAGTTCAAGGATCAAGTAGAGAAGATCTTAGATCACCAAACAATGGGGCATCATAAAAAGAACTGACGGACCGAGTTTTTAATTTAGTAGAAGGGAATGTCGATCATAGAAGCTACATGGGAGAAACATACGACCTTGTGCCAGTTTGAGGACTAGGTGAACACCTACCTTTAGACTAGTTCAACGAGGGCGTCGAATTCAATTGGTAGGGGTGGTTTGTTAGCTCCTTAGCACATACAGGCACTTTATAGCTAGCTAGAGTCGAACCTTTGGTGGAAGGTTAGCTGGATCATACGTATGATGGTGGCATGCAAAAGCTCCAAGTTGATTTAGCGAGTTAGATCGAGCATGGTATGAGTTTTGGTAGAGTTTCGGACTTTGTATGAGTTGGCATGACTAAGGATAAGTTCTTGATGGATTAAGGATTTAGTATATGCTCAAATGAACGAACCATGGCTCATGAACTTGATATGGGTAAACATTGCGAGGTCTTTGGTGTTCAAGAACAAGGTTGTTGGTCAGCGATCATGTGAGGAAGACTTAGTCTTATTTAAATTGATCTAAGTAAGATTATCGTGCAAAGGAGTAGGCGCAACTTGCGGATAAGTTCAGTGCTTAAGAAGACCTTGGTAACACAAGGCATCATCTTTTATACTTTTATCCACGTTGATTGGATCATAGAGATCCTTGTAATAGATGAGATCTTTCATTATTGGTCTTTATATCAAGTAGTTGGTCGACGTCAAGTTTATCATAGAGTTATTGCCATTCTCCATAATTAAGGCTCTAATACCACTTGTTGGGATTCCAAGCAATAATGCTTACACAATCAATGCGATTATTCAAACAATAACAACCTATTCAAATGATATAAATGACAATAAGAAGAATTAGAAACAAGATTTTACTGACAAAAAATCCACTAAATTCAATAATAACAAGATATAACTGTTAAACTTTTGAGTAAAATACACCTTACAAAACAACCATAGCTAAAGCTTTTCTAACTATCTCTCAAAGACTCCTCTCTAACATCTATAATTGAGTACAAATTGACACACAGACACACACACACACACACACCAATACTACTCCTAAACAAATTCTAAAAATCAAACTTTAATAAAACTGTAGTTGATGAAAGCTATTTATACTCTAAAACTCTTTTATCCCATGTATTTATGTCCCATGTAATTTCTATCTCTCAAACTTATCTTTAAATCTTAAAAGCACAAGATTGTATGCAACATACGATCACCCATAACTTTCATTGCTTTTGATCCAAAAAGATAGTTAACACTTTCAGAGTCCAGATTTAGTGAAATTAAACAACTAAACTTCTATAGAATGAGGTTGTACTCACAAAAATCCTTCCTTCTAACAATTATTTATACTATTAGTGTTAATAAAAGGGTTGTGAAATTAATTAGGATTTTAGGGTTGTTTGCTTTCAGAATTAGGGTTTGGGGGATATTATGCTTTAGGAATTAGGATTTTATGGATTTTAAGTTTTATTAATTGGGCTTTTAAAATTTTGTTGTATCTTTCTGATGATTAAAAAAAAGGGGTAAAACTGATGGAAATAAAAGGGATTTAAAATGAAAAATTATGTTTTCTTTTCTTATCAAAACTTGCATTTTCTATTTCATGCTTTATATTCCTTTAATGTTGTATGATCTAATCAATATTGGTGTATTTTTTGAAATTTCAGTCTGTTGATCTCATTGGACCTCTGGTTAAAATTTTCAAGAATCTAAACTTGAAGAAACTAAATAGTGTGAAAATATTAGATAATCTTTTAGAAAATCAAATGTGACTTCTTGTCAAACCCCCATGATTGTAAGATCCAGTGCTAAATTTCTTTTTTTTTTCCCCATAAGTTTGAGCTTAATTAATTTCTTGTTGATTCTTCACAAAAAATATTAGTAGTATAAGTTGGTTGAAAAACTCCTATAGTTATCTTGGAGGCAATTGGTACTGTTCTCTTTCATTTAGTAGGTGATCTTAAATGATGAGAATAAACAATTTAATTCTTTTATTTTTCGAGGATAGTCATCGATAAAAGTGATGAAATATATAGCCTCACCTTATGCCTTTACATTAATTGGACCATACATATTTGAATGAATAAATTGTAATGGATAGGAAGCTTGTGTTCCCTTTCCAAACGACTTTTGCATCATTGTACCTGCCAAACAATGTTTATGAATATGTAAATCTAACTGACGTAAATCACCTAAAAGGCCTTCTTTAGCTGATTAAAATTTTCAATTTTAACTAACATGACATAGACTAGCATGTCAAAAAATTACACCATTATTGGAATTACTAAATTTTGTAAACAAAGTATAAATTATATTAGTATTTGAAGAAACAACATCTAGAATAATAAATCCAAGACAGAGATAAGATTCCATCGAATCTTTAGAGCATACATCACTTCATATAGGATTAAGGATCAATTACCACACATATCTAATTTACAGGTTCCAACCCCTTTCACAATAACCTTTGAGTTGTCCCCTATATAAATCCATCATGGTATATAATGGGATTTTCTAAAATTCCATGAAGGCATCTTTATCATTTGCTACACGTTTGGTTGCTCCTAAATTTGTAATCTGCAAAAAGATGTGATATAGTTAGAAAAACATAACATAAGACACTCACAAAACAAATGTCAGTACATAAGATTGTACCTTTCTGGGCTTGCTATAATCATAAATAAAGTGGCCCTTATTATCACAATTAAAGCACTTGACTCTTTTTATATTTTGCTTCTTAAAAAGACCTTTTCCTTTTCTATAGTGGTTATGTTTTGCCTTCTTTGAGTCCTAAGTATAATGGGTATATTTCTTACATTTTTCCATTTAGATCCACTATGATGCTTATACTTCTAGTTCACAACTCCATGTGACCTAGAACCAATTGTATATACCTCAGAGGACATCTTATAGGCTTCACAAAATTCTTCTTCTAGTATTAGAAGCATCGTAGCATCTTTCATCATTTTGATACTCTCATTATAAGTTAGATGCACCTTCATATGTTCCCATCTTTGAGGTAATAAACAGATCATAGCTTGTACTTATTGCTCATATGATAATTCATGACCAACTTTACACAACTCACTTAGCAAGTTTGAAATATGCCTTAAATACTTTTGCATTATGTGATCCAACCCTTTTTTATATGTGTCAAACTTCATAGTGAGTGACCTCATTTTGGTCACTGAGGTGTCTCCAAAATGTCCAGCTAAAGCGGACCATATGCCCTTAGCAGTTTCATTTTGTGGAACTCATATATGATATCGTTAACCATGACACTCAATAATGTATCATACATACACAAATAGTTGACTTTTAATTGTTTATAAAAATGAAAGAGAACGTACATTCTCAACCATCATTCATATGAAAATTAAATACCAATTGTCATACTCAATAAGATTTTTTGAACGTAAATTTTCATATAACATATATTATGATAAAACTAAATAATATCAAACTTAACTTATTTTAATGAACATAATTCATGTGATTCTTTACAACTTAGTTCAATATATAATAACGAACCCCATATGAAATAGAGTCCATGAATTCATATGATAAAGTCCTAGAAGCTCGACCTGGTACTATTCTAATAATTTCGATTGATAATAGTCCAAATTAATTCTTTTCGTCAAACTTCTCTGGGAAAGTTTATCACTAACCATTTATATAATTTCAAAGTAGGCTATAATAAATTCCAAAGCATGCTTAACAGTTCACTTTCTAGTTGTGGCAAAGTTGGGAGTAAGGTCTTATACTTCACTTTAGCTTTAATGAAAGCCATATAACCTCTGAAATACAACTCTTGCATTAAGTTATTAACAGTAGTAACATATTGTATTAGATCTTCTCTAAGAAGATATCGCATCAGAAGTAACTACACTAACATTATGATGACTCATCTCATCTATGTCATAGTTTGCATAAATTGGGGTAACCTTTTTATAACTGACATATTTCTAAAAGTATATTTTCAAGAATTAGAAGTTGCTCACAAAACCCAAAAATCATAAAATGAATAATTTAAGAAAATGATGAAACTCATGCTCATAATTTACTCAAAATCAAAATTTCAATTGATATATGACAAATCATATTTAAATTATAATTATTTTATTTTAATTAGAAATATGGAATCAATCAAATTTAAATTTAAATTGGAAAATTATTTCTGATTTTTGATTACACTAATAATGTCAATTTAATTAGAATATTATTTCTAATTATATATCTTGTTTGATTTAATTAATTTATTCAATTAGAAACATATTTCTAATTTATTATTAAACTTAAAAACTTTAAATTTAATTCGAAACTTATGTCTAACTAAAATTGAACAAATCAAATTTTAAATTTATAGTTTTGGTTTAGAAACTTATTTCTAAATCTTGATAAATTCATTCATATATTTTTTTAATATATGTAAATTTAGAAAGTCAATTCTAAATTTCTATTCTTATTCATCAAGTCCTTTAAGCCCAAACTTTTATAGCCCAAGACATTAAAAAAAAAAAAAACTTGACCTAGATATGTTTATAGTAGCTGACCCATATATTATTCTTGGTGGCCTAAGTAAATCCAACCCATAATCCACAAAATAGTGAAACCGTAGACATTAAAATGAAAAAACAATCCTAAAAACTTTGCATTCGATGGAAACAAATGCTAATTATGGTATGAAAGACAACCACCACCAGCGTAGGGCAAATGGTACTACTAGAGGGAATAATGGTGGTAGCAATAGTAGCGGTAGCGGTGAAGCTTTCTTTTCAGGTGAAGGAAGAATCGATTGTAGAATGAATAATTCCAAAACCACCTAGAACACCATTCATTCGTGGAATCAACAACTATAGAGAGGAGCTAAAAATGATACCATTCGTTGCTACTTACTGTGTTTTGCCACTACTCACTAGTGGCTTTGCCACAGTGCCACTCGTTGAACCTCCTCACCCAAAAAAACGTAGTTTTGGCATGTATGATAATAAGTCAAACTATTCTTTTACAAAATTGGAATTGATATTTGCTTCCTAAACAAATTCCTTTAAATCTTTGAAAAAGAGCAACTTTTTGCAGATCTGTTTCTCTTAAGTGAAAAATTCCTATGTTATAAAATAACTTGTAACCACAGTACCATTTGTTGCTACTTACTGATGCTCTACCGCTAGTCACTAGTGGCTTTGCCAAAGTCCCACTAGTTGAACTTCCTAAAAAAAATAAGCATCTTTATCTTTTATTATTTCAACTTTAATGGATGCTAACTTTTTTGGAAATTGTAGAAGAAGGAAGTTGTGTGTTTTGTTGATAAATAAAACATGAAGTTTAGGGGCTAACCTGAATAGAAACTGGTTTGTTTGGCAAGAAAAAATTTGTACTATAGAGGTTTCATCGTTTCCTCTTTTTTGTATTATTCGATGCTAAAAGATTTGTTATTTTTGGAACTACATTGAATATCAATTTCTACAAAGTTTATTTTTGAATGGATCTGGTTTATTGCAAAGAATCTCATGGTATCAATTCAAAATACATAACATAGTTCCCATCCACAATGGGAATGTGGCTAAAAGAACCAAAAATAAAATTTGGTAAAATATTATATATTGTTTTAAACTTGGAAAATAGTTAAACATGATGTACTTTTTGAATTTTATATCGTATAATTCAAAGTTTAAAAACAAACACGTATTCAAAGAAATTTGAATAAAAGTATTAATACAAATAAGAATTTAGTCATTATCATAATGTGAATGTTATCAATTCAACAAAAAGAACAATTTCAACTTTATCAAGATAGAGATCGTGATTAAGATACATTTAAAACTTGCTCTTGAAGAAAAATTCTAAGGCATAGATAAATACATAACTTTTTAACTTAACCAAACCAATTATTTGGATTTGATTGTATTCTACCGATTAAAGGACTTTTGAAGAAACTTGTTCATGATTAACATCAGCCCTTTAAATTGGTCATTATATATTATTTATAGATAAGTTTATCAACTGTACTTTAACAGTACTTTTATTATCATATTTAAAGGCTATTAAAAACAAAGCTTTTTGTTACTCAAATTTCAAAACGGGGAATAAAAAAATACTATTGTATACTTCGACAACTCATGTTTTGCTTGTTTAATGGATGCACTATTATGCAAAACTATATTGTAAGATAGCTCTCTCATCCATTCATGCATAACTTTAGCTTTTTGGTTGTGGTATTTATGTTACATGTTGTTTTGTGGTGTTTATGTTACATGTTGTCTTTCTTTTATACCGGTATGAAACACCCAAAAAAATTTAGAATTGGACGATCATTTGCACATGTAACGTACTCTTGCATAGTACCAACAGAACAAGTCCTTGGTATTTACGTCCTTTCTTAGTGCTATATACCATTCACATTTTCATTCCTTTGATCTATCTTGCATATATTTAATAAAATATTTTCAACTTCTGTTTTGAATTTGTTAAAAAGGAAAATTCCAATTTTTATTAAAATAATTGGCAATTCCCATTTTTAGATGCATCATACCATGTCCCACTCAAAATCAACATCTTTATAAAATTTTGTGGGTATAAAATGCAAATTTTGGGCTACTTTTATAATAAAAAGAAAAGAAGAAGAAGAAGATATAATTGTCCATACTGGTCTTTTGGTTAAAGGTTGATACTAAGAAACAAAATTTGTAGATAACTAGAAAACCTAAAATTCCAACATATTTAACAAACTAATAAATAATTTTTGAATTCTTGTCCCGTAGTAGACAATTCTAACATGTTTATCAGGTAACAAATATTCTTGTCATGAACTTATTTTATGGGAAAGTTGTGGCTTTCAGTTGCGCTTGCATATTTATTTATGGAGTGGTTATATCTTAGTCATTTTGTTAGTTTATACCTTAAAACTAACTAGTTGGTTATAGTGTAATGACATAAATATTTAAAGACATTCTTTATCTTATACATATTCAAATGTATATTATTAGTCCCTATTGACACCCAATAGGAAGAGTGAATTGTTTATTTACGAAATTCAATAATTTTTCTAACCAATATAATCAATTAACAACAATCAATATAAATGAGTATAAGAAAATTACTTATATAAATTAATCAAATAATTGGACACTAATCTGAAGAAGATAGGGAGGAAAGAATGCAAGTCAATTTATAGTGGTTCGACAAACAACCCTTGTCTACGTTCACTCTTAAGACATTTCTTAGAATTCTACTACAATTCTTCTTTCAAGGCAAAAAAAATACCCTTTGCACAATCTTTCTCAGTAAAAAGGAACCTTTCTTACAATCTTCTTCCAAGGTTAAAAGGAATCTCAATATCATTTGAATCATTCCAATTAGAATATTCAACATGCCAACAAAGTATTACGACTTAAAAATATCTTATCTATTCACTTGATAACTCCAAAACAACTCATTCACACAAATATGACACAATGATGCTCAAATGATTAAAAATTCTTTGAAATGTGTGTATATAACACCTAAAACCTTCTTGATGCTAAAACCAATGAGAAAAATACATATTTGGGTTCTTTTGGGACCCAAAATAGCAGTTTGAGCTAAGAACTAGCTGTTATAATGACTATATCTTACACTTTATTGACTTGTATAGCATATTGGTTAACTAGTTGATCAAAGTGACAGATTGGTCAACTAATGCATTAATTAATGTTACAGTAAACTCTCAATGCTTTAAATTTAACAACTTTAACCTATAGTAATCAAACATTAACCTATATAGGTCAACCATTCAACCCAAAAACATGGTTTCAACAACTTCGAATACTAAAAAACAATTTGTTTAATCCAAATATAACTAGATCACTTATTAAAATGTTTCCTAAAGATTATTTGAAAGATCAATAGGCTTTTATATTAAAATTAAAAGCTTTAATGCCCTTTGATGAATGTAAAGACTCATGCATAGAAGTAAGATAAAATAATTGTACATGATGAGCCTTTTAGATAATCAAATTAATAAATTGAGTTTACAAATAATAATATAAAACATTAAATGACCTTGATAGGCAGCAAACTTCAACTTCTCCTTTTCAACTTCATACATTATATTTTTAATTTTATGGCTTCATTTTGTTCTAATATTACTTTTCATAAAAATGATAAACACATAAGTTAGTAATTATGTTTTGTTATCATCGAAATATCAATTTGATCTCTATTGGTTCAATAATCTCCCACTTTTTGATGATAACAAAACATTTGTGATATTAAAGAACAACAATAATAAAGTTAAGTACATAAATAAATATCGAGATAGTGAAGCTTGCCCTTAATTCATGCATAAAACACAATTCAATGTGAATATCATAATTCAATATCAAGAATACAAAAGATATTCAAATTCAAAGAAATATCATTTACTTAAGAATATTATATAAAGTTCAAGAAATACAAAAATGACAAAATAATCACTCCCCCTAGTCTAATATCACTAAACTTTTTTTCCATTTTTGGAATCATCAAAAGAAATTTATTAATGAAAATAAATAATATAAAGTGTCATGCATCTTGAAAACTTAGTAAAAAGTCAAAACATATTTGATTAATATCGATAAAATTTCTTCACTAAAAAGTGTTGTTAAATATTTAAGGAGTCAAAACAAAAGGTCAATTTTGATAGTAACATTACTAACTATGTCTACTTTGAAAAATCTTTGATTTTGATATTGTACTTAGGTTGAAAGATTCAATTAAAGCTCCAAGGGCAAGTTTTAACAAAATTAGAGGTTATAGTTATAATAAATAAAAGCATAATTGCAACCCATTTATTAGTTTCCTTCTCAGATATTGTTACTCAGTTTCTTTTTCTTGTTCCAAAATAAGAATGCTGAAAACTTGCATTGTTCTCCATTTTAAAGTTTGAATGCAAAGGTCTGTGTCAAAGCCATTTGGTACTGTGAAACCAACTCAAACATGAAATTCATAGTCAAATTTCTTAGGGAGGAATGACATATTTCACACAAAACTACATTGTGGTTTTAACAGCAGGAAAAAACAACATAGATAGAAATCAACAATTTGTGTAGCGAAGTTAAATTTATAAAATAGAAGGATGAAGAGTCATTAGGGTTTTTCTATTTCTAAATTTATTAAAATTATAAAATAATTATGTAGAAAATGATTGAAAACATGGCATAACTTTTAATCTAATATGTTATGTCAAGTCAGTGATGTTAACGGAGAATTTAATGTTGGGCCATTTTACAACAAATTAAAATTTTAAGTATTTTAGTATCACTTTTTAAAGTTCAAGCTAGTATTGCAAAATTGAATAAAGTTTAGGATTTGTATAATTAAATCTTTAAAATAAGGCATGTTTGATAATTATTTTTCTCAATCTAATTAATAATAATTAAATTGATTCCTAATTAAACCTTTTGTGAAGATTTTTCTAGAATTAGAATAAATTAGATTGAGAAAAATTAAAATTATTTTCTTAAGTAATTAAGAAACAGATGTTTCTTAATTAAATTTATTTATTTCAATTTAATTTAGATAAATTAAAATTAGTAAAATATTTTTTATTTTCCTAATTAAATTTACTTATTTCAATTTGATTGAGATAAATTAAATTTATGATTTATTTATTTATAGAATTATTATTTATTTAGAAATGATTTCTTTATTAATATGAATAATAATTATCTTGATTTATTTAAAAGTATTTCTTGATTAAAATTTGAAAAGCATTTTTATTTATTAATTGAGAAAAATGAGCATTTTAAAATATTTTTGAAAATATTTTTTTAATTTATTAAGGAAAGATTTTTTAATCAGCTAAGAAATTAATTTCTAAAATAAATAATGTAAAGGCTTTTTTAATTAAATTTAAAAGCTTTTACTTAATTTTGAAAGTAGTTTCCTTTAATATTAAAAATAGTTTTCCAATTAAGAAAAATAATTTCTAATTAGATTATAAATACTCTTATAATTAGATTAAAATGTCCTTTTTTATAAAATTTTGAAAAAGATGTTTTTTTTAATTATAACAAGTAAGAAGCATAATTTATTGAAATTGTTTTCAATTAAAATTTGATAAAAGAGTCAAGATAACTAGAAATGATTTCTCATTGAATTTGAAAATTATTTTCAAATCAAACTAATTTTCTATTTAGACTACGAATTTAATTCATACACGAAACAACAAGTTCAATATAATTTAATTATCTAAGGAGCTAAAAATATTATTTTAGATTATAAAGATCAATAACTAGAATCAAATAAAGATTGATGATTCACATATATAATTTAATTATATTAGCATGAGAAATTACATGATACTAATATATGTTTAATATATATTGATGCATCTTCAGTTGCTTGTTTTATATGTATAATATTATTACATGTACTTTTATTTTTAATGAGATGAATAAAATTATATCCCTCAATAAAATATTAAATACATGTTTTAAACATGATTGTTACTTTGCATTGTTATAAGAACAAACCATAGTTCTGATTGTTGTTAAGCTTGTTGAGTAAACTCAAAAATGTTTTAACCTGAATATGTTTAATGTTATAATAATGTGTTTTACTTAACCAAAATTTCATGATTTAGATAATCAAAGTCATGATCATATGAATTTAGAAGCAGGTTTAGGAATATCATATAAGATATCTGTTGTAAGAGTATATCCTAACGAATTTAAGAGTCATATAAAATGTGAGTGATCAAGTTATTATCTACTTAATTTAAGTTTAGTTGATTTTTTGAGCAAATTAAAGATCAACTAAATTTAAATAAGATCCTAGTCTACCGGAGAGATTATAGCAAAATTCTTTGAATAATAGTGAGAACTATTATTTTGAATAAAATAGTTAGAGTAACCAAGTAAATGATTATAGTCCTAACCTTATTTAGTAGTCATTGCATATAACCAATTCCTTGATTTTCTTATATTTATATCTTGTTCTGAGTAGAAATTATATATGATTAGTATAGTTAATAATAAGTTATTAATAACCAAATTTCTTGGAAATAGTTTAGGTTTAAGAGGAGTTCTCAAAGTTGGATGAAAAAGATTGTATGTGCATTATGCAATTTTGCTACTAATCGCTATTGAGGAATAGAGTTAAATTTTTAGAGATATGTCTAGATCATATAAAAGACAAAATGTAACGAAATTTTGAGTTGACTAATGTCTTATAAATTTTAATTGCAACATATAAAATGGATGTCATTACCAAGATAATATAATGCAAAATGTTGCAAAAAAGTAGAGTTAAAAGGTATAATATCTTGACGAAATTATTTCACTCAATTTAGCCTATTAAAAGCATAAACATAGATTACAATTGAAGGCAATGGCTTGGATATGATAGTTATCATCAAAAGAAATTTAACTTCATGACTTTTCTTACTTATATGTGATATGATAGTGATCATATATATTTCTAGTTCATGGTTATGAGTATTTGATAATAAATTTAGATTCGAAATTATTATAATGCTTAATACATGATATGAAATAGATTATTAAGTAAAAGTAGTTGATCCAAGTATATACAAATAGTTTATATGTGTTAGATCAAATGAGAATTAAAATTAATATAAGTGACAAGAATTAAAAGATAGATAACCAAGACTATCTTTTTTACACCATGTTAGTTAAATCAATATGATGAGAATCATAAAGTTACATACAAGGACATATTTATCCTTTTGATTATGAATCATATAAAACTTGTGAAACTTTTTAAGTTGAAGAATAGCCAAATCAACCTTTGGTAAAAGGATAATGATGGTATTGAATTGTTTAATTTTATACATGTGATGTGCAGGATGTAATAACAATTAATAAAAGGGATAATACTTTTATTAGTAAACTAATGACTTTATCTGATATAGTCATATTAAATGAAATATTGATTTAAAATTTTTAAAATTTTAAATTATTTAAATCTAAATAAAAATTAAGTATTTCGAATGTTGAATCACTTTGATGAGATTGATGTTATGAAATTTAAAATTTTAGCTAACTATAGGAAATGAGATTCTCTATTAAAAAAACTTTACCACTAAATTCCATAAAGGGTATGAACTTATGTAAGAAGGAAAATATAATATAAGATACTAAATGATGCAATATTTATGTCTTTTATAACTGACAGTACAACAACTTACTTTCAACATTTCCAATTAAATCAACTAACAAGATTCCATATTAGATATGGAATGGTATGACTTTGATAGAGACAAAGTTAATGATTTTAGGTGTGATGCTTTGTTAAACATATATTGTCCAATAATTTTATAACTAAATCGAATAGTAAAAAGTTATAAAATATCCAAAGGTTGGATACAAGCTTACATACCTTATTAAACAAAATGTTTGTTACAATAAAAACTTACAGGAGAATGATTCTCAAAGTAAGTTGTGGGAGGAAGAAATTCGAAAGGTTCAAATCTCATGATGATACATCCATTTAAAAATAGTGCCTTTATTGTTACATTTGATGTATAATTAAAAGGCTACGTGACATTGAAAGATTCACTTTTATATTGAATTCAAAAAGTTTGTTTTGGATATGATTATGAATGTATCAAGTTTACAATAAGCTTAGTGGAGTATAATTATACTCTTCAAAGGGAGGGTGTAGACATATTACTCATAGAGGGAAAAATATATATATTTTCAATTGTTGAATATACAATAGTCTAAGAATAACTCTTGTTAAATACGAATAGTGTTAGTCCCTAACAACACCTAAAGAGGGGG
>JANITX010000002.1:18935383-18959659 GCA_027564395.1 Erythroxylum ulei
GATCCCAGAGCCTCTACTCAATCTAATTATGAAGTGCATTACTACAGTCTCCTTCCAAATTAATTGGAATGGTGAACTGGGAGATGAATTTCGGCCTTCCAGGGGTATTTGCCAGGGAGATCCTTTATCCCCTTACCTTTTCGTCCTTTGTATGGAACGCTTAGGGAGCTCCATTAACCATGTCGTAACTCAAGGCATTTGGCAACCTATGAGGTTAGGCCGCAATGGTTCGCCTTTGTCCTATTTATTCTTCGTCGATGACCTTATTTTGTTTTCTGAAGCCTCCCCCGCTCAAGTTTTGATTATTCGTGATATCCTTGATAAATTTTGTGACGTTTCCGGCCAATGCATCAGCCAAGCTAAATCTCGGTGCTATTTCTCCAAGAATACTCCTCCATCTGTAACCCGGTCCTTAAGCCGAGCGCTGGACTTCAAACCGACGTCAGATCTGGGTCGCTATCTTGGTATTCCGCTTCTACATGAACGAGTCAGCAAACGTACTTATCAGTACATATTGGAGAAAGTTCACCAGAGGTTACCTGGCTGGTCCGCCAATATGTTGTCTTTTGCGGGTCGTATCACACTGGCCCAATCGGTCCTCACGGCTCTTCCCAGTTACACCATGCAGACTGTTCGTCTTCCTCGCAACCTCTGTGACGAACTGGAGAAACTGATTCGTCACTTCTTGTGGGGCTCGTCTAATGGCCAACAACGGGTTCATTTAGTCTCTTGGGAGGATGTTTGTAAACTGAAAAGTGTGGGGGGCTTGGCATCCGGAAAATTCGTGAGACCAATGATGCCTTTTTGGCGAAATTGGTTTGGTCCCTAATAACCAAACCGCACGCCCTTTGGGTCAAGTTTCTTCAGACTAAGTATCATTTTGACGTCAACCATATCCCCACCTCGTTAGAGTCCAAAAAGGGTTCCATGATATGGCGGAGCATTAAGGCGACATGACACATAGTCCTGCAAGGTCTACAATGGATGATAGGAGATGACACTAGTACGCGGTTCTGGATGGACCCTTGGCTTCCGGGCGTTGGACCACTATTATCCCAGGTCACGACCCCTCCCGTGGATAGCTGCCATAACCTTACGGTGCAGCACTTTGTGAACAGCGATGGGGCTTGGGATTGGGCAGCTATTCAACCTTACCTCCCATCGTCTATTGGTCGGGCCATAGTTGGGGTGTTTCCCCCTACTGCCTTACTAGGTCCAGATAAGTTGATTTGAGGTCGTTCTACTTCAGGACTGTTCACCGTCGACTCCACTTATTCCATGATCATGGGTCATGACAACCTCTCCTCCTCTGATCTTTGGAAGGAAATCTGGAAGTGGAATGGCCCCCAACGCATCCGATCCTTCTTATGGCTCTTTGCTCACGATCGATTGCTTACTAATCGGTAACGGGTTCACAAGCACCTCACTACCGACAACAGTTGTCCCCATTATCATTTACTTGAATCCTCGCTCCATGTCATGCGGGACTGTGCCCGATCCAGACACGTGTGGCAAGCCTTCCCGCCATACCTGCTTTCTTCCGATTTTTTCACTATGTCTACCCCTGCTTGGCTCGCTACTAACCTCCAACGCCACCAATGGTTTCTTGAACATGACTGACCGCTTATTTTTGGCATTACGTGTTGGTTCCTCTAGAAATGGCGCAACTTGTCTATCTTTGAGGACCAGTTCCACTGGCCTGACTTACCCTCTTCTCCTATTTTGTCTTTTGCAGGTCAGGTGTAGCAAGCTGCCGATACGACCCGTCACCCATATCTTGTAGCTCGGTTTCGACCAGACAGATTCATCAGTTGGACCAAACCTCCGCCTGGTTGGGTCAAGTTGAACACTGATGGAGCTTGCAAACCATCTGCGTCCTCAGCCTCCGCCGGGGGACTGTTACGGGATAGTGCTGACAACTGGATTGGAGGTTTCACACATAACCTCGGATGGTGCTAAGCTTTGACTGCAAAGCTTTGGGGCGTCTTTTCAGGCCTGAATCTCCGCGTGAGATTTGGGATACCGCTGGATCGAGCTGGAGGTCGATTCTATAGAGGTGATCGCGCTCCTATCTTCCGTCGATATTTGCTCTCGGACGCCCAACCCCTTGGTCTTGGGGATTCATGAGTTGTTTGCTCGCAATTGTACTGTTACTAATCAACATATCTTCTGAGAGAGTAACAGATGCGCCAACTGACTCACGACTTATGCAGTATATTTTGATTTCAGTGTCCATTTGTTAACTTCTACACTCATTAAGTGTCACTTACTCCTCTTTGGAGATTTGTCTGGGTTGTGTTTCCTGGGAATCGTGTTGTAATTTTCTTAGTTGTTTTCCTTTAAAAAAATTTTGCAGATAAGACTTTTGGACCCGCAGCGGCGATGAATTAAATCATAAGAAGAAGAGGCAGAACGACAACAAATTCCGCAATAAAAGAGAAAAGCGGAAAAGAGAAAGAAAAAAGGAAAAGAAAAGCCAATATTTTTGTTGACTTGAACTTTTTCTTGTTGTTAGAGATATGTGGGGCCCTAAGGCTTGTGAGGACTTAGGAGCAAACTGCAAAGACATTGAAGGCGGCGTGAAAAGCTCTCACTCTACCTTCTCTCCCTATTCTATTTTTTAATGTTATCATCTTTTTCTCAAAAGAAAGTGGATCCCAGTGGGTCCACTAGCGTCTTTTTAGTACTAACTTTTGCTTTTTGGTCGTCTTTCTTGCGTCAGCTCCATCCTTAGCCACTACACTCTTGGTCACCATATCAGTGCTTTTGCTGATTCGGATGCCAGCTGGCACCAAATCTTTTTCTACTTTTTGTCAACTTTTGCATATCCAAATTAAACTTCTTCCTTTCTTTTCCCCCTTTTGTACGAAACAAGTGTTGAATTCCTGCCTCCATTGATGAGTTACGCTTCTGCAATTGTTTAATCATTTTTGGTGGAAATGTGTGTTATCCACATCAAAATCTTTAACTATGTGAAGAAATATTATGATTTCCTTTGTGGTTTAGTTTTAGAAGCCCAAATCTAACGAGAAGTAATGTATAATGCTCATGTTTGTCTCCACTCTGCACATCCACATGATATGAGTTATGACTCCCAAAAAAGAGTTTCTAATTGTATAATATTAAAGAATTTCCAAAGACCACTTTGACAGTTTTGCTTTGCCAACCAATTATTTTAAACAAATAGAAATTTTGATTTAGTTATTGGGAAAAGGAAGGACAAAAGGTTTTGGAAAATAATAAAAAAAACTCTGATCCCTGACGTTCTTTATGCTTTATCACCTGCTGCTTTCTTTGTTTGTGGGAGACTTTGCTCCCGGAGGGGTTTTGAGAGAGAAAAGAGAAGAGAAAGATGGTAACTTTATAAAGCCTCTTTTCTTTCTCTTTCTCTTTCACTCTTTTAACATTCTTTTTGTTATTTTTGTATGCGTTTTGGTGTCTAACCTCTTCAAATTTTGAGGCCAATTACTTTGATACAGAAATGAACGGTGCAGATATGCTTCAGTCCAAGGATCCAGCTTTCAAGCTCTTTGGCAGAAAGATTCCGGTACCCGATGCTCAGGTTCCGGCTAACCCCGAATCCAAGGTGCTCATTCATATTTGTGTTTGTATCAGTGTATTCTTGCCTATTCGATGCGTCTCTTTCTGCTCATTGACTTTATTCCTTTTCTCAGATAACCCATTTTAGTTTTATGTGTTTTGAGGAGTTAGATTTCATTTGTTTGCAGTTTTATTAAATAAAGATTTGAACTTTGAAGCTGGGTCTTTAAGTTCAATGTTAAGCTGGTATCAGAGTCCTTTCAGGTTGTTCTTGACGTCTTTCGGTTCTTGTCTTTCTGTTGGTTTGGTTCAAAACAAGTTTTGACAAAGACAGACTTTTACTCGGACGTTTTTTTAGGTGAATACTAACTTCAAGTGTTACTGGATTTCTTCCTAAATATAGTGTTTTTCAGCCTGTCTGAATCTTGAAATTACTGAGATGACGTTATGTTTCATGTTATTCAGATTTTGGTTCACAAAATCTTAAATAAAAACCTGAAGATTAATTTGGTTTTTAAGTTTTCTTACTAAAGAGCAAAGGTAATTGGACGCATCTTGTTAAAAATAATTTTACTGTCGTAATCAGAGAGGTGTGTATGTTCTGTTAAACGTGAAAAGGTACTGCTTTTATGGATTTCTTAGAAAGAGTACTGTACTTGAATCTTTTGGTAGCAACTAGGACCAGTTGTTAGCTCTTGTTGATTCCTTTTTCCTTGTCCGTTCCATGTAGTAATTTGTTCTTGCAAATCTTATCAATATGCATAACATGATATTCAAATGGCCTCTCTTAAATTTCTTCCTTTTATCTGGGATTATTAGTAGAAAGATGTATCTACTTTTAGTTTTCTAAAATTGTACTTGTTTTCACTTAAAAATCCATTTAGTAACTCCTGAATATTCCGTAATTTATCCAAATTGGACACTGTTTAATTGGCCTGTTTCCAATCTTGTGTTAAGACTATAAACATCATGAGTTTGTAACCAATAATCAGTACTTCAAGTCTTTCAATTGATCAAAGACAACCATTCTGCTAATAAAAGGTTATTTGTTACCACAGACTGGTGAATTGGTGATTAATTATGGGAATGACAGTATGAAGAGTTTTGAAAAAATCCATAGATTGTGAGTTAAATAATCTTATAGTTCGAAAGTATTTTTGTTCGTGTATTTGCACAGTCTCTATTGTTCATGGTATTGTTGGTTAGAGAATCAGTGGTTCTGTAGCATCTCTCTTCTTTTGTTATGCTTTCAAGTTTTCAGTATTTGATGGAATTTTATCATCTTGGATTTTGATTGCAGGAAAGCAACTGCATAATAACAAAAGTAGAAACTGAGGGTGTAAATGAAGATAACACCGGAGATCTGGATAAGTCTTCTGCTTCAGGTCAAGAGAAGGAAGAAAACCAAAATCTAATACGATTAAATGAGGCACAAGTAACTTCTAAGCCAAAGGAAGGGCAGGTGGACACTAGCAGCTCAGATCAAGACAAGGTATTCAAGAAGCCGGACAAGATTCTACCTTGTCCACGATGCAACAGTTTGGACACAAAATTTTGTTACTTCAACAATTACAATGTCAACCAACCAAGGCATTTCTGCAAGAATTGCCAGAGATATTGGACAGCTGGTGGAACGATGAGGAATGTCCCTATTGGTGCAGGTCGGAGGAAAAATAAGCATTTAGCCTCTCAATACCACCAGATATTAGTTTCTTCTGATGGGATGCCCATGACCGGGATTGAAACCACTGATTCAGCCAACCATCAACTTGCATCACCCCTTGAATCTGGAACCGCCTTGAAACCTACTGCAGGAAATGGAATGCTTCTTAAGTTTGGTCCAGAAGCACCTCTTTGCGAATCCATGGAGACTGTGCTTAACCTTGGAGACCAAAAAAGATATGTTGAGATGAGTTCAGTCACTCTTCAAGATAACGGGGAGGAACTGTCCTCGTGTGGGTCCTCCATGACAGCATCCACTATTCATGGATTCAAATTGCCTGAAAATGCCATACCAAAAGAGCGTCTGAATGTCTCTAATGAGCTCAGTGCATCACATCCTATGCTCTGTTACTCTGTTCCTCCAGTAGTTTTCCCTTGGAATCCAGGATGGAACAACATGACTTCCACAACACCAAGCCAGGACTCCTCTGGACAGGTTTTTATGCCAAATTGCTACAGCTCCAATCCGGTTAAATGGTGCCCAACGCCAATACTAACAGTTCCTGGGCTTTGTCCACCAAACATCCCATTACAATTTGTACCTGCATCATATTGGGGTTGCATGCCTATTTGGGCTTCAGGAGCAGAAAATAGGTCGGCTAGTGCTTCCAGTGGTTGTCTTTCTCCATCATCCTCTAACAACACTAGTTGCTGCTCAGGAAACGTCTCGCCAACATTAGGTAAGCATTCTAGGGATCCAGGTTCTGTGGAAGAAGGAAAAGCACAAAAGTGCACATTGGTTCCAAAAGCATTGAGAATCGAGCACCCACAGGAAACTTCAAAGAGTTCATCGTGGGGTACCCCTGGTCTCAAACCTGACAAGGATGCGATGCCACAAGCTACTATCTGCAAAACATTTGTCACCAAAGCAGAAGAGAAACGCCATGATTCAGATGCTACTTATATCCTTGAAGCAAACCCTGCTGCTCTTTCCCGGTCTCATTCGTTCCAGGAGCGCAGCTGAAGGTCCAATTTCATAGCTTTTGATCTTGTGATCATTTCCATGTGAATGTGGCATTGGCACTCTGCGTTGGCATAATGTTCTCACTCCAGATGTCTGAACAAGCAAGATCTTGGACAGGAACTAGCTTGCTATTATTAGTAGTATTTGATGTTTTTATCCCTGTAAGAGTTGGCTTTGTAAATAGCAGAGGATGGTGATTGGTGATAGTATTTAATGGTCTGCCGCCTTGTAGGTTTCAGTTCATTCAACGATGCATTATGCATCGTTTCTCTACCATGTTCAGTGGAAGAATAAGAGTAAGCTCCACCGAATGATTTTATGTGTATCAATTAAAGAGCTAACAAATGCTTTATAAATTGGAGCTTATATTTTTAATTCTTCAACCTGGTTTAAGCTGTTCAGTTCCTGGTCGATTCAATCCACATTGTCCAGAAACTTTTCTTGCTGGCCTTATTTATGTGAGATAGCGCATTATATTTTAAACTGGTTGATTATCATGAAATGCCATTTTGATATCAGCAATTTTCTATATAAATTTAATACATTGAGTAAATCTAACCATTATATATAAAATAAAAATTCAATTAATTTGATTTTTTAATATTAAAGTTTTAAAATTTCAAGAAGTAAAGCTGCTTGAAACAAAAGATATTGAATATGACCCAAAATTTAAAATCGTCTGTTTAATTGCTTAATTTTCAGGCATAGAAGATTAACATAACTTAAATGTGAAATAAAAAGGACTTATTTTGATACTTAAATCATGTTTTATCAAAAACTAGTGATAAGAAACTCAAATAAGCACCCTGTGCTGTGCCTGTAGCTTCAAATCTTTGTGCTTAGCTGAAGAGTAAAGAAACGATTGGTGCAAGTGCAACATAAAAGAAAATTTAATCAGAGGCCAGAGATAAAAGGTAAACACCGGCAAGAAGGAATAGCAATTGTTTCAGCTATAAATAACATAGGCCAAGCCATGTATGAATTACGAAGAAGCCTGCCTGCGTCAGTTCTTCCATGCAAGTTTAAAATGCAGCACTGTAAGTTGCTAATTCTTAAGCTGCTTCCAGGAAATTAAAGACATAAGTACACGTGGACTTTAGAGTAAACCAAAGCGAAGGAACGGCGTGCGGATGCAGTTAGATTTTCAAATTGTAGTTACACTGACCCTTCGCAACAAGGAGCGTTTGTAGTCCAACGGTTAGGATAATTGCCTTCCAAGCAATAGACCCGGGTTCGACTCCCGGCAAACGCATTTATATTTAATTTTTCTCTGGCTAGCGACCCGCCCGGTGCCTACCGTTGGCTTCGAGGAATAAAGGGTTCTAAATTCTAACATCTGAGTGTCAATGTGCGATGTTATAATATCTCTTATCAGTTATCACAACAATAATGTAGATTTTGTTAAAAGATTAAATCAGATTTGAGAGATTGGTTATATGAATAATTAACAACCAAATTTATAAGGTGTTTCTTAGCATAAAGACAAAATTTTAATATATTTTGACACTTTTTTTAAAGCTTGATTCGTATTCAATCAATTTGAGGTCGAACTAAAGTTCTTATTTTCAATTTTTTAATTAGTAAATTAAATATATTAAAGCAGTATCACCTAAATTGGTTGTAAAATAAAAATTTACCTGTAAAATGGAAAGGAGCTATATTTTAATAGGAAAAAGAAAATGCAGGTTGACCCCAGAGGCACACCGACCATTAAGAAGACTTTGATGGGTTCAAGTAGTTGGATCCACACACATTTTAGCTGTATAGACTGTTGATCCACCGGTGAGTGTTAGTTTTCACATGGAAACAGCGGCATAACATCGGTAATCACGAACCCAATAAATATAACAAAATTGGGACGGTGAGGAAAGATGCAGGATGAGGTCGGCTGGACGAGGTTGTGCAATATGGACAAGCCATAAGCTTTTGCTGCGTCAAATCAATCTAAGCTACAAACACAGCACATATGCTTGGTGGAGTGACAGTCACAGTAGCAGTACTAAAATCTACAGTAATACCAAAAATTTTTAAGAAAATAAAAACAAAAAGCCTGACACTACCAGTACTACCACAGTGAAGATTCTCATCACTGTTAATTACTTAATTGAGTAGGCAGTTTTCCATTTGTAGCTAAAGTCCAAAGGCCTAGAAAACCTTGTAAAGGTGACAGAAGTGGTAACCTACCAAACTCCCACTCACCCATGTTGCATAATCATACTCTCATTGTTTATTTACCTTCTTCTCTTTGTACATTTTTTCTGGGGTTTCTTTGTTTTTTGCTTTTCTGGTTGTGGCAGATTGTTGAAGACGTATCTTTTGAGAGACAGTGACCAACATCTGGTACTGCTTTTAGGGCACATGTGTTAAGCAATTTCACTTTCACTTGCTCGATCTTTGAGGTGTGTGTTTTTCATCAAAACTAATGAAGCTACTCCGTGCGGTTCCTATGCTTAATTTCTTTACATATGCTTTGGCAGCAGACAGAATATATGCGTGTAACACTCCACATGTGTTGACCTGCAAAAGCATCGAACAAAGCTTATAATGACAGTGCTTCTGCGGGGAAAGGGTGGTTGAAATACAAGACACATCGTATAATGACTGTTCTTGCTTAACCAGCATGCACACCTTAGAATCCATCTTCTTGTTGGTTTTAAAATATCATTTGGCCTTGGAATTTCCAATCTGCATGATAGTGGAAGACAGAGCGAGATGTTGGTAAAAGCGCGACTGAGTTTTGCTACAGCTAGCGTTATATATGTTGTGATTTAATTATTTAAAACATGGTTTGGTATTTAAAACATGGTTTAATTATTTAATGTTGTGGTTTGGTACATTAAGTGAGGAATTATTGCTTTTTTAGTATAAAAAAATTAAAACAACAGGGTTTACTTATGAACTTCAAACAATACCATTTTTCTTTATTTGTTTATTTCTAACATCACCAAGGTACTTGTGGCATTGTTACACCAATAAATCAAAAAAAATTCTTCTCGATGTGATTCTTAAGTTCTTAGAATTAATATTTCACCTATAAGTCTTACCAAAACTGTATCGGAGTTTTCAACCTATATATCACTCAAGTGGGTTATAGAACAGTTCATTTATAATAGATCAAGGATAAACAAAAATTGACTGTAGTATAAATTTAAGGTATGCTAGCTTAGACATAAGCCTTTTTTCCTTAACAGGCATCAACTCTGAAGGCCTGCCTTTTAGGAATTTACACTCTCCAATCTTTCTCAGTTAATAATGACCTCAAACAGAATATATGGTTTTAGTTTTTCTGATACACAAGATCCTCATAAAGTAACAAATGTAGAGCATACTTATCTTTCTGTATGATTTGAAATACATTACTCCAGAATCTAGCTTTTATGAGAGAAAAACTTAGGAAGAAGTCATAAGATGATAAATACACAATATTTTTATTTCCTAGCCTTTCGAGTCTAAGACAAGATATATATTATGGATATAAAATATATGCACATTAAAAGATTGTGATAAAAATTAATTTAAAGTTGTTGCTTACCAACTTGTTTCACATTAGTCCATAAATAAACGGATGCAATGGAGCATATGTACGTTAGTTAGAGTGCATATGTAAGCCAAGATGACATAAAGATTTACAAAGTAAATACTTCATACTCATGAAGCTTATAACTAGTCCATTGTAGAGTGACCAATAACATTTAGGAGGATGTCACCCATATATATAATTACCATATGTAAGGGGAAAGCTTATATCAATAAATGAAAAATTAATAATCATTAAATTTTAAATTAAGATTAAAAAATAGACCAAACTTTAAGAATCTAAAAACATTTGTTGTTAATTAATTAGAATTTGTTGTGAGGTTCTTATGGTACATTAAATGGATACATAAATGTTTACCTATCATAACATTTGAACCTTATAGCTCAGGGAAATATACTAGAGTATTAAATATTGTTATGATTTATAGCTAGACAAATAGCAAGATAACCATGACCATATGACTGTAGCTCGTATTTTTTTTTTTTTGAAAAATAGCTCATGAAAACACCCTTATATCACACAACATAAAGTGTATAGTTGAATTTGTTTAATTATATAGTTGAAAAGCACTTAAACATATGTAGACAACAGTCGACCTCGAAAGACTGGTAAATATTTCCATCTTATCCCCCCAAAAGAAAAGAACAGAGACCAATTTATTTTTGATGATTAACCACAATGAATCGTGAATCCCATGACCAACTAGAATCTTTTAAATTGAAAGCAGAAGGAAAAAATTAAAACAGGGACAGAAAACCGAGTCTGAGACTGCAGAATTGTTCTTGTTTCGTACACACATGAAACTAAGAAATATATACATATGAGAAAGTAAAAAGAGAAGACAAGTTTTGATAAGGCATATAATATATTGCAGATTAGCTATTAGCCTATTAATACGTACTGCATAACATTACACACATACAAATGTAGATACACGTAAAAAGTGCTGGGAGTTTAAGCCAGCCTTTAGCTCCTCCGGTTTAAATATAAGAATTGAGAGTGAGAGAGAAGAAAAAGGTGGGGCAGTGCCACTCGAAGCCATGTTTCCTTGTACGTCACTGTTAATAAATAATTGCACGGTTTCTTGACCTTATATTTGGATTCTTTCTCTCATTTACATCATTCTTTATTCTTTATATTTACTTGACTCATCTTTCCATGCAGCCCTTCACATGCACTTCCCCCCTCAAGCCGAAAACCCTAGCCAACTTTGTTTTCTCCATCTTTCATATTACCATTTTTGACCACCCCCCTTTGTGTTTTTTCCCCATGCAACCTTCTTCTTTTGTTGTTAATTTTCATTAGTATTTAATCCAAAAGTGGGGGAGCTTTGGCGTGCGTGTGGTGCGTTATTTTATTCTTATCCTTTGTTGATTTCATACACAGAGTTTTGGTAGACAGGTAAACTTTGAGAATAATCCTTTCTTTCTTTCCTTAAAGAAGTCAAAAATAGACACTCAATCAATGAGAATTCTCTATATTAAACTAGCTAGTTCATATTACCAAGTTTCAAGTTGGTGATAGAGTCGTAGCTAGATAGATCATATTACCAAGTTTCAAGTTGGTGATAGAGTCGTATTAACTTCCATACCTTTAGAGAGAACTGTAATGTTTCAGTGATGCAAACTTATCTTTTACCAAGCACAAGAATCACTTATAGTAATAGCTTGCCAGGATAAGTTACTCATAAATCATTAAATTACGGTGTTAGTTTCCCATTTTTCTTATGTCAAAAAGAAAATATTTTTGTCAATTATTTTTTTTCAATTATCTAGACCGGAAACACTGCTAGTAATAATCACCTATAAGCCTACAAATACATAGGCTATGCTCCAATCATATACAGGTTGTCGGCTTCCAAGTTCCTGACATGGTTTTATCACTTATTTTTTTCCTTCACTAATCATGCAAGAGGGCAGTACTAGGACTCGAATCCGGACTTCTGCCCATACCCATTTTCAGCTTTTTTTTTTCTTAATAGAAGGTCCTAATGATGGATTTGGAATGTAACCTATATCTAGTGGCCTTAAGGTTCTAGCTGACTAATAATGTTCCCCTAAACTAACAGGCCAGGTGTAAGGCGGTTGACTTCTAAGAGAAAATTAATGATATATAGGTGAAAAGGTAATTTCAATGAAAGTACTCCGCCACTACTAGGGTTTCTTTAGTAATTGCACAAATAACATTCCTCCACCACTTTATATGCATGTGGCTCATCTCTTCAATGCATTCTGGCTTGTGTATATTCATGCTTTTGTTTATCTTCCTTATATTATTTTAAAACCCAGCAACAGCATTTCTTTTGTTTTCCTTCACAGTAATGGAAGATAATCAAGGCCAAGACCCCAATAGTCCAAGCAACCCTGGCACTGAGAGAAGTGAACCGGTGAGGTCGAGGTGGACTCCAAAGCCTGAGCAAATCTTGATACTCGAGTCCATCTTCAACAGTGGTATGGTAAATCCACCAAAAGATGAGACTGTGAGAATAAGGAAACTCCTTGAGAAATTTGGGTCTGTTGGTGATGCAAATGTCTTCTACTGGTTCCAAAACCGGCGGTCAAGATCACGCCGCCGTCAAAGGCAGCTACAGGCTAGCCTCGCAGGAGAGCAAAGAAATCAACAAATAGCATCAGCTAGCTCTGGTGCAATTCAGTATGAAAGTGGAAGCAATAGTAATCCTGTTGGGTTTGCTAGTTCTCATGCTTTTTGTGCACCTCCATCTTCTTACATTCTCGCTCCATCTTCCTCTAGTTGTTCTTCTTCCTGTGGAATTGTCGGTGATGATGGTGTAGAGGGCCTGATTTCCATCTCTAACCAAATGGGTTTTCAAGAACTGGGGCAGAGCTCTGGCATGTCTTCAGTTTTGTGCCCATCAGACCCTTCTAACTTGCACTACCAAACCGGTGAGTGCATGGCTAGATAGCTAAGTTGATCTCTTTAATTAATCAAAGCCTTTCCTCACGGTAATATTCCTTACACCAATTTGTTTTACCTGAAGATGGTTTTGAGGTTTTGATTCTACATATACTATCACCTGAGAGGCTGGACGCTGAATTCTCCTGATATCCACCCTAAGTCCTCTCTCTCTCTCCCCTATAACAAATCTCAGCAATTTGCGTGTCCTAAGTAGGTTTATTAAGAATAATAGTTTCTGGAGCAAGAGTACTAGAGAATAAACTGGTTGGTCAACTTTTTAATGATGTGACTGTAGTTGTGTTTTATTATGTTTTAAGTCGTACTTTTCACTGGCAAACAATGGTCCCCCCTCTCATTCTCTAACACCACCTAGGAAAATTCCAAAACAAATCTACACCCTCCTGGACCACAACATTTTATTTACTTTTACTTCGTGGAAAATATTGAGGAATGACAACTCCTGAAGTTTCAGGAAGTCAAAATTTTAGATCTAATTAGGATCTAACTGCAAGAAAGTGGTCCTTCCCTTTCCATAGATCTTCTTTTTGTTGCTTCCGGCATTTTGCAGATCACTTTCTCTCTCTCACACACACTCACTCACTCACTCATCAAGGTAATCAGAGAGAAATTAAAGATCATATAAGCTGTTCCAGCAGGTGCATGACAAAGCTAGAATACAAGAAAAAGATGCCATCTGTTGGGTCTGGGTCTAACATGATCTTCTCTATGGTACATGTTGTGTAGGATTCATCACAGTTTTCATTAATGGGGTGCCAACAGAAGTTCCAAGAGGGCCACTTGACTTGAAAGCCATGTGTGGTCAGGATGTTGTATTGGTTCATTCCTCCGGGATTCCAGTTCCAACTAATGAATTTGGGTTTCTAATGCAAAGCTTGCAGCACGGTGAAAGCTATTACCTGGTAACCATCTTTTCACAACCCAAAATCTTTCTTAGAGACTAGCAATTCGCAACTCAAAGTACTACCTCGAGATCAACATCTCTATAGTCTTCTTCTTCATCCAGGCTGTATTCTTCTTCTACTGTCTTGTATTTAGTGGTAGTTAGTTTTCATTTCTCGGTTAATATTTTCCTGAACATGACAATTTCTCTTGTTCAAATTTAGTTAGTGTTACTGGTCCTTTTTGCTTAACCTGGTATGAGCGAAATTTTCTCCTCAACTTCTCTTATGTAATTGGGGAAATCCTGTGCTGATATCATTTTTGGAACTTTACTGGGTTCAAGATTCCAGGAGATTAAGTACTGTTTACAGTTAGCAGTTTCACAAAAATTTTGGTTTAATAAGAAAGTTTAGATTTTCAAAGCACAGTTAAGCAAATATTCAACTGAGTAATCTCTCTTTCCCTTTTCTGTTTTCATTACATGTAAACACACTCATGTAAATTAGGTTTTGTCCTATTGTTCACAACTTATTAGAATAACGAATTTTATCACAGGTTTCGAGGGCTACATGAAATTAACTTGTGTCGAGAAGCTGCATTCAAGAAGTCGGAGCTCCCTGTGTGTTGGTGTGCAGCATATATTAATATTAGGGCCGAGTACTCTTACTGTGGTGGAAGATAAAAGAAAGGGGATTTGGTGTAACTATTTCTTCTTGCTCTTCTAGCTTCGTACGAAGCTTCCCAAACTCGGTATATTTACGGAAAAGGTGTGTCAACAAGACAATCTGTCTTCTGGTTAGAATATGTTATGGGAAATAATCAGTAAAGAATGAGACATTTCAATGCTATATATGTTTTCATTGTCACCACAAATGTGATGCACTGTTCTACTTCACCTACCTAATTAATCACCTACGGAATTATATTAATTGCTTATTTCGCTTCATTCGGTCCATTGGAATTTTGTAATTTTCACGACTAATTTCATGGCCAATATGTATAACATTCTGTAAATTAGCCATATAATTGTAAAAGATATTGGGATTCAACATATGAAATCTATTGATTTTGAGGAATTCTTAAACTCAATCGTCTTAAATTATAATTATTTTTAACAATTAATATTTTACTTATATAATTGATTTTAAAAAAAGCAATATCTTTTTATATTGTTCATAATATTTAAGAGACTTCATTCAATATAAAAATATAAAAATTGTTTTTATGCATTTAAAAATTTATTTTATATGATGCTTAATAAATGTGTAAATTGTTAACCTTAATACATAGGGTATGAACATGCTTTTCATCTCGGAGGCATCCATTCATTACCCTTCAAGTTTTTTATCCTTCTCTCTTTGCTTCAGAAAGGTATAAGCATTACTAAATTTTCCAATTCGTCCTACACACGAAACGTCTACAAGCATCCCTTTTTGCACTTCAAAGTAGAACAACAGTCCAGAAGGATGGACAGGCGATGTGCTAAAAGCAAGGGCACTGTGCACTGCTTACTTTCTCATGAAATTTTGGCAAATTTTATGAACAGGTGGTTGGAAAAATGGATTAATTCCTAGTTGAAAGGTCCCGCCATAGCAGACAAATCATTTGGGAACAAAAGGTTCTTTATCAAAAAGGTTTTCAGAAAAACAGTAAGACTTCTTAAAAAAAAATCTGATAACTTTTATTTGTTAATTCTAAGTTCTTTTCACGATTATTTTTAAAATATATTCACTTCCTTTCTGGCTTTCTTATTTTCACCAAATAACTTTTATTATTAGAAGTACAAACAAAAGCTAGGTTTAGATCCTCTGTGTCTGTCACTCTGTTCCAATCTTATTTTTGCACCAAAACGATATTATTTTATGTCCATTTACATATAAAATGATGTTATTTTAGAGACGAAAACATGATTAAAACAGAGTAATCGGACGCACACAGAAGATTTGATGCCACAAAAGCCACGTTGATAAACTTTGTCCATATTAAATGTGGACAGGTGAAGACTATTTGAGAATTATTGAAATAATATAAGTAATATATGATTTATTAATTACATAATAATTAATATTTAATGTTAATTATTTTGATTAATAATTAAAATATTTATTTATCATATTTATTACTAATTAATCATATATTTATTAATTTATATGATGATAAATTAGTTTAACTATTAAATTTTGTATATGAGGTACTACTACAATATATAAGGTAACCAATTAATATTTTATTATAATTTACATTTTATATTTTTATAAATAATTAATTTTATTATTAATTTATTATAAAATGTTTATTATTTTAGTAAGTTATCGTATTTACATGTTATTACTAAATTAATAACGTAATCAACTAATTTAATATGATAATAAATTAAGTTTTTCATAATTTTTTTTCATTATATAATACTAGTAATAAATAAGATGATTAATTTCTTATTATTATTTACAATCATTTTTTAAATATTTAATAGCTAATATTATTAATTTTTACTATTTATCAATAAGATTCAAAATATGAGCTATAAATAATTTTTTAGTAGTAGTAATTAATTAGCATTAATATTGAATCCATCAGACCAATAAAATAATAAAATTTATTCAGCACTATTATTGAATTTAACAAATATATATGATAAGAAAAGTTAATTAGTAGTAACATCGAAGACATGAGAAATTAATCAATATGGACACTAAATTTAATAAATAAAATATAATAAGAAAAAAATTGATTAGTTTTGAAAGTGAATATAGTTAATTGATACAATTTCAACTTAATTCATAATTACTGATTAATAGTGAGTTTCAATTAATATATTTATATTTATTTAAAAATAATAATTATAATAAAATTCCTTATCTTGCTTATTAATTATATGAATAAAAATATGAATTTAGTGAAATGTGTAATCTATTTTTATAAATTATAAATTAATGATAGAATATAATAAATTATGCAGCACCGCCTATCAGCACCTGGCGGTGTCAGATGGGTGGTGACTAAAATTAATTGAAAATCATCGCAACTGCAGTACGCACATGCTGCAAAATTTCCCTGCAACCAGCTGCTAGAAACCGACGACGACGGTAATAAGAAGCTAAATGATAATAATCCATTATTGACTTTGCCCTGCAAAAACAATATTCATCGCTACGACTTGGCAGTCTAATTAAGGATCTCAATATCTAACTCTTAAGCCAGGAAATTTGATATATATAATAAGTAGCGAAAGTGGTTTGAGGAGGGATCTATAAAGGGGAAGGAATTTATGGTTGTATTTCAATCTGCGCAACTGGAGTAGAAGAAAAAACAAATATACAAATCAATGAGAACGAAATCCAACAGTCTTTTAAGAAATGTTTTATTTGCTTATTGTTGTTTGGAAAGTGTCTCTGAAGAGATGCTTGTTATAATGTATTAAAGAATTCCAAGTATTACTGTTTGAATTAAATTTATTATTTATTTTTAAAAACAAATTATTTGAAATCCATAAATTATAAATTTTTATATGTACCTTACGCAATATATATTTAAATAATAGTGATTTCGAATTAGATAGCAATACTAAAATATCTACGTATGATGGTGTATAGCTATATATCTTTCTATATAATCATGTAATTAAATGTCGGCATTTTATTAACTTTTATTGATATGCTAATTTTGATTAACATGTATTAATAGTTAAAGTTTCTGAAATACATAGTAAGTCAAGTTAGTAAACTTAATAAAAAAATTAACGTCGGTTTAAAATTAAAAAAAGTTAAAAATCGAAACATTTTATTATTACTTTTTAAATTTTAAATTATAATTTAAAAATAATTTTTTAATAATTAACCCAATAATCTTATGCTAGCACTGAGAACAATTACATTGAAGAGTAAAAAGATTATGGCAGCACATGATATAAGGATATTTTATTTTCTTTTTCCCGTAAACTAAGGATATCATATAAGGAAAAGTTGCTTGACAATATCATCAGTGGAAGCTGCATTCAATGCACGTATGGGGGGCGTCTTTAAGAGATTCCTGAAGCGGCGGCCGCTCACAATAATAACAATCTAAACTTGTAAAATCAGCAGTGCTTCATTCGGTAGCATCATTAACATATCGAGACGAATGATTTGTTTGTTCAAAATGTTCTTTGTCATCAAACAAAGTATGATATGAAAAACTGAGAAGTCATACTGTATAAATGAGAGTGAATAAAATATTATGTCCACTTTAATTTTATCTTCTACAAAATCAAAAAGGTCTGGCGCTTTTATATGTGGCTTTTTAAGATTTTAAATTTTAGTCTTTACAAACATTAATCTAATAACGTCGCCTTCCTTTCCATGTCTTCAATATTAATATCATTAGATAATACATGTACCATAAATTTGATACTAAAGTAAACTCTGACTGATTAGGTTAAACTTTTTATACTGTTAAATAATTATTTGGGCATATTATTCCTAACATTTTTTTTCCTTATGTTAGATTTACACAAGAATATTTGTATCATATTATTATAAGAACAAAACCACTTATTTTGTTTAAAGGTCAATAAACACTTATTTATCACTTGCATAATCGTCCTTTTTTAATATACTTGTTTCGATCGAAACTAAGTCTTTTATTCTTATTAGAAAATACCAATAGTCAAGATAGTTGTAATTAATTTAACTATTATAAGCAATTAATTTTATAAATTGGTTTATCCATCATAGGTGTCTTGGTGTTTCATCTTTTACTCACACCTAATGTGATTAATTGATTAAAATTTTGGAGTGCTCATATTTATCTGATAACCTATCAACCAATATATGACAAGAACTTATTATTATATATATGTTAGGAATATATGAAATTCTTAAGTAGACCTTGTATCATGAATTTTCTATCATCCCATTTATTTTTCATCTTGAAATGATCGCATCCAATTATTTCACTAAGAGAATTGGACACGTTTGAATATACTTTGATATGAGTTACTAATCAAAATAATCTTTCTTTATTATAATTCTCTTAAATTGAATTGAATTTACTTTTTTTAGAATTGCCCTATAGAACGCATCATACGTGATCCTTTGATAATACTTTTAAGTAGTAAACTTTAAGTATAATTCATATGAATTAAATAAAAGGTCTGAGGGTATATTATGAAGCTCACATAATCTTTAGGATTTCGCACAACGTAAGTTAAGATCGTTTAACTCACATTAATCTCTTTCTATAGTTGATATTAAACGTATGATATTAGTCATTTATTAGGGCATTAACTCTTTTCATTTAGAGTGTACCTCTCATATTCATGATCATTCTTGTTTTTATTTTTGTAATTATTTTGTATGAATTTTTCATAATTATTCATTAGAGAAAGTAATTCATTAATTAGTTTAGGAATAGGTTAAAAAAAAGGAAATATACAATTCACCCTCCTTCTCGTGTGCCATCCTAAGACTAACATAAACATATCAATATATATTATTTAATTAGACATAATAGTATAATGAATTAACATTCATATAGAAATAATTATCAATAAGAAATGCCAAAGCAAAATAGTTTTGTATACTATAACTGAAAATGTTGTGAATTCAACTTCTATTTCGGATAATGCAATACAAGATTGTTTATTACTTTTTACATGATATTGTACCATTTTTAAGTAAGAAAACAAATCTAAGGGCAAACTTTTTTTCATCTAAATCTCCTTTCCAGTCTACATATGTAGGTCATTACTTTAATAACATAATGGGTAATTAACGATATCTTTTAGATGCCTCAATATTCACTTTACTATATTATAATGTTTCTAATCTAGATTTGAATAATATCGACTCACCATTACTATAACGTAATAAATATCTAGTCTTGTGGTCAGGTTGTTGAAGCCTCCAAACTAATTCAGATTCTCCAAACTTTTTGTAGTAGTTGTGGAACTAGGTCGAATCCCTAGAAAACAAAATACTAGTTTCTTTATTTGTAGTAATAAAATTAAAAGGGGGGTTGATTAAGTAATTGATTAACTAAAATTAATAAGAAATCAAATTAAATCAACTGGATATAAAAGTGAGAAAGTCAAGATTACCAAACTCCGATTCTAGGGAAAGAGCTCATCTAATTGTAACATTGATCATTGGTTTAAAGGGAATATTTACACAATTCAAATAGTTAGTCCAAAACAATTTAGGATAGCCATAATAAGTCTCAATTTTTTTTAAATTAATTGGTTTAAACCCAGCATCCAAACCAAAACTTACTATCCATTGACTGGGTGTGATAACATTCCATATCAAATAAATAATAGCAATAAGCTTAGTGAAAAGGACTAACCCTAAATTAAATAATTGAGAAAGCTGTAATGATTCAACTTACTTTTCTTGTTTATCATAAGTTAAATATAAAATTTCATAAATAACGTATTTGCTACTTGTACCGATCTTTCATGACAATCACGAATCAGTGAATTTGTGGATAATGATAAAATAATCAATATTAAATTAAATTGTTAGATTAATCAAATATTAATCATTAATCAAATATAAGAACTCAAAACAAGAAATACTTGAATTAAAACGTGAATAAACGTTAAGAACATAAAACCTCACAAAGTTACAACTATAATATCGAATCTCCTTGAGTTAGAATCATTAAGTTTAGTCACACATGACTTTTTCTCCAATAACAAAAATAAAAGAAAGATACAGAATTGTGAAAAACTTAAGAAGAGAGAAACCTTTTTTGTTGTAAGGAACGTCCCTTTTTTAGGGTTTTCCTTATCTAATCCTAATCTAATTCTACCTTTTAAAGATGTCTATTTAAAACAAATTTAAATTCAAATTCAAATTCCTACATGATAGGGATAAAAAGAAGTTTTTCAGTTAAACTCTAAGTCTTTAAATGATTATTCTTATCCATTATAGCAATTTTTTCACTTCATCCAAAATTTGTGATTTATCATCAATAGAGTCTCAATTTGATTCAATCTCTACTTTTCATTTCCTAAAACAAAACAAACATTAATTTTCATATTTAAGCACCAAAATAAACTCAAAACAAAGGAGATGATATCAAATAATATATCAAGATAACATCTTATCAAATTCTCCCATATCAAACTTTTGCTTGTCCTTAAGCATACATCAATTCAATACATTAATCATCTTCATAACAACCTCTCATCTTCTTTCATGCTATCCAGAAACATGCAAAAGCTAATACACATTTAAGGGTTAAGATAAAATAACAATCGGGAAAATAAGCACTCGTAGGACACATTGTTAAAACATTACATCTCATCAATTCCATCAAAATCAAATGAATAAGACTTAACACATTCTTAAGGATTTCTATATATACACTCAAATTGTTTAGGGTTCATTAAGCTTTCAAATCAAAACATAGCAAGTTATTTCCATAAGCTTGCTCAAGAATCATATCGCCACCACTAAACAAAAAGAAAAGAGACTTTATAAGGGTTGTAATGTGACTTAGGTAAGGTATGACAAGACGAAGCTTTTTGCCTAAATAAATTGAAGGGAATCATATAAACTTATCCACACAAGTTTCAAATTAAATCAAAATTCACTTGATTCAAATAACATCTCTTTCAATCACTTTTTCTTTTCTTCTATTTTTATTTTCTCTCTCTTTTCTTTTTTTAAACAAAAATATCAAAAAAAAAATTATTTTTTTAATATTTCTTCATTCTATAAAAAAATCAAAACACTGCAACTTGAATCATCTAATTAACTTTTTATAGAAATAGTCAAAATCATATGCAAATAAGCTCGATACATTTTCTTCATTTTAGGAGTTTAAAATCATTAAGGACATTAACAACAAAAGGGATAAATTTGGTTTATAACAAGGTTATTATGCAAGAAAAGAAAGGTTAAGGCTCAAATTGGTTTTCTAAGGATAAAAAGTAAGGTGGACTTGTTTACGTAAAAAAAGGTTATCTTAAATGCCCTCATCATCTTTATACACAAATTCATCAAAAATATGGTTTCAATATGTATTCAAAAGCAAGTTCTAGCATAAACAAGCTATGTTTGATATCACACAACAAAGAAAAAAGTATGAGTATTATATATGACGAAGGCTCTTAGGGTCCAAGCTCACATAAGTGTGAAAAATTGTATCAATTCTAGCACACTTTCATTCAACAAAATTATGAAATACTTGAAATAATTTAATGAAAATGCTAATCATGCTTGTCTCTCTCGTACATTAGATCTTAAACCGAAAATGTTTCATAACTTAAGAGTTATTCATGAACAACAATTAGAAAATTATGAAACTATCACGAGGAATAATTAATATATGAATCAACATATCATGAGTTTAAGCACAAATTACAATGTTCATCATAATATAAATAATTGCTCCCTTACACCTAAATCATACATTGTTCCTAATACATGCATAAGATACTCATAACTCAATAAAGATAATCAAAGAAAATAAAAAATAGAGGACTCCCCCAAGGTGTGAGCATCAAAAAGGGCGTGTGCTACTGATATGTGAGGAAGCTGGGTCTGCTTGTGGTGGCTACTGGTGCGTGGGTTGTGTGAGGAAGCTGCCAAATTTGTAGTGGAGCTGTGGAATGGGGAAGCGTTGGGCGTGGATTGTGTGAGTTGGGTGCGCTAGAGCTGATGGTTTGCGTAGGTTTTCAAATTTTGTGACTTGTCTTTTCCTGCAAAACACTAAACAAATCGCAGCTGTGAGGGATGTGCTTTGTGTGGTGCGTGTTAGAAGTTGGACTGCGTCTGTGTTACTGGTCTGCGTGGGAGGTGAGTGTGTCGTGGAGCTACTGAAGGCTGGCGTATGGGACTGCCTGATGCGCAATTTCTGCGTTACTGGTCTGCGTGGGAGGTGAGTGTGTATGGGACTGCCTGATGCGCAATTTCTGCGTCACTGGTGTGGTGTTTCTGCGTGTGTAGGGCGTGGCTTGGCTGAGCGTTAGCTGCTGGTAGAGTGGGTGTGCGTCGGTGAGTGCTACTTCGAAGTGTTTTGGCGTGGAAGGACGTCTTCTTGATTTACCAATTAAGTTCCCTTGCAAAGAAGAAACAACAAAATAGAGTGGTGGGGTCTTTTTTTTAATAATTAAAAACAATAATTAAGTAAATAACTCAGTAAAATAATTAAATGAGAGATTAAAAAATTAAGGTTTTTTTTTTCAGAACACTAAATCACGTAAGGTGAGATATTGCTTTATGAGATTTAGTAGTCTGGAATTTCAAATTACTAAATTACATAAAGCGACATCTCTTCTTATGATATCTAAGTCTTAAATTTTATGATTTTCACTCCAAAATACTAAATCACATAAGATCATATCTCGCTTTATGAGATGTAGTAGTTTGAAATTTTAAGACCTCCTGATCTTTTTAAGGCAATAAATTTATGTTTCAAAAGCAATCTCATGCAAGTTATATATAAAGAAAACAAAATAAAATAAAACTATCATATATTGGGTTGCCTCGTGAAAAGCATAATTGTTTAATATCATTATGCTAGATGGAGTCGGTTCTTCTTAAACGTGTTTGTATGATGGAAGTTCTAAATCAATATTCACCAAACTAGAAACCGTCATCTCCTCATAAAATGGTTTTAGTCTATATCTATTAACTTTAAACATGTTTCCAGTCTTTAAACCTTTTATTTCTACCGCACCATGAGAAAATATATTAGAAACAACAAACTGACCAAGCCATTTAGAACATAACTTACTTGGCATAAGCTTTAATCGAGAATTATACAATAACACTTTCTGTCGCACCTCAATTTGCTTTCTTAAGATTATATTATCGTGGAATAATTTGGTTTTCTCGTTGTAAATATTTGAATTCTCATAAGCATTCAACCTTATTTCCTTTAGCCCTTGTAATTGCAACTTCCTTTCCTCTCCAACTTTCGCCAAATCCATATTGCAACGTTGCATCGCCCAATAAGCTCTATGTTCAATTTCCATTGGTAAATGGCAAACCTTATTGAAAACTAATCGATAAGGAGACATTCTTATTGATGTCTTGTAAGCTGTACAATATACCCAAAGAGCATTGTCTAGTCATAAACTTCAATCCTTTTGACTAGGATTCACAGTATTTTCCAAAATAGATTTCATCTCTCTATTTGATACTTCTGCTTGTCTATTTGTTTGTGGATGGTATGCGGTAGCTACTCGATGATGCACTTCATACTTTTTAAATAGTGCTGCCATATCTCTATTGCAAAAAATGACTCCTTTGATCACTAATAATGGCACATGGGATTCCAAATGTATTAAAATGTTAGTCTTTATAAACCCTACAATAGCTACAGAATCATCAGTTTTTGTGGCTTTTGCTACCACCTACTTGGAAACGTAATCGACAGCTAAAAGTAAATAAGAAAATCCACAATATAAAGGAAAGGGACCCTTAAAATCAATACCCCATACATCATGTATGTTAACTATAAGAATTGAGGTTTGAGGCATTTCATTTCGATGAGATAACGTACCTATCTTTTAACATCTGTCATGTAACATCCCGTTACTTGCGGGAATGTTAGAATTGTAAATATGAGTGACCAAAGAGAGCTTAGAAAAGCATTTTATGTTCATACATAATATGGCATACACATACGTGTGAATAGTGAATTTATCTGCGCATGAAAATAATTGTATATGCATTCATGAATAATTCCGGGTATAATTGGATTG
>JANITX010000002.1:19006119-19023786 GCA_027564395.1 Erythroxylum ulei
AACACCAATTACCCATAATTCTGTCCAGTACCAATTAATCTGGAAAGGCCATAAAGGCATGTACACTACTTATTATGAGCAAAGACTACTGCTTCCCGTGCATGTGTTCCTTATGAAAACTGCATGAGCATGAGCGGCTATCCCAATTTCGCTAATTAATCTCACACCCGTTTGACGGAAACGGGATGTTACAGACCTGATGGAAGAAAGTATATAAAAATAGTCAATAATTTGTAAGTGAAATGAAATACTATATATGTTTATAATTAAGTTATAGGTTTAAAATTTTGCAAATGGTATAAAATTATTTGTTCTTATATTATGTTGATTCCGTTTGAATCGTGTTCCAGATATATGACATCTACATTTAAGGAAAGGATTGGTCCTGAAGGTTATGTATGGAAGAAGATCTCTGAGGCCACAAAGGCATTTTACTTTCAGGAATTTGAGGTACAATATGCAAATAATTTTCCTTTTTCATTTATTTGTATACATTAATTACATAAATATTATTAGATTATAAGTTATCGAATTTATTCCTTTTAATTTCAGAAACAATTTTACTGGAATTCTGGTATCGACGGGGTCATACATAGTGTATGGGAGAGGTGAGCTCGTACACGTTATCGCGACTTTATTGGTACGATACACAAGGTTGGTGTACGACTGTCTTATATTTCTGAGGGCATATAGAGTCATTGGCAGGAGTACTGGACATCACTTGAGGTAATGTTCATCTAAGGGCGTAACTCGACCAACAAACGTGGAGGCCCAGGGGGAGACAGTCTTTCCGTTCATACGGGAAGATCAATTACCCACCACGAGCATACAGAGAGACTTGTAAATATCTAAATATTACACTTATATTCTCATTTTTTACTTTGCTGTTTTTCAATTTAAATTTATGTGTGAATGTTGTGATGAAAATATGTGTATTATGGATAATGATTATAGTATAAATGTCTAGTGCCATATATGACTATGTTGAGTTATTTTCTTTGTTCAACAGGGGGTAATATCATAAAAATATAGGAGACTCAGCCGAAATTTTTATAAATTCTAGTTTAACTTAAAACATTTTTTTGTTATGCAGGAAAAGTCTATGGGCATAAGACCTACACTCTGTCAGTTATTTTTGCATACTCACACTAAGAAGCATGACGGTATGACATTCGTCAACGGTCGATGTAGAGAACTGAATGTATGTGAAATTTATGCTTTAATATTTATTATTAATGATTATTACTTACTAATATAAGCATTGCCTTCTAATAGGACCAAATACAAGAAACAATTCAATGACAGTCTCAGAGAGAACCAGCTGTTGATGAGAGTCAAGCATATTTTGATGCAGTGGGTGGTAGGAACAGTCGTGGATGGATCTTCGGGTTAGGCTCATTTGCGAACACATATTATTTGCACTCTTCTACGTCCAGTACAACAGCATCAACTAGATAGCCGACAATGGAACATATCCATCAGCTTGAGAACACATTGCAAACATTGACAAGTCAGTTGCAACAGATAATGGAGTACATGAATAAGCTCCAAAATGACATGGAGTAGTTGAAGGGGAGGGCTAGAGACTCAGACCATCTACGCTCACCAGGACAATAGGATTATTGTAGTCATTTGGTTTGAATTTATGTACAATTTAATGCTTTTATTATCAATGAAGAAAATTTTAACTTTATATGATCAATTATTTTTCTGTTTAAATAAATTAATTATATAAACAAATCAACAAAATTATGTACAGATAATTTATAGTTGTTGAAATTATCCATTAATAATAAGATTATGAAATAAAATTTAATACCTTTATGGTAGAGTCATTACCGATGGTTTATGATAAATCGTCGCAAAATGTTTATGATCTTATCGACGGAATTTTAGTTTCCGTCAGTAAATTGAGTCATATTTACCTACGGTTGGTAAAGAAACCGTTGGTATACTGAGTCATAGTTACAGACGGTTCGTAATAAACCGTCGGAAAATGTTTACATTTTTACTGTTGATTCACCGACGGATTGACATAACCGTCTGTATCTATACCGACAGAAACAATTTTTTCCATCAATAAATATGCCGACAAAAAGTGGTTTCCGTCGGTATTTGTTCTAACGAATAAGAGTTTCCGTCAGAAAATTTATTAATCAACTCCTAACTAACTTTTTTTGGGCATATGGTTATCTTAAGCCCCACATAAAGCTATTTTTTGGCTAATCAAAACTTAGAGTTTACAAATGGTAGTAAAACACATCTTTAATAGAATTATATTAAGCTGCGACAATGAAGACGAGGAGTGGCACCAATAGTAAGGCCATGAATAATAGCAACTCTTAATAAGGGCCTCTAGCCTAGTTCCACGTCAGAAGAGGAGAGGCTATTGTACATTACAGATCAAGCCTTACGAGAACATTAGCTTTTAAAGAGGAGATTAACATTAGCTATTGTTAATATTGGGCTGACTAGTGGTGGAGGGTTTTTGCGAGATTCATTTGATCGTTGGCTAGGGAGATATTCGTTTCGAATTGGTTTTTTAACTATCTTGATGGGAGAGTTATGGTCCATTCGAGATGGTTTGATTTTTGCGTGGGATCACGGTTTTCGGCAAGTTGTTGTTGAATCTGATAGCATGGAGGCGGTGCAGATGGTGACCTGTGGTGTTATCTCGTCACATCCCCTGTCTGTTTTGATTGTGGATATTCAAGCTCTACTTGCTCGGAATTGGAGTTGCTATATTAAGCATGTGCTTCGTGAAAGTAATTTTGCTGCAGATTGTCTGGCGAAATTGGGTCATAGCATTGATTCTAATTTTTGGGTTTGGGAGGATATTCCTAACGCTCTTTCCTTGATTGTTTGGGCTGATACCTGTGATATTTCCTTTATGAGGTAGTTTAGTTTCTCTTATTTGTAACTAAAAAAAATCACACACGAGAGGTAGATAAGATATCACAATCCTACGTTACAAATGAGAGGAGAGTTGAACGTTTTTGTAAGTATATGGAAAAGACGACTAATCAACTTCTAACTAATTATTTTTGGGCCTATAGTCTCTGAAACTTAATTAAAGTTATTATTGAGCTAATCTAGATTTGGAGGTTAAATATTAGACCATTAAAGGTGACATCATCATAAAACACATTTTGATTAAATAAATATTGGTAGATCTTCTAATTAAAGGACTTCACCATACCATGTAGTATGCACATTTTGAGGTCCTTTGACACTATTAATTAGAGATGATTGTGTGTTTACTCTATGTACAAGTTCATTATCACGTATTATGACTATTCTATATATATTGATGATCATTACTTTTTTTTTATACAAGTGAGTGTTTTAAAGTTTGGGTTAATCTTAAGCATATGACAAGTTGGATATATTTACAGTTTGACCTTGATTCTTTGCCTTACGTACATTTAAGTATTTCAAGATAATGTGAGTTTACGAGACATAAAAGGATATAATTTTTTTTATCTTGTTAATATTTTTTCTAATAAAGTTTAGCATATAGTAAGAAAAATCAAACTTCTTTATTGTAATTTATAGCTATCAATAAATATCATATTAAACTCGACAATAACATGACAAAATTGTTACTAAAGCATCATATCTTTAATAACATGAATTGTCATAACATACTCATTAGTGTTATCATTCATATTTAATAACACTTATTATCTGTTACCGTATATTATTTTTGTTGCAGTGTTTTTGTTTATTCTCTTAACTTTTATTATTTTTCTATATCACAAATAAAGCAATTAGTATTTTTCTAATGAGAAAATATTAGAATTTATCATATTAGACATATTTTAATTATCTTTTTAAATTTAATATATTAGATATATATTAAATGGAAGCTTGTATAAGGTTAGATTAGCAAACGGCTGCATGACATAAGATTAACGAACTAATATAAAAAAAAAAAAAAGATTAACGAACTTAGGTGGCTTGGGAAGAGTGGGATCTCGTTGCATAGTCAAAAGGGTCCCAAGAAAACACCGTCGAGGCTGGCGGTTTGATCACCGGGCCGCCAGGGAATGTCATCGCACTTTTCTCTTATTTGCGGCTCTTGATGATGAAGGTTGTTAAATATTTGTATTGACCATTGAGGTTGGTTGACTGTCACTGTCACGGTTTGTATAATGCAAAGCAGCGAACAACAGGGAGAATGCACTATTACCACACATATAAGGAGCACTATGTCTATATTGATGATGAAATGCTGGTGTTGACTAACATCCTTTTTTCTCACGTTCCTTTTTTTTTCTTCCAATAGCTAACTTTTTGACAAAAACTATTTCATAGTGACGGTAATTATTTTTCAGCCGTATGAAATTACTGTTCATTTGAATAGTAATTTCAAAAGGATTAATTTTTTTTATAAATGTTGCTGAAATAATTTTCATTTTTCACTCTTTTATTCCATCTCCTATTTTATTCAACCTCTTCTCAAAATTTTCTAAAGTTATAATATTTTCTCATTATGGATGAAAATTTCAATAGTTCTAAAAATATGTTTAATTTTCCAGACATGGAAATTTCTTCTTCTTCACAAAACCAAAACTATCAAACTTCTCAAAGTTTTCAAAATTTTGCAAAATTTCCCTATCATTATATTCCTACAAATATGCAAAGTCATGCATATTCTCCAAATTTACCCGGTTTCAATCGTCCACCAAAATTTTCATATCTATTTTTCATGTATTCAGAGCCGAATTATTTTAATCCATCGATGATAAATCATTATTCCTCAGCATATTCTAATCCTGGTATGAGTTATGGTAGTTCAAACACTCCAAGTCAAATGATGAAAGATATTGATTTTAGTACTGAGCAAGAAACATCAACGGGACCTATTTCGAAATCTCAATTACACACCATATTCAACACAATGTGGGATCGAAAATATTGCTATCACCAATGAACCGATGAGAGAAATGGATGGCAAACGAGTTTCATGGAGTATCAATGATGACAAAATGCTTGCAACTGCTTGCCTCACAATATCCAATTGCAACATTGTGGGTAACTCCTAAAGCGAAAAAACTTTATAGAAACAAGTCACCAACTACTTCAATGAGAATCAAAACTCCGGCCCAACAAGAAAGGATCAAGCTGTGAAATCACATTGGCATTGATTGAGTCGGATGGTCAATGAATTCAATCAACACTATAACAAATTGGTTAGAGAGCCTCATAGCGGGTGGAATGATGACCAATTGAAACAACGTGCTCGTGAGCTTTTCCACCAGAATAATAAGAAGCATTTTGTATGTGAGCATGTGTGGGTGTTGTTGAAAGATGAATCGAAGTGGAAAGCAGTTAATCCCATGTAGCCTTCTTCAAAAAAGAAAAAGACCAAAGAAAGTATGTCATATACTTCACTAATGTGGATACAAGTTTCGACATCGACGATAGTGAAGTAGAAGTTCACCTGATAGGTCAAAAAGCAACAAAGAAGGAAAAGAGAAGCGAAAGTCGAAGGTAAGTGACATCAAGAACGAAAAATTTGAGGAAATTAGGAACATGATAAAACAACAAAAGGAGGAAAAAATGCAAGTTATGGAAAGTTTAGCAAACAAGTTGGAAAGTTATAATTTCCGAAGTGGTTATGAAATACTGCTGAAGGATACCACAGGCATGACCGAGCAATAACTTCAAATTCATGAGCACATGTGTTCCTTCCTAAAGGCCAAATATAATATTCCCTAGAGTAATGTAATTTTATTCTTATGCAGTTTTAATTTTAAGTTGATTTAATTTTCATTCCAATGTTGTATAGTTTTATGTTATCATGTAATATTTTAATTTAATTTCATATCGTCTAATTTTTGTTCATTTGTAGTTTTATGTTATTTTATCGTATTTTAATTTTATTTTTAGGCCATCTCCAACCATAATATAATATTTATATTTTTATACTTATTTAAAATACAAAAATAATAATTTGTTAATTTATCTTCACTTATACTCATAATCGAGTTTCAGCAATATCAATTTATTAATTTATCTACATTGTTAGTATAAAAAATGAACAGATCAAATACAAAACATAACCACACAGATTATGCATCTTCCAAGGATCGATGATATATGCGTAGGAAAAACAGAAATCACATACTTGGATTCCTGATATAATTACTGCCTTCTCTTGTTTCCCAGAAGTTTTCTCTCCTTCTTTTGACAAGTGTTTTTTCGTATTTTATAGGTTAAAGACCATCTGTTTTTGTCTGTAGTGTTTTTAATTGCTACACCGTTAACTACCTTTGGTAGTTATGTAAGGGACAATGACTTTAACACCCCTCATGGGTGTATATAATACATTAGACTGGATACGTTGTCGTTTTTGTATTTGTCTGAAACTAGTGTTTTAAGAGTATTTCTCTCACATGGGAAAGATCCTCCCCCTATTTTGTAACTTCTCTTTTATATTGAATGAATTTTTAATTTCTCAAAAAAAAACTTATCGTATTTAACGTATGTCTCAAATATTTTTGTATTATAAGATCAAGCCACTTATTATACGTGTTAAACTTGATTGTGATTGACTTTAATTTAGTCACTAAAGGGCTTATAAATCGAGCAACTAAAGGGAGCCATATGTCCTTAATAGTCTCATGCTTTCTAAACTCATGCATAATATCATTATCCATAGTAACTTAATGCAAGCTAATAAGTTCTTATTTTATATCTCATTTGCATCATGGTCCTTTTATGCTATGTCATATTGCCCTCGTTAGGTACATCCACGAATAGAATTAGTGATTCTAAAACCTCTTTAGTTTCTAACACATATCAAATTTTCATGCTCCAAATTTCATAAATGCCACTATTCAACTTTTCACCTTCGTTGAGCTTGCCAATAATATTCTTTGTTCCAGCACTTATGTTTGGTAGTATAAATTTCTACATTAAATCAAAAAGGTAGCATACACGCACTTTAATTTCATATCAAGTGTACATATTTTCAACTATTATAAACAAGGTTAATGGTTGTTTTCAATGAATTAGGAAATCTATAGTTCATAAAATGCTTAATCAACATTCATAAAACAATTGAATGTTAATTAATATATTTAAGTCCATTTAAGCTCACACAAATTATGTAAACATATTTTTTAAGAAAAAAATAAATATGTTTAATATAAAATAAACATATAGTTCAACATTACATGTATAACATTAATAAGACCATATCCATATTTAGATACAAAAAGAATTATAAAAATTGTCATAATTACACATTTAGTTTCACATGACTTAAATAACATCTAAAAACTTTTAATGTAAATGATAAATAACCTAAATATAGTGAAATGTGTAGAAAATAGAGTTAACTAATGCTCGTAGTAGAACCCTCAAAGCACATTATGTAATAACTCTAATTATCTCAATAGAGAAGCCTATAAAGTCATAAGTCATAACCACTTCTCTTCTTTTGTATTCTGGTAGAAAAATATCACCATCCATCTATGTGACTTCGTATTTTGTTCTCATCTCCAAAGCATGTTTAATAGTTCACCTTTTGATTATAATAATATTGAGACTAAAGTCATTTACCTTATCATAATATTTGTGAAGGTCATATAACCTTTAAAAATTAGTTCTTAAATCACGTTTTTAACAAGAAGTAATGGGTTTGAGAGATCTTATATGGATAATCTAGGTTAATATCAGAGCTAAAGACTGAGTACTGAGTAGGACAATGGCAAGGGTCGACGTCTATGCCTAGGTGTTTCGAAAATGGAGTTCCAAATACAAATTACACTTAAGCGGCAAGCGGGGTTGAGTCTGTAGTTTTATATTTCATATCTGACAAGAGTTTGTAAGATGATGAATCAAGCTTGGGTTTATTGTTTGTTAACGTCACTCTATGAAACCTGGATCATCATCTTGGGTTTATCAAACGTGGACCAATCCAGGTAACAAAAATCTGATAATGTTCAAGTGCTTTGTTTTTGAACTTGGTTTATAAAATGTTTTCCTTTGTAAATTGTATGTCTCCTTAATATTGTCTTGGGAGGACATTAAGGATTAAATTATCAGTTAAGCAACTATTCTTTAGGTCATGTGGTTCAAGGCATTTCTAAAATTACTCAAAACACTTCTAATTTAGTCTGTTATGCTGTAAAGTTAGTTGTATTTTGGATCTTTAACTAGTACTGACTTGATGGTTTTACGCATTTGTGCAGGTAATCACATCAATAAAATTTCAGCGAGCCTCCTTATACATATTTGTTTAATTACTATTACAACCGACACATTAATTATCCAGTCATAAGTTGAAGGAAGGGTGAACGGTAGACCTGAAGAGCAAAGGGTGAATGATTACGAGGGCATGTGTCTATCATCATATTCATATAAAACTAAAACAGGCAAGCAGATTAATGATCGAAGTTGATGCAGAAGTATATTGCATATCAAAGAGCAAACGGGACATTGCCAAGTCATTAAAGATGGGTAAGTTAATTTATAGTTTACAAACAGAAAAGAGACCAGCATCTCATCGGCCTTTATCTTTGCGTTGCATTGCCTTGCCTTCTGTCCCTATCTCTCAATGACTCATTTCATAACACGGTCCTCTAGCTCTAGTCCTGCTTTCTGCTACATAAGTCCCGAGCACATAACATTTGAGATCCTTACAACAACATAAGTTTTGTCTCTGCTCTCTTTTTACTTTTTTGCTATCTTTTTCTACTTACGGAACTTAATGTGCATTACGCATTGTAGAAAGAGATCTCAGACCCACTATTTCTTTTCTTCTTTTTTTCCCATTAATGAACAGCAATAATCCCCCTCTGCTATCAGCATTTTTCTCTAATTTTGTCCAAAAATTACTTTTTCATGTGGTTCCTACCCCAAGAAAGTCAATGAAGGGAGCTCTGATTTTCCCATCTCCGATTTTTCCGGCTTCAGAAGAAGAGGATTTCAACCTTTTGGTGCTCACTGACTCTGTTGCAGACACTTCAGAAGAGTTTGAATCTGACTGACCAGATTGGTCCACACCCATAGGATTGGTTAGGTAAAACTCACTGCCACTGAGGTAAAACTTGTTTAAGTCTCTACTTCCTGTTGTCATTTCCTTATCTGCAGTAGAACCTGCAAGCCCAAACTCATAAACGCATACAACTAATTGAACAAGCCTGTAATGAATAAACGTTTAAATCCAGAACTTTGATATTCTTTCATCAATTAATAAAGTAAATCAGTCTATATAGAGGGAACGAGGAATATGAAGCATACCCATATGACCACCTTGAGAGCTAAACCTAGTGAAGAGCCTAGTGGGTGCTCTGGTTGAAGATGGAGTGAGCGAGAGATCAGTTATTGATGATGCAGATTCATCAATGGTGTTAGAGATAGCTGTTGATTCGCTGCAAGCGTTGTTTTGCAAAGTGACGTCAAGCCCTTTGGGGAGGATTTGCGAAGCAGAAGAGGGCTTTTTCCGACGATAAATGCTGGCTTGCTCTCTATGTTTCCTAGCCATGATAACATGCCAATGGTTCTTCACTGCATTATCAGTCCTACCAGGGAATAATCTGGCGATCATAGCCCATTTGTTGCCGTATAACCTATGAGCAGCTAAGAGTCTCTCTTCTTCCTCTTCTGAGAAAGCCCTCCTGTTAATTCTTGGATCCAACTGATTAAACCACCTTAATCTGCAGCTCTTCCCTAACAAGTTCGAACATGATTTACACTGGTATTAGGTACGTCCATGGGATTGAAGACATTGTACTTGTTTATCACAAAAATAAAAAAAGAGTTTATCACAAAAAAAAAAAAAAAGAGATCAAGCAAAGATATGCTGGGGACAAAAAAAGTAGGAAACTTTGAGGACTTCCCTGGCTAAATAGCATCTTTTTCGACTGTTCATCACAAGACCTACCTGATCTTCCTACAAGATTCTCAGCAATCAAATTCCAGTTTTGCGGACCATATTGAGCCACAAGCTCTTTGAGCTTGGCATCTTCAGCTGGCCTCCAATGACCTCTGGCACATAGCTTTGTGTGCCCGTTCTTTCCTGGATGAGAAATCCTTGGGTCATCATCCTCGCCCAAATCCAGAGACTTGTCTTTCTGTTGAATTCCAAAAGGCTCATCTTTTCCATCATCAAATCTCTTGGCACCCCTGCTTTCCAACCCTTCAGGGTTCCATGCTTTTTGGTTCTGGACCACTGAAGGATTAAAAGTCTGAGACCCCATTTGAGTACGTTGGCTTTCTAACTCTCTAGCTAGGCCTATGAAACCAAATGTATGCGAGAGAGGGGGTTGAGAAACACGATGAGATTGAGGCAAAAGGTTCAGGTCTTGAGACCTAAAGTTTGCACTCCGGAGCTGTTGTAGAGTCATTTTGAACACAGATAAAGCAGACTAGCCCAAGACAGGGAAAACGACACACAGCAACCAGAACCGGGAAAACCCAAAATAGACTCCTATTTCAACAATGCCTCAAAGACGAAGTCGTGAAATATAAGTACTTACAGAAGATTTACCCCGTTTGATTTTGCTAGAGAGGAGGAATATGAAATAGAATCTCTTATAACCCTTTTGATCTAGTTCATCTCTGCCGTTACATTAATGCTGATTGTTTGTTTGGCACCAGAGAAAAGAAAACGCAAGAGGATATTATCTACTTTTGGGGCAGAGAAGAATCGGAGAAAACAGAGAGCAGATTTTAAAAGAGAAAAAGATTACAGAGTATCATTGAGAGAGAGACAGAGAGAGCAAAACTATAGCCAAAAGAAGAGAAGTACCCACACGGATCCTCTCTCACTCAACAAGCTATGATCTGCTCACAGATTGGTAGAGAGAGAAACCAGAGTGAGGTCAGGAACAGGTAGGTTCTTACTTTGAGACTGATCTCTCTCTCTTTTTAAAATAAGTTTAAGCAAAAAGGGTAGTGAGCGTTAGCATGCAACTCGAGAACCACTCGTGTGGGCGGGTGAGTTGTCTCTCAAAGACACATACTTTTGTGTTGGTATTGGTGTTCGGCATCTCTCTCTCTCTTTCGTATTTGGTCTTTCTCGGGGTTCGGAGAAAACCAGAATCATTTGTCTGTTAGTGCCAAGCTTTTGCCTTTTTCAAAGCAAAACGGAAAAACAAAGGAACCATGGTCTTGAAGACCATCTCCCACCACCTTATGCCACTCTCACTCTCTCTTCTCTGTTTGAATTATTGCGTGTACTGAGTACTAACCCTCTTGCCAGTTTGAACAAGTCCTTTTTTTATGGTTCATTCAAGTTCCTTTACTATACAATTTATGGTTCTTGCACGCCCTTTTTAATGCATCTCTTATCTCTACCAATGCAATTTTGGGGTGATGCTCTTTGGTTGATAGGACCCAACGGCCTTTCCTACTTTAGAAAGAGGGACATATACATGTTATTAGAACATGCTCTTCGTCCTAACAAGCTGCGTTTGCTTCTTCTGGGCCATCATATTTGAGCTTTCAATTGTATTTGAAATTAAACCGGTCACAAAATTATATACAATGCACACGTGTATATGATATTTCCCTCTTTTAGTGGCTTATGAGTTAGTACTATTGAACGTTACAATATGAGTTGTACTTCGGAAATTCTCTATCAAGTTGGCAGAAAACCACATCAACCATAACTCACAACATTATTTACCGTACTAGAGTGAGGTTCTTGAGTTAACCTTTTAACAAAAACTAATAAATATATAATCACTGCTAGCGCATGACTTTATAGGTTATGGCAGGTTTTATTTATAGGTTGATATGTCTCATATGTTGTTTGAGATTTATTCTTATCATTTTTAATAATATTATCTTTTCCTCTAAACAAAATAATCACTAAACCTTAATTAATTATTTTAAAAAAAATTAATAATACGAAAGAAACTTTTTATTGTCATCCTAATAAATACTACGAAATGACAATAACAAATAGATTGTTCATTGCTTATGAAAACCAAGATGCCGACCGATTGTCAGCAATTAAATATGAATTGATGGAACAATGTCTCACTTTATACGAAGGATGACTCCCAAGTATTTACCTAACTTTTTTGGTTTCTCTTTTCATTTGTTGCTTTGATGTTTGCATTGCTTTATTGTGTTGGTGTTCCAATAAACAAAACTACAAAAAAGATGGAGAAATCATTCTACTTCTCGTCAATCTGTTTGACTGCTGGAATGAGTATTGCACTCTTTTTGTCCTTTTAAATATTAATATTTCCTTTTCTTTAATCTTTCCGCCTACAGAAAAGAGTAAAGTAGAGACCTATAATTTATATTTTATATTTTAGATACCCAAAAGCATGTGAATTATCTATATTATCCTACTAAATTATTTTTTAAAATTATTAAAAATATTAATAAATCTACTTTCGCATCCATTGAGAAAATTCTAACCTAACATAAATATTTCGGAATGTTACAAAACCTTAATTTACATTAAATTATTCTTATAGATTTTTAAATGTGAATCTTAATGATAGGCTAATGTAGTCGTATAATTACGTGAAACTCTAACTCAAATACAAAGTGTGCTTTTTTATTTTTAAGTTTGAATGAAGTAATTTTAAAAGTATTATTATAAAATTATATTTTAAAATATGAAGGATAATAAACTATTAACAAAATCTAATAAAACTCTAAAAATTGCTATATAAGTACATACAACCTTATATCTGAATAGTATATATTTAGTTTACATTTCGTCATTTTTTGGTGAATATCATTATGATAATGAAGACTAAAAACCTTACATATCAGAATTATGGTTTAGAAAAATATTTTAGTATGTATGATGCGTATCTATTGGTTCTACCAAAATACATAGAAAAAAATTTATTAACTCTTTTTTTTTTGTTTTTTAAACATTAGTATATGAAATTACCTCTTTTTATCAACCTTCTACCACCTAACTAATGCGTCTTCTTGAATTGGTTATGAGATGTTATTGAAATTGTTTTCTATATAGAGCTACAAGGCAGTAAGAAAGTATGATTATCATTATTATCTTGTTGTGTGAGCATGCTTGAAAAGACAGGTGGAATAAAGTATAATCAACATCTATATATATTGCGGTGTACTACAAGGTTTATATATGCACGCTACAAAATCTTATATTAACAGGCAATGTCTTATTGTTAAGGTCGTTTTATGTCAAATATATTTATAATTTGATTTATTCAATTTTAATTCTCATATGTGGAAAAGTTATCGCCTAATTCATATATTATTGATTAGTTATTCTATAATTATCTTTTGTTCTCATCAATTATTAATTTATCTATTTTATTCAAAATGGCATGAAAAGAATTGTATAATATTATTAAAAAAAAATCAAATTCCAGTCTATATGCAAAGGGAAAGGAAAATCGATGGTACTGACCAAGTCATGTGTAAACTGGGCACGGTGTCTATGAATGGGTGTAGAGGTCAGAGTAGCCTTGTTGTTGTTGTAAAAATGTTACTAAATGGGGTAATGTATTGGATTGGTTTTTGCTTGTTTGACTGTTGAAGAGATTATGCGCATCTCTTCTAGTTCTAGGGGACACCAAAGCCATATGTTTCCTCCGTAATAATATGATTACCTCCCTGCCTAATTACCCCATTCGTCTTTCCCTACTTCTGTTAATCCTTCTGTTCTCCGTTCCAGCCAGAGCCAGTAGCTTACCAGCAGCTAGCCATCGTCATCGTCCTCTTTCACAACACGCATATCCCATTTATTTCCAAATATGGCAAATCCCAGTATCAACCAATGCACACACACCATACATGCCATGGAGCAATAAATATTTTGTATTTCTTTAAAAGAGAAAAAAATAAATAAAGAAAAACATTCCAAGGTTTTATAAGTGTCAAAAATGAACCTGGAACTTTTCTTTTTTTAATCAATTCATAGGAGAACTTAACCTTCTAATTAATCTGAGTTTTAAAGAGTTAAGAGCGTTGTCACGCAAGCTGAACTTTATTATCGATAGTTGTAAATGTTTTCATTCATGGACACAAGGCATTGCTCATGAGCTTTTACGACAAATTTTGTTTCCGAGGTAAATTGTCCCAAAGAAATACGGAAACGTGCAAGTATTCATTTATATTTTAACAAAATTTTTATTAAATGTTGTGGTAACATAAAAAATTATTTACTTCAAATTAATTTATTATAATTTCTCGCAATATAGCTAACAATATCCTATTTATTTCCCTGGAAAATAAATTAATCGTTACATTAATTAGCGAAACAAACGAAAGAATATCACATTTACGATTCTTTTGTTCCAGTAAAGCAACAAATCCACTGAAGCAAAGATGTCGATTTCATTTCCTGCATCTCACAACCACAAGATTAGCCCCTTCTCTTGCACGAAAATCCACGCGAAAAAGTGGCACACGAAATAAAGTGAAAGAAAGGATAAATTGCATTGAGTTTTTTTAATCATTTTATTACTTTTTTAATCTCTATAACTATAAATTGAATTTATCTCCAAAAATCTCTATAAATTAAATTTTCGTAAAAATATTTATGTTAATTGATTACTTTATAATTGTAATTAACAGTCTAATATTCTAATTTAAATAAATTCATATTATCACTTAATTTTTTTCTACAAAAACCTATACATACATTACTTAAGCTAATACAATACTTAAATTCTTTTTTCTTTCAGAAAATGTTTGAAACGATGGAATATAAATGCAATTTACCAAACAAAAAAAAAAATCCGAGAACTACCCAAAAAAACAAAAGTTAGCGGTACGTTACGTTACATACGTTACTGCATGCACACACACGCGTGAAGTATCATGTTTCTGTTTCAACCAACTCTCTCGTCCTTTTAATTGCTTCCTTCACTCTCTCTAACTTGTAATGCATAAACGGAAGAAAGAAAACAAAAAGTCAAACAGATTCCCTCTTCTTTATCACACATATTTTTTTTAATATTCGTTAAAGGGTCATGGTGCTCCAAGCTCGTGCATGGGTACGTTTTGTTTTGTTATGTGAAAAGTCGAAACCATCTCGCTTTTCTTTTCTTCTTTTTGACTTGTGGGGCTATGACCATGATGTGATGGTTACACGTGCGGGTGAATCTTGATCACACACTTGTACGGTCGATATGATGCAGTTTGAGAAAATGTGTGGTGATAAGTGATGAGGGAGGTAGGGGTGGTCCACGGATTACATTCAAAGTGTTGAATGTTGATGGTAATGAACTTTTGGAAGCTCCATAAGACTAGAATTTCCTCTTATTCTTCTATAGCCAATTCGCAGTACCTGAAATGCGTATTATTTTGGTTTTTCTGATTAAATCATATGCATGCTATGAGACATGAATCCCACAGACCAAAACCCACCAGCTTGATGCTTTTGAACTCTTATATTTTACATTACAAAATAAGCATAAACACAAAATACCTTTTCTTATATTATGCACCTATCAAGTTTTGAATAAGGGTAAAACTGGGAAGGTACTCTTCTTTTACGACCAAAACGTTATGAGAATGTAGGAAGTTTTAATATTATTGCGAGTTATTCAATTCAATTAAAATAAATTATTATGAAAGATAGAAACGTGATTTATAAATATGTGGGTATAATCGAACCATAGAGGAGGAAACAGCTCAAACCAATTAGTTAGGTCTGTCTCTTTTGAAACAAAAAGGGATGGTAAAAGCAGCCTTTGTTGAAAGATTGGGACATGACATGAAATGAAAGCTATTACCTTTTGATTTACATAAAACTTTATTTGACCAAAGGATCATCAAATCCCTTTTCCAAAAGGGAGGGGTGATATTTGTCGCCTGTGAATGCTGATCCCTTTTCCCTTAATTGCTATCACCCAAGTTTCAAAAGCAGCCATAAGTACATCCCAATGCATCATTTGTGTTCCTCTTAGCCAGTTGAATAATTGATCATGATTAATCAACCAACGTGATCTACGAACGATATTAACTAGAAAGCTTAGAATGCATTCCACATAATTAATCGCCTTCTCTTAAGCAACTAATAAGAGAAATTAATATGATTTGCCATGTTTTTTTTAAACGTTTTAAAAACCTTGACCGAAAATTAAACAAGTAAGACAAGAAATTTAAAGTTTGAAAAGTTTTATTAAACGTTATAAGACTGATTAAATATTAAATATATTTAAAGAATTTAAAATATGATTGAAAGAGATTGTATTTATCTATCGAATAATTTGAAGTTTAATTAAAAAATTATTAAATAAAAATTAATTGATTTATTTTAATTTATAAGAATTCAGTAATTTATGAAAATTGAATGATTAATTAATAGACTGATAAATTTTTAACAATAAGAGTTATTATAGTAAATCGAACTAGAACATTAAAAATCGAACCGAAAAATTGAAAGGTTCAAAATTTTTACAGTTAAATTGGCCAAATTGATTGAATTTTTTAATCCATTTCATTCAATATTGTAAACCATAGTTTGCAATCGGAATACAAAAAATATGATACCACCTATCACACCACAATTACAATTATAATTATAAAATGCAATTTAAAATCTTGAATTTTTTAAAAATGATTTATTATTATATTGGGTATTGGTAGCTAACAATTAAAGTATCATTGCTTAGAAAAAAAGGTGCAATTAATTGTTGATCACTACTTCAATTCTAAAAATATATATAAGTAATATAATGTTGTTAAACTACACCATATGCACCATTAAGAGGGATTACATAATATTGTCATATTTCAAAATTATTTTTGTGTTGTATAACCAATGAACCATTGTTCCATCAATTTTATGGCCAATTTACATTTTTAATCATTCAATTGTAGGCTTATTTCAATCCCCATCTTTTGAATAGACTTTATATTTGGATCCTACAATTACATCAACAAAACGGCCAAGAGAAACTAAAATGATAATACAGCGAAATTATATCTAGTAATTGTCAAATACTGGTTAAAACAGGCCTTCGTACATTACTTAATTATAACCCATCATCACCATCTCCTTGTCGAAAAACACTATCTGATGTAGTCCCACGACCGATTCCCTTTTGCCTACCTAGCTAGCTCTTTTCCTTTAACTTGACCGTTCTTTTGTTGCCTTGCGTGAATGATTGATTGTTGTATGCGTTTCTTTACACAAAGTTAAAAACTTCAATAGATCTGGTATGGTAGAATTGCAACGTAAGCTGCCAGTGCGAAATAACTTTCAAGCTGCCACTTGAAGGCATTATTATATATCACCTAGTATGAAGCTTATTACGTATCTCAAATCTTACGAAAAAAAAGAAATAGATGAAGGAAATGTGAAAAATACTTATTTATTAGAGAAAATTGCAACAACCTTAACAACAATAATAGCAAGAGAAATAAAATACAAGAAACTAAATCAACGCATACACAATTTACGTAACTAAGGAAAAATTATGGTCTAAATCTTCACAAACTAAAATCAATCTACTATAATAATCAATAGTACAATCGGCAACCAATAACCATAGTCTCAACGACAAGTACAAAAATTATCTCTAGATTCTAGTACAAATTGAAAATTTTAATCAATTTAGTTCTCTCTGTAAATCTAAGAGATACCAACTTTGAATACCTATTGATGATGATCTGCTTTCTCTTGATTATCTCACCAGTGAGTTTCATAACACTTTTAAAATGCTCTAAATTATTGTTTAATAACAATAT
>JANITX010000002.1:19112252-19124064 GCA_027564395.1 Erythroxylum ulei
GTGTATCTTAAACTCTGATCCCTTGTTTTACCATGGGTTACTGTGATAATGCTACTTCCTCGTGGATGTAATCTTCATCGGGTTAGGTGAAGCATCAGGTCTTCATTAGTTTTCTTTTCCTTTTTTTTTAACATTTACAAGGGCCGACATGACTTTATAATAACATTTACAAGGTTTTTTTAACTTCGGGTTTGGAGTTCGCAAGCAGATGTAACTATAAAAATTATTTAGTATAAATAGTTTTATTATAAAATAAAATATAGTTAAAATTAATAAAAGTGCTTTTTATTTTTATGTTGCCAAACAGTCTATGGTATGAATCTCTTTTTAAAAAGTTGTTTTTTAATTGACAGTTAAACAGTCAACTGGCTTTTAAAAAAAGCTCTTCTCAGAAAAGCTCTACTGACAAAAGCTCTATTGATAAAAGCTCTACTGATAAAAGCTCAACCAAACGGGTCCTTAGCCTTCTTTTGAATATCCTTCTTCTAGCCTCAATTATCTCAACATGTACATATGATTGAGGCAATCCTTTCGTAAATATGTCATGTTTACGAAATTTGCTTGTGATTAGCAATGTTTCCTTTCCCCGCAACTTAGAAACTGTCGTTGAAGGTTTAAATCTAAGCTGCCATTTATGCTCCCTAACATACGTAACTATGCAGACTTCGTAAGCAATTGCTTTCGAAATGGAGAATACGAAGCCTCTTCCCTCGTAAATAACATGTTTATGACTATTCAGGTCTATACATCATCTGAGCTTTTATGACTATTCAGCAACAAGCAATGTTCGATCTCTGTGCCACAATACCCCCGCCGTTGGATGCTAGGAACCAAGAGTAGCGAGCTATCAACAATGGGGCAGCATGAGAAAATAAAACCTCCATTAACACCTTCTCGTGAACGGGATCTGTAGAACCCATTGTCTGAAAGCACCTTCTGTTTATCCACCCTAGCTTCAAGTTGTCCTGCAGTGGAAGAAGGGTACTAAAGGTTATACGAAACAATCACGAACCTGTTCCTCTAACCGAGGTTTTCCCACTAGTTGAGTGGTTTCGTTCGTCGAGGCAATTAACTTACAACTAATTACACAATACTGTACGAGTTCTCGTGAAGAAACCAATACACTGTAATTAATTCTGTGCATTTAATATAATCATATACAAAACGGTTCAAAGAAACACTATCCCGCAATTCTTTTTTCGTTTTGTTTGCACTTATTGCTCATCTTCATCTTCCCCCTTCGATTTTCTTTCTCCTATACTGTTTCGCTACTTGCTAAGCTTGTAAATCAATTAGTCGTGGACCAACTTCCCAGTACAGTGATATGTTTACTCACTGCTTGAACACTTTTTTCTCACTCTATGAATGGTGGATGAGGATCCTATATCATTTAGCTGTTGAAAGCCTGAGAAGGAACCTGGAGAATGATAATTGTCAACTTCCAGGTGAATGTATCATGATGTCCTGAATTTGTTTGACAGTTCTTTGATTATTGTCTTCTCTAGTTCATAGATGTCTAACCAAAAGCAATTTTATGTTCCTACTTCTGTATTGCTGTGAGCATTGGCAGGTCTCAAGTCGATACTGTGTCCTTGGCAGGAATCAAAATCATCCCACATCATTTCAAGGGAACTTTCAGTAATTCCTGCATTGCTCAGGTAGTTCCACTAACATTTAGGTAGATATGAACACTTGATATGTTTAACTTTTAAAAGATAAGTCCAGAGATTCTAATAACTTATCGAATCAAAAATTTGAACTTCAAATTCGATGAAGTTGGACAGTTTGAGTCTAACTCAAAATTTATAATTTTAAAAAAGTTCAAACTGGACTCAAAGTTTAGTCAACTAGAGCCATTTTCATTAACTTTGCCCAATTAATTTTTTTTTTGCCACCCTTAATTATGCATTTTTAAACCATTTTTTGTGTTATAATAGTAAATGACACATAGCAACAGTAATGTGTGATTAGTACTTAATGAGTGATCTTTTATAGTTTTACTCATTCTAAAAATGTTATTATTTAAAAATAATTTAATTATTAATTTTTATTAAATATTTTACTAATTATTTATATCATATAAATTATTGAATACATAACAGTACGTATATAATTGTCTTAATCTATTTTTAATAATAATTTATGTTAACATAATTAAATAAAAATGTAAGGAAAAGTAACTTCGTAGATCTTTAATGTTACAAAGTACTTTTTAAGTAATTTAAATAGAAATTATATTTCTTAAAATGAGTAGAATTATAAAAATATATATCATCATTATCACTACATCTAATTCGAAGTCCCATAATGAAGCAAAGTCTGATAGTACAAAATCTTATCCTTATATAATAGAGAGGCTATTTCTAATAGACTTACATGCAAATGTAATAATAAATAAGTAAAAAAATATATATTTTTAATAAGTAAGGTCTCTAACGTATATTATGAAAAAGAGAAAAGAAATCAAATACAAAAAAGGCCCAAACCCATTTAGGATCCGAAACAGTCGACCGAAACGAGTGGTCGGGTGGGTTTCCTCTGTTCAGTTCACCTCTAAGAACTTTGATTGTTGACAGTTGAAGTTTGGTAAAGGGTTTGGGTTTGGCCTTGTTAGCTTAGGCTAATTGCTTGCTTGTGTAATGATAACTCCGGAGTTAGTCTTTGCACTTGTAGAGCACACTGAGAATTTGTGGTGGGTGAAATAGGTTAAGTAGGTTACGGTTGGAAATGGACGGAGAGGAGCTGACGGAGCAGGAAATTGCTCTCTATGATCGTCAGGTCAGGGTCTGGGGAGCTGATGCCCAAAGAAGGTAACTTTTTCCATTTTTTTTTAATTCTTTGTTACATTTTCAAATTTTTCTTTTTTTTTTCTCAATGTTTTAGACTGAGCAAATCTCACGTATTAGTGTACGGAATGGAAGGGACGGTTGCGGAGGTATGTCTTCGATTCTTGGAAGTTGGAAAATTGGATTAGCTTCTATAATCATATTATCTATGAACTGAGGGTTATTTTCTTTTTCTTTTCATTATTTGGTTAGTTTTGCAAGAACATTGTATTGGCTGGAGTTGGCAGTTTGACACTACTGGATGACCGGGCTGTGACCGAAGAAGCATTGAGTTCGAACTTTTTGATCCCACTTGATGAGAGTGTGTATTCTGGGAAATCTTTAGCTGAACTTTGTTGTGATTCATTAAAGGAATTCAACCCCATGGTCCGTGTTTCAGTGGAAAAAGGTTTGGCTGTTCAATGTCTTGTCTTTCAAATGTTCTTTAGTTGTGATAGCAGTAACGTTTTGAAATGGTATTGTTTTTGGATTTGCTTATGGTTGCTAATTTTGTGCACTCTGCACCTTCTTATGTAAATTATCTTATATTTGTAAACTACAGGCGAATTCTTAAGCTTTGGTGGTGAATTCTTTGATAAGTTTGATGTTGTTGTTGTTGCTGGCTGCCCTCTTCCAACCAAAGTGTGTCACACTCTTTTTAGTAGTTATATCTATTTGCCACTTTTTCAGTAGTTCTCATTGTCTTTTGTGAACGTCTCATGCAGAAATTGATCAATGAGAAATGTCGGAAGTTATCAAAGCGTGTAGCATTTTATGCTGTTGAATGCAGAGATTTGTGCGGTGAAATCTTTGTTGATTTACAGAAATATAAGTACGTGAAGGTGAATACATTGTGTCCTCACAGTTCATTAGGATTTTATTTCATTGTTTGGTACATATATCTTGTCATCAAATTTTAGTTCTGGCATGAGGTTGTTTCTTTTATCTTTGCATCTATGCTTTATTGTTGTAATGACTTTTCATTTGTAGGATGGGTTGTTGACTTGCTACCCTTTGTTGTATGTAACAGTCATTAGAGAGATTTTGGAATCATTAAATGCCTAACTAAAATTTCTAGCTTTGAATTTATCGACTTTTCCAAAACTTGTGCAACCAATGCCATAGCTTTTGAGAATCTCCAAATATAATTTTTTGTTCACGTAGGCAGTAATTTTTCTGTCTGTCTTTTGTCACTGACAGAAAAAACTAGATGGAACAATGAAATGTGAAGTACAATATCCAAGTTTTCAGGTATCACTGAGGTTTTTAAGCTGTCTCTCAAGTTGATCTATGAAGTGCAAACTCAGAATGCATACTGATTTGACTCACTTGCAGGAGGCAATTTCAGTACCCTGGTTAACACTTCCAAGGAAAGTGTCAAAGCTGTACTTTGCAATGAGAGGTGCAATCCTTTATTCAGTAATTAATGCTTTAAGAATCCATCTCCACCACCCTAAATCGAAAAAGAGAGGAAAAACGAAAAGAAGGGAAAATTATATTATAAAGGAAATAGAGGGAGAAGGCTTCTCAGACTGGTTTTGAAGGAGGGTTTTGTGAAAAATAGCGATAATTGTGAAACAGGGACTTGATTTTTGTTGATAGTGGTTTTCAATTCCTATTGGCAATAAAGATATGAATTCATGTTGGTTATCTTCTTGCAGTGATAGAAAAGTTTGAAGAGGTTGTGGGACGGAAACCTGGAGAAACTTGTATTCAGGATCTTCCAGCTGTTCTGAGGATGAAAAAGGAATTGTGTGAGGCACAGGTATTCTATCAACTTTGAGTTTGTTAACTTTGCTATGGTTACTCGGTGCACAACCTCACCCTAGCATTATCTATAACATTCAGTCAGTGAGTGAATCACATGTTCCAGATGTCATTCTGGAAAGACTGTTGATGGGTGCAAGAGAATTTCCTCCGATTTGTGCCATTATCGGGGGAATCCTCGGACAGGTAGCTTCTCTAGTTATTTTCTTACGCTTTTTGATATTGTTACATGATGTGCTTGAAATGATTCCTTGGGAGGTCATCAAAGCAATATCAGGACAGGTAACTTCTCTAATAGGCTTGCATTTTGGTATTGTTATGTGATGTGCTTGAAATGAATCCTTAGGAGGTCATCAAGGCAATATCAGGAAAAGGAGATCCCCTCAAGAATTTCTTCTTTTTTGATGCTATGGAAGGGAAAGGTATAATTGAGGACATAGCCAACTCTGACCCAGAAAACTGAGCAGTTTGTTTAGGGAGCTCTTGTTAGATAGATGCTCTCATGGCTCTCTTTTTCAGATCTGCCATGGGAGATAACAGAACGAAGCAGATAGGTTTTCTTTGTGTATCGATATCCAATCTAAATTTGAAGTATAGGAAAATCGTGGCTTATTTTTGGACAGTTTGAGCAAGAATTTGCTCTCAAATTTTTTATATTTGACATTTCAGGACTCTATATCCTATAATCTAAGAAATAGTTCATTGTATTAATGATTGGATGTAAATATTCCAACAATCCCTTTGTTATTGATCGGCAAAGGATGCATTTCAAGAACACAAGTAGACTGTATGCTAACTTTTTAAGATGATCCACTAAGAGTAAGCTTGTAAAAACATGATTCAGACAGCTTTACGAATTCAGTTCAAAATGAAGCATATGCTTTTCTTTGAGAAGATGTGATAATTCATGAATCATTGAAGGTTTTGTTGAAATTCATGGCATAACACGGTCACTTGTCAGTAGCATGTGCTGTTAAATACTGAGGCTGAAGAATCATCGCACACAGGGATGATTCTTATCAGTTGCTGTCACAGGGAAACTTATCAGTTGCTGCATATTTTACCAAATTGAAGAAACTTTGGGACGAGTATAATATTATGGTTAATATACCAGTATGCACCTGTGGGTCTGCACATTCTATGATTAAATTGTTTCAAGATCAGCAACTAATTCAATTTCTCATGGGGTTAAATGAAACCTATACCACAATTAGGGTTAATATTCTCATGCGCTTCCTACCATTCATCAAGCTTACAGTATTATTCTTCAAGAAGAAAAACAAAGAGAGATCCAAATTCCATATTTCCAAGTGATTCTTCTGCACTTGCTGTTGAGCAAAAACCTTACAATTCTGCAGCACTCCCAGCCAAAGGTAACCCTGATATGAGAAAATCGAAGTATTTTTGCACCCACTGTAAAATTCCTTGGCACTTCATTGAGAGGTGTTTTAAAATCCATGGGTATCCTCCAAATTATAAGTTTGGAAGAGGCAAGAAATGTACATAATGATGGTTCAAATTCCATTATTGGTAAATCTGCTGTTGAAACCTCTATTCCTGCATCTGGACCTGTTCTCACTCAGGAAGAATATTGTCAATTACTGGCTCTTACGAGCAATCACAATTTAGAAACAACTCAGCATAATGAGGATAAGGCCACAACATTGTTAGCAGGTAAAACTTTTTGTTTTCTAACTTCTAGCATAGGCCCTAGATGGATCATAGATAGGGGAGTAACTGATCATGTGAGAATTGTAAAACAAAGGCTATAGTAGAATATACAAAACGTGTTATACTGAAACAATTGATAATTTCATTGAAAACAACTCTATTTAAATACAAGAGCATCGTACGTGGAAAGCATAAAAATATGCTAAATAAAAGACATGATTAACAATAAATCCTAACTGATAGCTATAACAAAACAAATTCTTAAAATCTTGGCACTGACAACTTGACTTCTTCAAATCTAACGTGGTATCACAAAATTGCAGAAGCTAAAGCAAATATTCAACACTTCTCCAGGCATTACTTGCTGCAAATTCTAAGTTTTTTTCATCACTCCTCCTTGCCTTAGTAATTGCAAAGTTTTAATGTCAAAATAATTCATTCTCTTGATGTTGCTCAGTTGTTGCTTTTGCCTCTTCATTTCGTTATTTGCAAATCTTCTCCATATGCACAAATTGTCCACATTTTCTGCATTTAATATCAAGCCTCTACCAACATTTTCTTTGTGGGTGATTTGTTTTCTTACAATGTGGGCACGGTGGATATGAATCATCATTGTTTTTGTTGTTGTTGTTGTCGATCTTGTTAAAACTCTTGTTTTTGTCACCTCCTGAATTTTTTTCTTTTGCTAGCAGAGCTACTTCAATGGTTCCTTTTTCTCTCATCATCCTCCTTTGTTCTTGTGCCTGTAGTGCATTTATTAATTTTTCCAAAGACATACTTGATAGATCCTTAGCTTCTTCTGATGCAAAAATTTTAGATTCATATTTTTCAAGTAAGATTACAAGAACTTTTTACTCTATTTGTTCCTAAGAAAAATCCTTACCTAATACCTCACTTTGTTTACTACGCCAAACAACTTGTCGAAGTATTCTTTAGTGGTTTCTGACTCTTTCATCTTCAGCATTTCAAATTCTCTGATCAAGTTGAGCACTTGCATGCTCTTTGTTCTTTCATTGCTTTGGTATTCCTTTTTGAGGTAATCCCAGATATCCTTTGCTGACTCTAGATTCATAATTCTTGTGAATACGATGTTTGAAACAGGAGAAAACAAGCAGGCTTTAGCTTTAGACTTCCTATTTTTCCTTTCTTTGTGTATCTTGATTTAAGTCATTGTAAGATTTGTTGGCAGTGGAGGCACTTCATAGTCTTCCTCCACTGCTTTCCAAACATCCATAGCATCAAGATGAGCTTTAATTCGAACAGCCCAAATTTGATAGTTTTCACTATCAAAAATTAATGGTGTACCTTGAGACAGTTGTGTTTCAATCTTCATTACTTGAAGATGGTTGTAATTCTTGATGTAATTTTGGATTGTAAATCAGGTTTGTGTTTTAGTTTCACTCATCTCATAAGTCCCTCAAGACAAATGCTCTAATATCAATTTGTGAGAATTGTAAAACAAAGGCTATAGTAGAATATACAAAATGTGTTATACTGAAGCAATCGATAATTTCACTGAAAACAACTCTACTTAAATACAAGAGCATAGTACGTAGAAAGCATAAAAATATGCTAAATAAAATACATGATTAACAATAAATCCTAACTGATAGCCGCAACAAAACAAATTCCTAAAATCTTGGCACTGACAACTTGACTTCTTCAAATTTAACGTGGTATCACAAAATTGCAGAAGCTAAAGCAAATATTCAATAGATCACATCACCCCCTCCTCCATCTATTTGATTCTTACTCTACTATACTGCAACCTTGTCATATCACCATGCCTAATGGGAACAAAACCACTATAAAACATATTGGTTCCATTAAGTTGTCACCTACAGTGTGATTGCAATAAGTTTTACATGTTCCATAATTCCACTTCAACTTACTATGTGTGAGAAAATTGACAAAACAACTCAATTCTATGATTGTTTTCACTCCCACTTCCTGCTATCTTCAGGTCCCTTCGATGAAACATCAAGTGGAGCTTGGTAGAGAATTTAATGGGCTATACTATGTTCGCAAATCATCCATTAGTAGAGCTCCTTGTTAAGACCTTACAAGAAATCTTGTAGTCAGTCTGCCTTTGTTTTAAAATCTACCATAAATTTGTGGCATTTGTAGACTTGGACATTTGCCTTTTGATAAGAAGAAAAATAGAGACGCAATTTCTGATATCTCATCAATCCATACAGATGTTTGTCAAGTCTATCCTAAAGCTAAATTTCATTAAAAAAAAATCTTTTCCTATTAGCTCAACATCTTCCTCTCACATTCTTGAATTATTGCATGTAGACCTTTGGGGTCCCTATCATCAATCCACATATGGTGGGTATAAATTCTTTCTCATAATCGTAGATAATTTCTCAAGAGCCACATGGACTTACTTATTGTCTCATAAGAGTAATGTGTTCTTTGTTCTTAAATCTTTCATCATCTCTGCTGAAAATCAATTCAAACACTCTATCAAGGTCATTAGAATTGATAATGGACAAGAATTTTGCGATTCCACTATTGTAGCTTTTTATGCCAATAAGGGTATCCTCCACCAAACTACTTGTGTAGAACGGCCACAACAAAATGGGGTAGTTGAGAGAAAACACAAAACTCTTCTCAAGACAGCCAGAATATTATTTTTTCAAACGAAATTTCCTTTGAAGTATTAGGGGGAAGCTATTCTTACAGCCACATATATTATCAATAGATTTTCTTCACAAACATCATATTACAAGACACCTTATGAAATTCTCTATCACAAAAAATCCTCTATACAATCATTTAAGGAAATTTGGATGTTTATGTTTTGCTGCCACATTACAAAGAGGGAGATATAAATTTGATGCAAAAGCTCATCCATGTGTATTCCTTGGGTATCTTTATGGGAAAAAGGCCTACAAAGTCCTTGACCTTCAAACCAATAAAATCCTATCCACTAGAGATATCACTTTCTGTGAGGCTTTTTTTTCCCTTTCCACCACATTATGTCTCCCACAAACACAACATTTCCTTGTCCTACTACAGAATTTCAGCATAATATCTTCCTGCCTTCTCAATCTGATGTTCCTACATTTTTTGACTCTACTATTGACAATTCTCCTTCTCCCATTATTAATTCAGATCATGCCATCCTCCACAACCAACATGCCAATACAAACTTCTGTAAGAAAATCCACTAAAATTCACAAACCTCCTTCTAACTTGGAAGATTACATTTGTAACTATGGCATAAGTTCTCACAAAATAACTAAAAACAATACACATTAGTGTCATCTCATCACCTTTAATCAACTACTTATTCTCTACCAGGTTCATGTGTCCCATTTCACCACATTTAATGAACCTTCATCATATCAAAACGCTTCACTAGACCCCAACTGGGTATGCGCTATGGAGAAAGAAGTAGAAGCTTTGCAAGCAAACAATACTTAGGAGATTGTCCCTTTTCCATATGACAAGAAAGCTATTGGATGCAAATGGGTGTACAAAATCAAGTTGAAGGCTGATGGTGGTTTGGAAAGATATAAGGCTAGATTAGTAGCTAAAGGATACAACCAGAAAGAAGGGATAGATTTTCAAGATACGTTTTCTCTAGTTGTGAAAATGGCAACAATTAAAAGCATCATTGCCTTAGCAACCTTCAAAAGGTGGGATTTTTTCAATTGGATGTTAACAGTGCATTTTTACACGGGGATCTTCATGAAGAAGTTTATATGCAAATGCCTGAAGGAGTCTCCAACCCTACTGGACATGTCTGCAAATTGATTACGTCTTTATATGGACTAAAGCAAGCATCAAGGCAATGGTTTGCTGGGTTAGCTGATTTTTTGAAATTGCAAGGGTATGTGCGGTCTAAGAATGACTATTTCCTTTTTATTAAGAAGGGACCTTCCAACATCACAATTGTAGCAGTTTGTGTTGACGACATCCTCTTTACTAGTTCAAATACTTCTGAACTCAAATCCTTGAAGAAAAACCTTGACGCAACATTTAGCATCAAAGATTTGGGACAATTTGCCTACTAGAATTACTCTTACACAAAAGAAATTCACTTAAGAGTTGTTGACAGATGCTGGGTACTCTTATTGCAAAAGTTTGTGCACTCCTCTTCCTCTTAATTGTAAACTGTTAGCAGATAATGGAGACTTAATTTCAAATCCAACACTATATAGGCAACTCATTGGGAAGCTTAACTACTTAAGTAATACCCGACCAGATCTTTGTTTTACAATTTACACCTGAGCCAGTTCATGCAAAATCCTAGAAAGCCCCACTTAAAAGCTCTTTATCATATATTGAAGTACATCAAGGGCACTGTTGGTCAAGGAATCTTACCAAAGGATACTGATCAGCTCAAATTGTAGGCATTTTCATATTTAGATTGGGCTTCCTACCCTACTACTAGATGTTCAGCTACTAGTTATCTTGTCATGCTTGGTGATTCACCCATTAGTTGGAATTCAAAGAAACAAAGCACAATATCCAACTCCTCGATAGAAGCAGAGTATCATGCAATGTCTCAAGCAGCTTCAGAGATTACATAGCTGGTCAGACTTCTTGAGGAGCTTAGGATATCAAATTTACAGCCTGTAGTTCTTCATTGCAACAGTCAATCAACATTACATATTGCAAAAAATCTTGTCTTTCATGAAAGAACAAAGCACATCGAGATTGATTGTCATTTAGTAGGATAAAGTACTTGAGGGTCTTTTTGAACTGAGCTATCTGCCAACTCAATCACAGCTTGTAGATGTGCTTACAAATATCTTACCTTCTTCTCATCACTGGAATTTTTTGCGCAAGCTGGGAATGGTTAATTTTCACCATCCTCCAGCTTGCGGGGGGTGTGCTTACAAATATCTTACCTTCTTCTCATCACTGGAATTTTCTGCGCAAGCTGGGAATGGTTAATTTTCACCATCCTCCAGCTTGCGGGGGTGGTGGTGGTGTTAAATACTGAGACTGGAGAATCATCGCACACTAGAATGTACACACATTCAGACAACAAGGAAAATAAAATGGTCAGGCAGTTAGATTTTTCAAAAACTATTACACCTCAGTAAAATCCAACTCACCGAAACAGAAAGAAAAATTCTGTTATATGCAAGGATGTGAAAATCAGACCGGACCGGCCGGTCTGACCGGAAATCGTTTGAACCGGCCATGTATCCGATTCGGTTTTAGTTAATAACCCTTGAATATAAAAATCGGCCGGTTTATCTGAGAACCGGCCGGTTTATCCGAGAACTGGTTATTTGATAACCGGATGAAAACCTAAACATTACATCGTCTTCTCTCCTCTCTTCTCTCTTCTCATAATGCCTCCATCGCACCTTTCTCTCTTCTCTCTTCTCAGATGCCTCCATCGCACCTTTCTCACTTCTCTCTTCTCAGATGCCTCCATCGCACCAAAATCAGCTCTCTTTTTTCCATCTTCTTCAGATCTGGCCGTCATCTTTCTGTTAGCTCAAGTTTTGGAGATGAATATGAGAAGAAGAAGAAGAAGACGAAGAAAAATGACAGGTCTGAGTAAGTAATCGAGTCCGGTT
>JANITX010000002.1:19164023-19185304 GCA_027564395.1 Erythroxylum ulei
TTTAAATAATTAATTACAGTATTTTAATTAATGAATGAATTATATTTTAATTAATTATAGTAATTAATTAATTAATTATATTTTAGTTAAATAATTAATTACTATATTTTAATTAATGAATGAATTATATTTTAAGTAATTATATTTTAATTAATTATAATGTACTTAATTAATTAATATTATCATTTTAATTAATTAGTAAAACAAATCTCTACTAAGGAATGAGTTTCATTCCTCTACCAAATGGGGGATATGGAGGATTTCTCCAAAGTGGGATATCAAACCATTACTCCTATAATCATAATCAACAACCAACCACTTACTTTTCATTCCATACCCATTAACTCCTTCTCAAATCCATCAACCAAGCATCCCCTAATATTGTATAACTTTTTGACAGAGATAGTACCTTTCGGTCGGTAATGACCTGTATGGTACAAAATACATATCTTTAGTTGTACCCTCTGTTTTGGAAATCAGACCGGACCGGCCAGTCCGACTGGTTAGACCGGTGACCGGTCGGCTATCCGGTCCGGTTCAACCTAAAAAACCAGTTTTTAATTGACCCAGTCTAAACCGGTCAAAACCAGTCAATTGACCAGTTGAACCGGTCCTGTCTGACTGGTCCTACAATTAATTTTTTATTTTTATTTATTTTTTGGTATATTTTTGTATTTTTTTAAAATATTTTTAAAATTATATATAATTAAATTTAATTATTGCATAATTATGATGTCATATTGATTCGACCAGTGACCAATAAAACCTCCGATTTAATGATCGGTCTGAGTTCAAAACACTGATTGTACATAGGAACGAAGGAGGAGCCTCTGTCAAAGAAAATGTCCTTAGATCTTGTATCAAAGGCCTTGTTCGTGCCAAAAAATATTGTTAAAAAAAGTTGACCAACTAACTACAGATCATGGGAATCATAGATCCATCCATGATTTTCTTATGTTAGAGTAGGAAGCAAAATGAAGATATTGATATATTTATACATACATATATATATATATATATATGTATAATTTTATTTTAAATTTGTAATAAGATTATTACCTTTTCAAAAAATTTAATCTAAAATTTTGTATAATTCAATACATAAAATTTGCAAAAAAAATGTCATGTAAAAATAAATTTTACAATTATTAGAGTTTGGAAATATGAAAAATGTATCTTAATTAGTAATAAATTTTAATTTTAATGAAATTATTATCTTTTTTAAAAATTTAATACTTAAAATTTTAATTTAAAGTTGTATAATTAAATAGATTTTAATAAGTTTTGAAAAAAATAATATAAATAAAATATTTTATTATTTAGAATTAATTGAATATTGTTAAATTTTATTATATAATAGAATTATAAATAATGTATAATATTATAATAATATGCTTATTTTTTTTACATTTTCCATGGTGATTTCAAAAGCCCAATACTAGAAAGGAAAAGTAGGCCACAGATTTCAAAAGCCCATCTTAAACCTCTCAAAAACCATTTTTGCTCTCTTTCTTCGTTACCCAAAATCAATGGCGCACTCTTCTTCTCTCCTCCTTCATCGTCGTCTCTCCACAGTCATCTGCAGTCGTCCTCCTCAACACCACCGTTACTTTGAACCCCTCAAAAGGTTTTTTAACGTCTCATTTACCTCACAGACCCCGAATTCTTCTCTTCTTGTGCATGCTAAAGCCAAATCCCCTCCTTCTCTTTATCCCACACCCACCTCTGCTAAACAGGTAGAAGAATATGAAGAGGTCAACATAGCAGAGGATGTCACCCAGGTCTGTTTTAAAAAAAAAAATTCTTCACAAAACGTACAGTAATGTGTTGTTTCTTCCTCTATTTCATTAGTTTTGGATAAGGTCGCTGAAGTGGGTTCGGTTCATCTACTCCTTGTTTTCTTAGACTTATAAAGAACATTTATAAGCAAAATGAGCATGAATTTAATCATATTTGGTGCATAATAGAGCTAGTTGATTGGGAATTTTCCTTCGTTTTTGTGTAATGAACTGAGCATATTCATGTAGTTGATTGGGAGAACGCCGATGGTATATCTTAACAAAGTTACTCAGGGCTGTGTGGCGAACATTGCTGCAAAGCTTGAATCATTGGAACCTTGTCGGAGTGTCAAGGATAGGTAATATTCTTTATTACCTGAAATGTAAAATTTATAGACAGTAGCGTTGGTGATTTTCGGTTTTCCAGTCATTGAAGGTCTTGGACGCAATCCAATATTCCAATATGTTATGTTAGTGTAGGTTCTCTATATTTTTTCATGGAAGCATTTAATATATGTGTTTAGAGTTAACCGAGTGTTATCAACTTTTTATTGTTGAGATTTCAGAATTGGCTATAGTATGATATGTGAAGCGGAAGAAAGTGGAGCAATATCTCCTGGGAAAGTTAGTCTTCACTTTTAATCTCGGACATATAAATTGGCAAGGTAGAAAGCCATAGTAATGATTAGACAGTTGAATACATTTCTTGTTTCTCTGCAGACTATACTGGTTGAACCAACAACTGGAAATACAGGGCTTGGTATTGCTTTCGCTGCAGCATCTAAGCGGTACAAGCTAATTGTGACTATGCCTGCGTCCATTGGCCTTGAAAGAAGAGTGCTTTTGCGTGCATTTGGGGCTGAGATTGTTTTAACTGATCCAGAGAGAGGTCTGAAAGGGGCTGTTGATAAAGCTGAAGAAATTGTTCTCAATACACCAAATGCATACTTATTTCAACAATTTGAGAATGTGGCTAATTCTAAGGTTAGATGTGATTAATCTCACATTACTTTTTAATTTTTTAACATAAAAGTGATTAATGTGTATGGGTGCGTGTTATTGAAAAACAGTTGCTCTTTATGTATCACAGATTCACTTTGAAACTACAGGACCTGAAATATGGGAAGATACTTTGGGTAATGTTGACATACTTGTTGCTGGAATTGGAACTGGTGGTACTGTAACAGGGGCTGGCCGTTTCTTGAAAATGATGAATAACAGAGTCAAGGTTCGGGTCCTTGTTTTTTTGAAATAAGTGCTGACTTCTTTCTTCAGAATGACAAGCCATTCACATATGTGTTGCTTCATCATTCTTCTCCTGTAAATTTTCATCTTTGTGTATAATATCTGGTTAAAGTTATTGGATCTTCGTTTACTTAGGTCATTGGTGTGGAACCCGCTGAAAGGAGTATAATCTCGGGAGAGAACTTGGGTAAATATTTGTGTTTATATTTTATTTTGGCATTATTTCTTTTTTCTTCTAGTATAAGATCTAGAAGAGAAATTTTTGGCATGGTATTGTTAATGGTGCGTAGAATGTGGTGCAGGCTATATACCAAGTATCTTGGATGTTAAATTGCTTGATGAAGTTATCAAGGTAAGAGGATGCCAGTGGTCTAGTATAATAGAAATTTGTATTTCAGACAGGGAAGGAGCTAGGTTCGCCCTGCTTCGATTGTGGCCAAGAAGAAAAAGATTGATAGTGAAAACTAAATACAAATCTTGTGAAAAAAAGTTGGAGCTTAACAAAGATTGATAAAATTTTCCCCCACTGAATCCCAAGTCTAGCTCCACCTCCCTGATTCCAGAACATACTTGTTACCTGAAATTATCTTGTTTATTTGCTTCTTTTGTTAGATAAGGAAAATCAAGATCGGTTCATAGATAGCGCAAGCAATATGGATACTTTCAGGAGATATAATGCATTCTTCTTAGCAGAAGTCGATTTCTCTTTTGTAATCATCCTATTATTTTCTTTATAAAATGAAATGCCAACGTTCTGAATATACATTGTAGTTTATTATATTTGAACTATCATTCCTATGTTTATTATGTTATTGGAGCATCCATGTGTGGTTTGATGCTAATTCTTGATGTCCTTAGTATATAGCCAGGCTTGTACTCTTCTTAACTTTTGAATGGTTAAGTTTGGACTGTGAATGGGATGCTATTCAATTTATCTCTCTTTCATTTTTCATTTTTCAATTTTCTACATTTCAGGTTTAATGTAAAATATCCATAAAGGAACCAACTTTAGGAATTCAGGCTCTTGAGAAATATAGTTGATTTTTATAATAATGTATACACACTCAACTTTGATCGCCTCATTTGGTTTTAAGAAAGCACTTCAGTTTCTCTGTGCACGCAGTAGCAGTATTGTTCCTGGCTAATTTGTTGTGATGGATTATTCAATACAATGTTTTGGCACAAAAATTGAAGGTCACAAATGATGAAGCCGTTGAAATGGCGAGGAAGATAGCGATGGAAGAAGGGCTGCTGGTAAATTGCAAATATTGACATAAATGCGTACCTTTCTAGTGGTTTTGCTTCATTACTTTGCTAATAACATCACCTTTTACCAAATTACTATGTTGTTTCCAGGAACTTTCTCAAGTTGGTCTTGATATTGAAAAATTGCTGACCTTTCATATTCATATCCTTTTTCAAGGACAAAAATAAAAGACCTTTCTTGTTAACTAGCGCAGTTTTAACTAGCATGATCTTAAAGGCCCTTTGCTCTTGTCAAGGAAAAAATTCAAACCTGTGCTTTTAATACATACAAGCACCTCAGTGTGTTTGCATACTTTGTACTTGATAAACATATGGATTATGTGCCTTTTGTAGGTCGGAATTTCATCAGGCGCTGCTGCAGCTGCAGCTATTTGTTTGGGAAGAAGGCCTGAGAATGCCGGGAAACTTATTGCAGTGAGTTGGAATTTCCTTTTACTTGCCAATGCTAGATAAACGTCATCTGAGTCAAAGTACCCCGCTCCTTCAAGGATTATACATTTTCATATGCCTAAAGAAAAGTAGTTCTCTGTACATTCTGATGTGTCATCCTTTGGAAACGTGATGTGTTCTTTGGTAATTAATCTACTAATAATAAGAGGATTTATCATCTTAATTTGGATATAACTTGGTTTTCGTTGATCTTACAAAAATTTCAGGTTATATTTCCAAGCTTTGGTGAGAGATATATTCCTACTGTCCTTTTTCGCTCAATATATGAAGAGGTTCAGAATATGCAACTTGGGTAGTCCAACCATTCAAAACGATTGAATCTTCTATAGATTTGACTTCTACTCAATCTTTGAAAAGGAGATGGAGCCGTTGTACACTACTGACAGGTAGTGGCTTTAACAAGTATATATATATATTTTCCCTCTTAGATTACTTGATCTAAACTTGCCTACCCTTCTGTTTGCAGATGCAATAATAGACCCTGGGTTTTGCTTCGAGGTAGAGTCACAAGATTCATTGTGGAAGCAATCGAAAAAGGATTTCTAAGTTTCCCTTCATTCTTTGACCGCGTTTTATTCGATATGATTGTGAGTCTGTGTTGGATGGAGAGGGGTTGGAACACTGGATCAGTTTGACCTTGATACTGGATGCTATTGCTTGGCTGCAATCAATATGTGCATCTGCAGATTGATTTGATATCAGAATGGAGCTCTGTCGTTTGACCATATGCATCGAACATGTATATCATTTAAGGACTTGTGAGAAGGTGCAAGTTAACATCAAAAGTGCCTGTACCCAGGAATACGATGAATAGGCTGTTCCTAAGCTGGCTTAATCTACTCTCATATGTGCCCGTTTGTCAAAATCACTCTGATTGCAATGTAATGACGACTCTTTAAGAGCAATCGACTAATATGATTAGGCCTTTACGCAATGCACGTCACCGGTACCATACGATGCAAGTGGTCACTCTCATTAGTTGTAGAAAACTATAAATTGAAATACGAGAAAAAATGTATTTTTATTTTTAATATTTGTACCAAAAATTAAATAATAATAAAGACAAATTTAAGTTTAATATTTTTTACAACAATATAAATTAAAACTTAATGTTTTATAGTGTTCAATGATTTTTAATATTTTGTAATGTTTAAAATAAATTTTAATATTTTCACCTTCACACAGTCGTTTCCCTTCTCTTCGTCTTATAACGACATAAGACCTAAAGAATTCGCTTCCTTTGAAGATCTCAGAAAGTGGCATACTGTTTTCTGAATGAAAAGCAAATTGCAGAAGCCTCACAGTGTAAGCTGATATGAAAGTAGGGAGGACTAAACCGAGAAGTGGAACGAGGCTATTCGCTGAGAAAAGTATATTGAAGGCCACTAGTTGGAGTTCAGAGTTCAATCGCAAGCAATGACCCCATTATACCTCCCACTATTCGTTGCCGCGGCTGTAATTAACTTGCTCAGGGGATTTTGTTTAAGCTTTGCTGATGGAGTAGAGGCCTCTATCATTTTTATTTACTTTTACTAGAATCTAATAACTTCATATCCCTCTTTGTTGTATTCCTAATTTTGACAGCTGATTGCAATGTTTTTCAATATGAAGATCTGAAACTCAAATCAACCATTTCATTAAACAAATTAAGAATCTTATCAATTTGTTTTCTCTCTAGCAAAGACTTAATTAACATTAGGAACAACTCTGTCTCTCCTCATCAACTTTACAATTTCACTGTGCATTGACAGATTGAGTTTTATCGAAGGGCAAAAAATGGACGGGAAAGAGAGAAGCTGACACACACAGGGAAGGGAAGCGAATGGTGAGTCAGAGACAATTTAAGAGAACTCACAAGGCTATGGGTTGATTCCGGGCATGAAGCTTGTGAAGTTGTTCATGGTTTTCGTTATCATTGCAGTTGATTGGTAATCAATGGCTTATTATGTCGGTTCCCAATGAGGGTAGCGACTAAGCAAAATGGGGAACAAAGATTTGAATAAAGTTTTCTAGAAGATTAAAATGTAATTAATTTATGTTTATTAAAATAAGTAACAAGTAAAATTTAGGCGGTCAATAAAAAATAAAAAATTGTTGTTTTAGTGGCATATAAATGACAAAATTATAATTTTGTTAAAATTTTTATTAAAAATCATTAATAATAATACGTAACTGCTTATGTTGTGTAGTCCAAATTAGTTAAACGTTCTATGTTGAAATCTTGTACAAGGAATAGGTTACAATCAATACATAATTATCCATGCGTTGGCGTGTGAAATAAGGAAAGAGTTATGGAGTTGCCTTGCCAAGACGTCGATCATCATATCCAGTGAACGTCGTTTCTTGGTTTAAGTAACAAGTCATTGGATGCATAAACTTGCCCATTTCTTTAATCGTCTTTTTTCTATTTCGGAGAAGATCTAATAATAGCACATATGATATACAGTACAAGTCCTTTTGGCCAAAAAGATAGTGTAATGGAGGGATCTGTAAAAATAATACACAATATCGCTGAGGATTTTGTCGTCAATTAATGAGCTGAGTTTATTGTTGGAATATGAAATTGACGTTTTGTCCATGCATAGTTTGCAAGACAGAGAATGCTTAATAATAGGAGGTTGCAATTCCTTTTAAATATTAGAGATATAAAAAAAACCCACAATAGAAGCCAATTTTGTAATAAATTTAATACGACAATTTTCATAAATTTCTTATTATATTAAATTTAATTTTTTATTTAAAAGTTATGAATATTTATTTTTAAAGCAAATATAAATGTGAAATTTGAATATCTTACTAAGTGAAAATATTTCTTCCAATCTTGTGGTTCCAAATTAATTAATTTTAGACTCCTGAAATTATAGATTTCAAACATGCTTATATAAAATGACCACCCTAATAATTATAACAAATTGACTTGTGCTTATTAGTTGGTGCAACTTGAGGTGGTGGGAAAGAGAATAAGAGGTTTGAGGGCTATTATATATTTTCTCATAAGTTTAAGACGCAAGGGCTTACATTTGACTATTCTTAACTACGTGACAGTGGATATTGTTAATTAAAAAAATACGAATTTATGATAAAAGTTATACTCATATATGAAAAATAAAGTCAAAGTCAAAGTTAGGGCACAAAATTCTCCACTTTGTGAAGGTCTGAAGACAATTATAATGAATAAAGTCATTGTACAAAGACAAAGTCAGTGCATAAAATTCTCCACTTTGTGATGCGCTCACAGATGTGAATGCCCTTACTAACTACTATAAGGAGTGGATTGTTCCCATCATGCAATAGGGAATATTTGCCGGCCTATTGTCTAATATTCGTCCGAACTGTAGAAAAAGGTCATTGTGACATATAATAATTCCTTGCATCTTATACTGGAAGAAAGACATTTTAGATAAGGTAATTACAATGATAGAGACATTTTTTTCAAACATGTTTATTATGTTCTAAGCTTAAAAAGAAATCTTATTTTAGTTCCTCAAATGATCCACAAAGGTATGCTCTCTTTGGCCCAAATGATGGGCGAGTTCTTTCAAATGTAAATTATATTGCAACCAATGTTTTGTTTAGTAAAAAGAAGAAGAAAGAATCATTATATGTGTTATCTAGAAATGATGCATATGTTGCCAAGAGAAGTCAAAATGAGAGCTAGGAAGAAATTTCTTGATGGCATTTTTATTTTAAAGGATATTCACTATAATGATGTTTGTCCTAGCTATCAATATAGAAAGTCTCGTCACCTTTCAAGAATGACGTGGAGAAAGAATTTAAGCTACTAGTAAAGTGTTTGTGCAACACTATTAGAGGCGAATTTATTCCGGATCAAATTCAAAATTTTTACAGAGAACATGGATTCAACACTCAAAGACTTGTCCATAAACTTTACAACAAAATGGGGTTACTAAACAAAAACATAGGATTCAACATTAAAGTACTTGTCCATAAACTCCACAATGAAATGGGGTTACTAAGTTCACTTATTTAACATCTATGTGCTTATCATGGATCCATGCAAAGAATCTTCCAAGAGAGTTATGGGCTGCAGCTTTTCATATTGTTGCACATGTTATAAACTATTTGCCTCTATAGTTAGGTACAAGATCATCTCCTTTCAAACTGTTACAAACTCAAAGTCAATTATTTTCAAGTTTTTGGTCTATTTTTTACATTCATCTATTGAAACATAATTGAACTAAGCTTGACCTAAAAGGTCAAGTAATGCATTTTTGTTGGTTATGACACTCATATGGAATGATGGAGATGTATGGATCCAAAAACAAATAAAGTTATTATTTCCCATGATGTGGTGCTTAATAAAGTAAGTTTGACATAAATAAAGACAATCGTACAATTGATCTTGCACTCTTTTTTTTACAATTATACACTTAATAGTAAGGGGAAATATTCCTTTATCTGATGGAAACATTCAAATAGAAGAAGATACAAAGGTTGTCATAAGAAAATCGACGAGACAAAGAAAGCAACTTGGTTGTCTTAGTGATTATAAAGGAAAAACACTTTTCTGTTCTATCTTGATTTGTCATGGGAGATTTATGTGAAAATGAGCCTAATCTTATAATGAAGTAAAAGCGATTCCTAAATGAGAAGATGCAATACAAGAAAAAAAATTAGTTTTAAACAAAAACAACATGTGGGAGCTTGTACCAAAACCAATGGGTGCTGATATGGTAATATGTAAATAGGTTTACAATTTGAAGAAAAAGGTTGATGGCACAATTTATAGATACAAAGCTGGTCTTGGATCTTTGATTTACTCCAATAGTTTGCTTTGTGGGAAGCGTGAGCCCTCCATACTTAATATAATTGTCGATAATTCCTCGATACTCCTCTTACTGCTATTGTTACAGAAATCCAAATGAATTATGATCTTTCAATGCAAAGCTGTAGTAACTGCTCCACTTTGTATTAGAAGTATTCTCATTTATTCTCTTAGTAATATAGTCAAGATTTTGATGAAACTTTCAGCCTTGTTACCAAAACGATAATAGTTTGAACAATTATTTCTTTAGTTATTAGTAGAGGCTAGAAATTATGACAACTAGATGTAAGAAGAAAAGCTTTTCTTTATGGAGAGTTAGATAGAGATATCTTTATTAGATAGAGATATCTTTATTAAACAACTATAAGGATTTATTTCCATAAAGTTTTCTAATTACATGTATTGCCTCAAGAAGGCATTTTATCATCTCAAACAAGCTTCATGTGCTTGGTATAGTAAGATTACTCAATTTCTGATTTTTGTGGTTTTAAGTCTTTAGCTACTGATCCATGATTATTCATCAAGAAAGCATCTATTGTACGCACTATACAACTTATTTATGTAGATAATATGATTATTATGGGAGATAATGATGCTAAAATTAATTATCTTCAAAATGTTTTCTCTGTTCATTTTGAAATGAAGAGTTTGGATGAAGTAAGTTGTGTTTTTAGGTTGGATATTAAAAGATCTGATGGTTATTTTTATTTCTCGAAAAGGATATAGAACAAGTTTACTGAAACGATTTCAAATGGAGGAGTCAAAAACAATAATGGAGGAGTCAAAAACGATTTCAAATGGATCCTTGAGTTGTCAAAGAATGAAGGAAAGAAAGTAGAAGATGCAACTTTTTTCAGACAAATTGTTGGTAGTTTATTCTATTTTTCTATCACAAAACTTGATATTGTATTTTTTATTGGAGTTATTTCCACTACAAGAAAATTACAAGTTATCTACGGAAAATCATCAATGAGAAAAATCCCGTAGTAAATTAACGACGAAAATTAACTTTCCAACGATAAAATTATGATTTTTGCGATGAACAAAATATTCATCGGTAAAGGTAGAAGGAAATTATCCAACAAATTTATTAATGGAATATAGCGACGGAATAGTGAAGGTTGCCGTAAAAATAGGCGGCAATAATTGGCAGCAAAAATAAGTGTCGGGTGCACCGATAGAAGCAATGTTCATTGTTTGGTTTAACACCAAATGATGTCGTTTGGTTTTAATTAAACCCCACCCGAAGCCCCCCTCCTTCCCCTGTGACTTATTTTCTTCGTTTTCTTCTTTATCACCGTCGGTCTTCTTTCTTCCATCATCTATTGTCCATGCTTTGCTCTCGTCCATCATCCATTGTCTTCATTTAAGTTGAGGTTATTCGTCCATGTTTTGCTCTCGGGTTTATTTTTTCTTAGAGAAATTTTGTTATTAAATGGTTATATGAATGTCAGTTTTGTTGATGTATGAAAGGGGTATTTTGCATTTTTGAACTATGGTTGGTTCATTTTATGTTTGAACGTGTTTATGATAGTGAATAATGGAAAAATACAGTGGTTGTGTTGAGTTAGAGATGCATTCAATTTACCTAAGAATTGCTCGACGAAATGTTTGTTATGAATTTGGTTTGCCAATAGGTGTCTAGCTCATATGAACCTTCCTTTTTTGTTTTCATCTTCTTTTGCTCTCTCTCTCTCTCAACAAGCCCCCATCGATCACCAAACATATCTTCATTGACAAAACAAAGGACATAAGTTTTGCAATTATTAATTTTAGCTAGGTGACATACCATAGTATAATTAACCTCTTTTGTGGACATTATTGAATTAAATATGGCATATTCCCTCTTCATATCCTTATATTGAATTAATGGAGATAGTTCTTGATATTGTATGAATTTGTATTATATACATTGCCTGGCTTTATGAATTAATGCACCGAGAGCTGTGATTAAACTACTTTGACATTTAAAAGTTGAAATAAAAGCAAAGCTATGTAGTAGCAAGAAGCAACGTGCTATTGTGCTTTGATATATATATAATTTAAATAAGTGGCAAGTTGCCAACTTGTATATAATGAATAAAATGTTGAATCATATTAGTAAACGTTAAGATACAACTAATAATTGATGACAAACATGATGTATATATGAGCTGATCCGTAGATATGAATTGCCACCAAGCCAACTTTTAAATTTACTAACATTATGCTACAACTTTGGCAAGCAAAAACCTTGTGATAAACTTATTGAATGCTAATACAGAAATATGATTATATACATTTTCTATTGGATTAAAAGAAGTGATCAATCAATGATTACTTAAATATACAACTAGCCTACTTATTTGCATTTAAATTCAATTAGAAAACTTTAGTTTCCAAGTATACGTGAACCCACTTTGGAGTGGATGCCATTTCGTCATACATTTCACCTATGGACAGACATTGTATCTTACAAAAGATGAATAGATTCCTAAATTGCAAAGCCAAAAAAGAAGGGGGTGTTGAAAATAATTTTGTGGTGTTAATAAACATAGAAAAGCACCCAAGAAAAAAGTGATTCTTGAACTCATTATTTGAAACCTTTTTATCTATTTTAGTGGAAAATATTTCGAGTAATTGTAATAATGTGGTTGTTTTGTGCCCATATTTGTTACAAACTGTACTTGTTGCTACTATATCCATCCACTCACATGAAAGTTGGAAAATTTCCCGTCAGCTAGTTATAAAGTTTTCTTTTATTTGTTAATCCATGCTAGTGAAATATATGATATGTCCTTTGACAATATAGACAAAAACTGACCTCTGATATATAACACACTTTATGTTCTCCCAAGTCTCTTCTTATATATATAATTGGCATTTAAATGTTCTTTTAGTTTTTATTTTCATACAACTTAAATCAAAACACTTGGACCTCTTAGCCAATAACCAACTTGTGAATCACCTTTATGTCACTAAGAAGGAATATGTTGTGATAAGTGCTTCTGTCATTTTTGGTTGGTGTAATCTTATTAGGAGTTTCGTAGGTTTTTGTAGGTCATGATACAGTCAAATCAAAGAAATTGGGAAATACTACATTTAATAGTGCACATGGTAGAGGTGACAAGGCACGTACAAACTCTTAAACCTAGTTTTGAATCTTCTTCTTTTAATTAAAAGGTGTCATTAACGAATGAGATAGAAGTACATAGGATAACATTTAGATACATGCATCAAGAGAGTTACGAATAGACTGTCCTTCAAGAAAATAAAACAAAAAAGCCTCCTAAAACCCACCATATGAAGACCCTTGCAACATCGCCATTTTACAAAATAGTAGGAATACATTCTATAGGTATTCGATGCCTGCAGAAATTACCCAATTAGGGATGGAAAAATCCCATGCTCCTTAAAATTGAACAATTATTATTTAAGCCCTTATTGCTTTGTAGTTTAATTTATATGATTGTGGTTTATTCCCTAGCTTCATTTGAATATATTGGAAATTTAGTAAGATCTATTGCTTGTTTGATCTCTTAATTGAATTTGTATAAAGCTATGTTTATATTCTTTTATAATACAATTCTTTTATTGTATAAGGCTATTGCCCATAATACAATTGAAAACTTATCAAAAACTAGTTAATTGTTTATGGTCTTTCTTGCAGATTGTGTTCTGTATTAAAGAGCATCGATAATTGTCTAATCTCATCTGTCTTCTTTTTAGTTTGTGATTGTCCGTCTATCAAGAAAAATTGTTCAACTAAGTAATTTATAATGTGATCAATTTTGTGTTGTTCTTTGTAACTTTACATCTAACAATGATTTATGAGTTAAAATATAGAGTTTATCTAAAAACAACATTACCTAATTGTGGTTATCTTGGTGTAATTAACTCTTGCATAAATATAATTAGAAAAATGTCATGTACTTTCTTTATTCTATTTAATTGAAAATGAAATGAAGTTTTTTTATTCCAATTTCATTGTTTGTTTGAATTAAAACTTATTATGCGAACTTCTCACGAGCTATCAGATCTTTGTTATTTGTCGTCTGTCGTCTCCAATTGTCTATTTGTCCAGGTAAGTCGTCCAACTTTTCTTCATATTTTATGTTCTACTTTAATAGATTATACGAATGTGTGTTGTTCTTTGGAATGGTTATTTTGGTTTTGCATGTTATTGTTTGAAATATTGTTAGAATGATTGATGGATAGATGTATGAATTACATAAGTATTTATTGCATGTTGAACAAGTTTGTATAATTATGGATTATTTGAGGCATAATAAACCCTTAGAATGGTACATAGGCTAAAAACTTGTGATGCAGCTCCCATGAGGCTTATCAGTGAAAAATTCCACGAGCCTAGGAGTCACAGCGAGAACTTGGTTTCTCGATTTATATGGTGTAACAATGTCACGTACCATGGTTCTTGTTTAAAACCAAACTTTAGAAATGAACTTCAATGTGATTAATTCAAACATAAAGACTTGAACTTCAATGTGATGAATTCAAACTTAGTATTGACATAAAAAATTCATGTATAATTGGTATGACAATTCTTTGTATAATAAACCCCTAAGATGATACATAGGCTAAAAACCTATGATACAGCTCCCATGAGGCTTATCGGTGAAATTTTTCATAAGCCTAAGAGTCATCGCGAGAACTTGCTTTCTCGATTCATATGGTGTAACAATGTCACATACCATAGTTCTTGTTTAAAATCAAACTTTGGAAATGAACTTGTATGTGACTAATTCAAACATAAAGACATGAACTTCAATGTGATTGCTCGATGTAGTGTTGGATTTAATATATGTAGGTGCTTTTTTTTAACTTCTTAATGTCACTTCTTACAGGACATTGGTTGGCATATTGTTTTATTTGACTGATACTCACTTATGTTGGGTTTTCTAATTGTGAACTCAAATGGTGGGATAGGTTGGATTCAATTTGGAGGGTAAATGATCAGAGACCTGTAAAAACTTAGGGATGTTTTGTAAAGTATAGAATAAATGTTCTCTAAACTTAGGGGAAATGAATGATACTAACTATGAAATCATTTTTTTTAAATAACCGTTTTGCATAAATGACTAATGTTGATAGATCTTAGATGTATAGACGATTAACATCCGATGGTTTCATTAATTTTGAGTTTGTTGAGGGAGTTGAAGCTTTTATTCACTATGTCTGTTCTCAACTTGCATATATGGATGGTGCAAAGATCACATGTCTATGTAAAAAGTGAAAACATATTTGTTTTCTTCATATTGATGAAGTGAATCTCCATTTGTTAAGAAAAGAGTTTGTTCCAAATTATTTTGAGTGGAAACAACATGAGGAGCCATTAATTAGTAGCACCTCAAGGGATAATGAAGTAAACTCGTCAATAAATGTAGATGGATTTAAAGGGGGATTGGATTTATAACAAATAATGTGGGCGTAACTGAAAATCCTTACACCCAAATGGTTTATTATGCAGTTGGTATACCTTTCAGGTAAATATAGAAAATCTTGAAGAAGAACCAAAACCCACATGCAAAATAGATTTTTTACTTACTAAAATCAGTTGATCAAGAATTATGTCCAAATTGTGAGACCATGACTCAGTTATATTCTATTGTTCGAATATTGAATATAAAGTCTGAAGGGCATAATTTTGATCAAAGTTTGAATAAAATTCTTTTTTGGTATAATGAATCATTGTCTCTTGATCATATAATGGTTGATAATTTCTACAATATAAATAAACTTATTAGGAGTTTTGGTTTGACAATTTAAAATTTTGATTGTTGCAATATTAGATGTATGTTGTTTGGGGAGATGATGTGAAATTATAAGAGTGCAAATTTTGTGGTCAATCTAGGTTCAAAAACCTATAAAGTGTTCTATGAAACATAAATTAGTACCCTGGAAGCAAATGTATTATTTCTCGCTAACTTTGAAACTTCAAAGACTATATGCCTCTAATGTTACTGCATCTCACATGAGATGACATAATGAACATGAACAGGAAGATGGAATAATGAGTCATCCATTGGATGCACTCACATAGAAACATTTCAATAACACCCATTTTGAGTTTGCAATTGAAAGTCAAAATGTTAGGATGGGATTGTGGATAGATAGATTCCAACCTTTTGGTCAATCCGACCAACAATATTCATCATGGCCAATCATAATTAGTTTTTGCCCCCATGGATGTGTATGAATGAGGCATATATGTTCTTGAAGATGATTATGCCAGGGCCTACGAATCCAAAGCATAAAATTGATGTATTCTTATAACCATTGGTATCTGAATTGTATCATCTTTGAGAATTTGATGTGGAGACATATGATGTGTCTCTCAAACATTTTTTGTTGAGAATAGCTTTGAGATGGACTATTAGTGATTTCCCTACATATACTGAGTTGTTTTGATGGAGCATAGTAGGGAAATTGACTTGTCTTTACTATAACAATAATTCTGATGCGTTTTATCTTCCTAACGGGGCCAAAACATCTTGGTTTGACAACCACATGAAATTTCTTCCTCTAGATCAAACATCTAGGTGTAATAAATAAAAAAATGTTAAGAATAGGATGGTACAAACACCTTCTCCCCATCACAAAGCTGGTGAAGAGATATTGCAAGAGATTGATGAATTAAGGTTGTTGAAAGTTATAGAACTTGAAGCTGAAGAAGTTAATAGAATCATTAGTAAAAACTTTGATTGGAGAAAATGAAGTATCTTTTGGGATTTGCCATATTGAAAAAGTAATTTGATACGTCATAATCTAGATGTGATGTATATTGAAAAATATATTTTTGACAAAGGGAGGACAAAGGACAATGCAAAATCACGAGCTTATTTGACATTTTTTATAGAAGGAATGAGTTAGAAAAAGATCTTTGCATTGGTAAATATCTAAAAGCATGTTATACTTCAGACAAAAAACAAAAGAAAATTTTGTATGAATGGTTGAAAAATATAAAGTTTCCCAATGGTTATGTTTCGAACTTGACAAGGTGTGTGGACATGAGGAAGTACAAATTTTTTAGGATGAAAGTCATGATTGTTATGTGTTTATGCAAGGTTAATTCCAATTGCATTTCGAGAGTTGCTATTGAATAAGGTTTGGGAAGCTATAACAAAATTAAGTTAGTTTTTTAAAAGCTTAACATCATCTGAAATAAAGTTGGCTAAAATAGAAAAACTAGAAAGGGAAATTCCGATTATCTTGCGCAAATTAGAAGGGATTTTTTCTCAAATCTTTTTTGACTATATAGAGTATCTACCCATATATTTAGCAAACGAGGCTAAACTTGCTGGTCCGATTCAATATGGATGGATGTATATGTTTGAGAGGTAATTATAGTTAATATTTAAATAAAACTTATATCATATTTTAATCACAGAATTGTAAGAACCCTATTCGTAATATAGGTATTTGTCTCACTTAAGAAAAACGTCAAAAACAAAGCTAGAGTTGAAGGTTCAATATGTAATGCTTATTTAGTGGAGGAAGCAAGTATATTTTGTTCACATTATTTTGAGTCACACGTGCACGCAAGGGAAAGAAAAGTTTCTCGTAATACCGATGGAAGATAAATGGATGATGTTGATAGTAACTTATCCATTTTCACTTCAATAAAAAAAATGTTAACAACAGAAGAAATAGAGGCTACCAGTGGTTGCATTTTATTGAAATGTCAAGAGGTTTAACCTTTTGTCTAGTAAGTTTAAGTTGATTTTGAAATAGATTATTTGAGTTTTCGAAGTTACTATTGTTCACAACTAAAATACATAATAATACTTTTATATTATAAGAGGAATGGTTACGCGAGCTAATGCCTGAAATAACACAGGATGATATCAATAAAGAAGTTGAAAGACACTGTCCTCGATGGTTCGAGAAATATGAAAACCTTTACTTGTAATAATTGAAACGGTTAAATTATCATATCAAAGTGATTAGATAACGTTATACTATTCAATATGATAAAAAAAATTGCGTAGGCCTCAGAAAATCCAATAGAGAACAAGTTCATATGTAATCTTATGAAAGGACCTTTGTGAACTGTTAAATTGTATCTGGTGTATTTTGTTAATGGATACAAATTTCATGCAGAATAACATAGTCATAGAATGACAATAGTAAATAGTGGGATTTGCATATAGGGAGAATTGATGGATTACTATGGTAAAATTATTGAAATACTTGAAATTGAGTACCTTGCATTGTCAATAAAACAGAGTGTGATATTTAAGTGTAAATGGTTTGATCCAACTTCTAATATTGTAACAAAAGTGCAAAGCCGATAAAATATAGTTAAAATTAACCAGTGAAGAAGATTTAGACAAATTTGAACCTTTTGTGTTGGCGATACAAGCGATCTAGGTATATTATGCCCCTTTTTCCATCTTACGATGAGATAAGTCAGATTAGTTGGCCATTTACAAAGTAAAACCTATAGGTGTTGAAAAACCGAAGGGGTTAGTTTCGTAAACTTCTTTGGCACCAACAAAATAAAAACAAGCAAAACCAAAATAATAAAAACACCAAAAATTTGGTAACGCAATTTGACACACCTTGCCTACATCTGCGGGGCCGTCACCCAGCTTAATAACTTTCACTGAAGAACAATAAATTTACCCAAGGCTTTACTGAGCCGACATCACTCAACCCTTGATACTATCTCTTAACCTCACTTCCCGTGAAAGATTTTCACACCCAATAGTAAGACCACCTCGTATTAACCTCGTCAGAGGATTTTTATAACTACTTTCACCCAAAACAATAATAAATAAAAATAGCTCAAGTATTTAATCAACTGAAAATTAAATAACAAAAATACTTGAGACAAAGAAGACTTCCCTGTAAATTTGTCTTCTAAAAAATAACCAAGCTGAAAAACTCCTCCACAGTTGGTTCGTTCTTCACAAGAATAAGTCATGTTGTAGCTTCAAGTAATAACTAGTCCCCACATCATTGAAGATTATATTCACCTTGCTGACCAAACAACTTCACCGTGCATAAATCAACTGTGAGACAATGTGCAGCCACAAACCATGCACAGCCAGCCAAAGTATCTTTAATCCACAACCAATGTTTTAATCCTCACGCAACCTCCACTTCATGAAAGATCCACGTACTCACTTCACCCTTATATCAAACATGAGATATAATATTCAGCTCCCAATGACATCAAGTGCGCAGCCAACCAATCTTTGTTTTCATAGACGAGTGACCAACGCAGCTTCAACAAAAAATATCCAATTCATCTGTTACCGCAAACTCACCTCTAGGTTTTCTTAAATTTCATGTAGTAATGGACTCCTTCATTAAATCAAATAGAAATCCACGCAGCCCATTATCTAATTGGACTTCTAATAAAACAAATCCACACAGATACCATATCCCATTAGCTATTTGGACTTCTAATAAAATATAAAATCCACCTCTTATATGTCCAATTTAAAATGCCAAAATCAAATAAAGAATATATAAAATATATTCTAACAATAGTCAAGATTAATTTAACAAATGTATAAATATGTGTCTAAGCAAATAATACAAGTAGTGTATAAAAGTTCAGTAATATACCTTCTCTTACATAATATCAAAGCTCCATTGACAAACGTCAAAATGGAAAAAAATTCTGAATCATCTGTCACCACCCTAAATGATACATCATACCCTCAATTTTTCAACTATAACAAAGACTCTAAACTTCAATTTGCCCATCAAACTTGATAGACAAAACTATGTCAACCGGAGAGCCCAAATCCTTGTAGCCATAAGAGCTCTTGAGCTTGAAAATTTCATCAACTCAGCACCTCCTCCTTAGTTCATCACTACAGACACTAATCAAGTCATTGAAAATGTAGAATATAAACCATGGCGAAGAACATATTAACTATTGCTATGCTGATTATTTCCAACAATCGGAGAAGAAGTAGTAGGACAAGTAAATCACTCAAATTCATCTAACCAAGTTTGGCAATTTTTGGAGAATCTCTATGCTCAAATATTCTTCAACTAAAACATCAACTTTCAACTATTAAAAAGGGCTCACATACCATATCAGAATACATGCAGAAAGTCAAAACCATTGGAGACTCACTTCTAGTAGCAGGACATGCAATCAGTGAGTATAAATTAATATTGAGTGCTTTAAATGGCCTTGGTCATGAATATGATCGTGTTGTAGTTTATTTAACACATCATATGAAAACTTCAACATTACAAAAAGTGCAATACTCTCTTATGATGCATGAAACAAGAATAGAGTAGTTGAATACAATCAATCAAGAATAAATCTCATCACCAACTGCAAACTATGCAACCCTTAATTATTGAGGAAGAAGTGGATTTAGAGGAAGAGAAAATCATGGCGGAGAAGGTAGATGGAATGGAAACAGAATTTTCTGTCAACTATGTCATAAAGTAGGCCATGAAGCACTAAAATGTCACAAAAGATTTGATGTCTCGTGGCAAGGTAATACCACCCAATCATGGAAACAGAACACAGTCACACAACATACACAGAACAATGCACAAAACTATCCTCAATCCTTTTTGGCTCAAAATTAGTCTGGAAATCCCTCATATGAAGCAGCCAACAACAATACATGGTTTATAGACAGTGGGGCTACAAATCATGTCACACCAGATCTCAATAACTTGTGAGTAAGTTCAGAATATGGTGGAAAGGGTCAACTCACTGTTTGCAATGGTAACCCTCTTCTTATTGCTAACATTGGCTCATGTCACATACATTTTCTAGACAATATACACACCTCTTGCACTAAGACAAATTCTGCATTTTCCCAACATAACTAAAAATCTACTTAGCATCTTTAAACTCACCAAAGATAACAACATTTCTGTTGAGTTTACTAACGAAAATTGTCTATTTAAGGACAAAGCAACAGGGAAGATTCTGCTCAAGGGAGTGCTTCGGGATCGTCTCTATAGCCTCAAAGCCACTAAACAACCCAACAATATTAGGCCAACATACCCTAAGCCCAATCCTTCCCAACAAAAAGTCTCTTCTTTAGGCAATCATTGTGAGGCAAACATAGCACAAAAAGAAGTAAATGTTTGGCATGGCAAATTAGGACATCCTTCCAATCATATCTTTAAACAAATTCTAAGTTTAATAAAGTTCAACTTTAATCTCAAAAATCTATCTAATTGTGATGCTTGTAAGGAAGGAAAATTGTATCAGTTGCCTTTTCAAACTCATGACATAACTACTAAGAATTCTTTAGAAATCATATATTCAGATATTTGGGGACCCTCTCCACATCTCTCAACCAAATGACACAAATACTATCTTATTTTTGTTGATGCCTACACAAGATTCACTTGGCTTTATCCTCTAAAACTAAAATTCGATTCCCTATTTGTCTTTATCAAATTCAAAACTAATGTTGAACTTCAACTAAATAGGAAAATCAAAGCTCTACATACAGACATGGGAGGTGAATATAAAGCTCTCTTACCCTACCTTACAAAACATGGAATACAACCACGGTTCAGTTGCCCTTGCACTCACCAACAAAATGGGGTTTTCGAAAGGAAACACAGACACATCACTGAAATGGGACTAACTATTTTATCTCATACTCACATGCATTACAACAAAAATGACATACGGTAACGTGTGATAAGTATTATTAAATATGAATGGTAACACTAATAAGTATGCTATGACAGCCCATGTTACTAAAGATATGATGCTTTAGTAACAGTTTTGACATGTTATTGTCGAGTTTAAT
>JANITX010000002.1:19189756-19201670 GCA_027564395.1 Erythroxylum ulei
GACGTCGGAGAAACCCATTACCTACCCCACCATCTACGACGTCTATTGTGACGTTTTAATAGACGTCGTAGAAGGTTTTTTGCGACGTCTTAAGAGCTTCTACGACGTTTAACAGACGACACGAAATGCTTGTTTTTGTTGTAGTGAGTTTACAAGTTTTTTTTTCGCTTCACGAAATTGGCAGATGAACGTTCTATGAAGAAGCGTAGAGCTACGATCATTCTCTATATGCCCTTACTATGTATCTTAGTAAAGCATCTCAAATAACCATATTATAATTCTAATAATTCAAAAGCTTAAAATTCACACATGCTCTCAGCTTATTTCTCGACTCAAACCTCATAGTGCAAACGCTAGAATTAAACCCTCTACGCTCTTTTACAAGTCAAACGCATTCGAGTTACCAGATAAGAATAGTCACACAAATCTGAACGTCATGGGACGACTTAAATTGAATTAAAAGCAGTGGGATCAGATAGTAACTGGGCAATAACTAAAGCTTACTCATAGACCACATCTGGTTTTGTTTTCATTTTCTACATTATTTTTATATAAACAAAGAAGGCGATATTTAAGTTTTTTGATGAGTGGAGAGAACTTCAATTACTACACCGGCCACCACTCATCTTTCATCTAATTTTCATTTCTCTTGTACTATTAACTTATGTTTATTTATTTTTTCTTAAGCCAATTTAAGTCATACTCTAGCCTGTTCTCGTCAAATTAAATGTGTGTAACCCGGTTGTCTTGTTAGCTTTGTAGGGCATACATACACTGTGGTCCCAAAATCATTAACTAAACATGTCCCAAGTTTTTATTTATCTTAAAAGATAATTGTTGCTTTTTTATTTATTCATGACGACCATAAAACTAGGAGGTGCTGCCTCTCGCCTTTCATGCCAACCGTTTTATGATAGGTAGATAAGATAATAATGCTAGAAAGTGATGTGATGAGTTTCATAAGAGCTATATTAATTACTTAGGGGTTTTATTTAATTAGATATAATCATCAACGTGTAGAATACCTCAAAAGGGTATTTTACTAGAAAGAAAAATATCAATCTCCAATTTAATGTTGACTTGAGACCACCTTCTATGACACCAGTTTGCATGTGCAAGAAAGACTAGATTCACCGACAGAACAAAAGGATTAGGGAATTACGTTGAATCATAAAACTAACCCTATAATGTTTATATTTATGAGAATGAACATATAGAAGGCAAGGTGTAGTCTTGGTAAATTCTTACTTCGCATCATTTATTAGCTTTTATTGTAGCTTCCTAGCTGATTGAAGTGATTGGTAATAGTCGAGTGCCTCACGTTCATTCATGTAAGGGTGTTCTTTGCTGATGAATATACACAAGAAGCACAATAATCAAATGGTGAATAATATATAAGTAATGGTATGACATTTTCTCCAAGCTGTTGGGTTGCTTTACATGAGAAATGCAAAGGTATGAAATGAATGAGAGTCGGAAAAAAGCTTCATGGGGCATTCTAAAATTAGCTAAAAAGGTCATCGCATGAATTGCACCAAGTTTCTTTTCTCTTGAGGCATCCTTCTTCCAAATTAATGAGTCCAGCACTTCCTTACTTTTATTTATTTTACGGTCACTTTTCTTTCACTTTTTGAGTTGAATTCACGTGACATGCTTTTATGCATGTATAAAAGAGTTACGTTTTATTATATGACAATTGTTTTCATATGAGTTGATGTTATTCTTCTCTTAGGTCAACTTTGAAACGTCAGAAAGCTTGAGCGCTTGAGAAAATTTTGGTGAGACAGCAGTGTTGTTAAAGTATTTACAAATGGGATGTTCTCCAATGAGATTGAACAAGCTAGTCAAACCTTAATTAACAAAGACAGGTGTTCATCATCCTATCAATTAAACTAACCCATTATGTATGAAGTTTAATGTTTTTTTCTGCTACATCACGAGATCAATCTGGTGTCTATCTATCTTTGATTTCTGTACTAATATTTTTCAGGTTCTTGAAACAGTATCAAAACACAGCTCAAAATTTCATCATATTGTGAAATTAAGAAATTGGTTAAGGGATGTAATTGCAAAGGAAAAACTGAGTTTTTCTTAATCTCATCTCCTGAATCAGCAGAAAAATAAAAGAGAAATGAAACATTTTATAACCATTCTGTGGGGGATGGTCCACAAATGGCTGGCTTAAAATGATGCCTAATAGTCATTATTATCATTTTTCTATCGGCATCACATCTATGCTCGATCGGGGCTCTCTTTATTTCTCTATTAAGATTCTAAAGTTCTTATTTTTATCGTCATTTTCTATGTTAGTTTTATGTATAAAAATCTAAAATTCATTTATTTCTCTTTTCCAAGAGTACTCAGTTTTATTATAATCTTGAAATTTCACAAGATTTAGAAGTCAAATCAAAATTTAAAATGGTGTCTCTAATAAAGTACCGTGGCTAAATTGGTTGAAAATATAAATTGCATTGTGATAGTGTATTGGAGCATGCTTATTACAACATTTTGTTAATTTTAATTAATATAATTAAAGTTGGCTGTTGGCGATAACCAAGTGTGAAATTGAATTGCTAAGTCAACAATTTTAACCAGAAACATTGGACATGCATATTGTTTCATTTATTAGGTGCGTTGATTTTAGGTGATGTTTGAAATAATCGACAAAATTGTTTCTTTTTGACCTCACATTTAAGTTACGTAAATAGTCTCTTCGTAAAAATATAAAGAGAAGATAGCTTTATGTACTATATATAACATGAATAATAGAAATAATGCTACCTATCAACCAATGAGTAAACTATATAATCAATTTGGAGATTAGAAATTCAATATCAAACCATGTACGAAATTCCATTTAGCTCTTCCGTCCTTCTCTTGCTATTTTCTGGGTGTTAAGTGTTTTTACCGTTTATAGGCGTGAATTAAGTAGAGAAGATACAAGCAAAGCTTTGCGCGGTGGATGATGGATGACATGAGATGATCAAGAGCATCCCCAGCAATACATATCTACCCTGTCTCCACCGAAAGCTCATGAAGATGATCACATGTTTCCCTCTCTCTCGCTTATTAGTTTGCTAAAAAGAGAGACTCTAGAGGTACCCTTTTTTCCTCATTTGTATACAAGACTTTCGTGACACTTTCTCATTTTCTTCACGTACATGGCTATTATTATCCCTCTCCTCATCCTACTTTTACTTTGTATCAAAGCCCTACTTTCTCTTCTTCAAGTAATCACCCACTTACACGAAAGAATAATGGATAGCTAGATTAATTTGCAGATGATATTAACTCTAGGTGACAAAAGTAGAGACTTCTTTGCTTCTAAAATTCTAAACCTTTGCAAGGACTACTCAGGCTGCATCCATTTTTCTCATGTTGTGGTTGTATTTGAAGAAGAGAAAAAGGGGTTTGGTTATAGCAATTTCTGTATTGGTGATAGATAAATATATGTGCCTAAGGTTGCACAATCTGGATTTGTGTGTCTTTCATACGCTCACAGTTAAGCTTCCACTCCAGAGATGTAAAGGTCGAGTTAACAAATGATGTAGACCTATCAAGGGGTCTCCAATTTAGTACATGATGGACTCATCTCTTCCTTTTCTTTCTCATGGTTCTTGGGTTATTAGATTCTTCTCTCCTCTTCCACTTATATCAGGACATTATTGACTTGAATGTCATCCACAAATTCGCTGCAAATGGATCCTGAGGAATTATGAATCACCAGGTCCTTCCTTTGAAATGATATTAGAACTAATTCTTACCTTATTGCAATGGAAATTCGTACGAATTAAGATACAAAAGTTAATTACATTTTCTGAAGAGATCCCAACTTCTGAGAACTCCATAGCTAAAAGATTCTACGCTCGACAGAACGGAATCTACTGCCTTTTAATTTGCTCCAAGAACAGAATCTACTGCCTTTTAATTTCTTTTGCTTTTTTGTTTCTTTTTTCTCTCTCTTCCTTTCTGCAAACTTTCTTCTTTGATTTGAAGCTCCCACAAGGAAAAGTAAATGAGAGACGAGGACGTATTCAGAATATAGGGGGCAGTTCCATGATTTCTTCCACTTGGCCAGTACTATTTTCATCCAAGAGCCACTTCTCAAGAAATGATAATGGAGGAGTGCTCTCAGACTTCTGCTTCTTCTCTGTCAATATTGTAGAATGGTCCTCGTCACTTCCTGAATTTTGACAGTCCTTTGTGATAGTAACAGTAGTAGAATCACTGTTCGACTTGTCCCACGCAACATTGTTCAGGTTCTCAAATGGCAAGATGGATTCGTAATCTTCATGAGACATTAAATCACCACCTTCCTCCTCAACTTTTGGCCTGTAACAGTGAAAAGATGTTGGAACAGATGAACTGCAAATTCTGCGATCATTGTTTTCCAGTCTATCATTGTCCTGATCCAATTTTTCTTTGAGTAAAATGGTGTTACTAGGCTTTGGGGACGTTCTCATCCAACCTTCAAGAAGACGAGATATGTTTTCAGTGCTTGATGCATAGGTTGTGGAAGTCTGGCTAAGCCTGAGGTTTGAGGATTCTGTGGTGAAATCTAGGCTCTTTCTATCACTGAAGCTCTTTGGTATGAACTGACTGGCCGTTGAGTCCTGTGCAGTTGAGTCCATGGCTGATTGGAACTTCTTTAGCTTCTTCTTTAGGTGGGTGTTCCAATAGTTCTTTATATCGTTGTCTGTTCTTTGTGGAAGATATGAAGCTATAGCTGCCCATCTGTCCAATGCAAAAACACTTGCAAAATCAGATATGAAATCCTTACTTGAGAAAGATGAAGTTAGGAGAAAAAGATCTTTTCATGTCTGAGTGACACAGAACAGAATCAAAATTGTTAACTGGCATTCAGAAGGTGAATAGAGGATATAGATGAAGTTTGAGGATTACTTGTTACCCAATAAAGCCTGCAAGTGAATAATCATCCCTTCTTCATGAGGTGTGAAGTTTCCTCGCTTAATTCCTGGTCTGAGATAATTAGTCCATCTAAGCCTGCAGCTTTTGCTACACCTTAACAACCCTTTTCCAAGCACAAACATATACATCTGTTAGTACTCTATTTCATCCCCATAACTTGAAAATGAGCCAAATGGAAAACTAAAAATAAAGACCAGATAGAGCAGAACAAGTATCATGAATACAGAACTCTGTAAGCTTCAAATCGCAAAAAAAAAAAAAGCAAGTGGTAAATCAGATGCGATCTCTACAGAATTTACCAGTGTTTGTAGGAACCGATCTCCAATTTCCAGGACCATGTTCTTGGATGTAAGAGACTAGGATGATGTCCTCCTCAGGGGTCCAAGGACCTTTCTTGACGCCAACTTTATCACAGCAAGGAGGTCTTCCCATGGCTTACTTTCACCTTCCTTCGTCTCTCTCAGTCTCTTTCTCTTTTCTCAAACTGGTCACTCACAATGCTAAGCAGCTTCTCTTGCAAAGTGGACCTTTCAAATAAGTGGCAAAACCATGTGAGTGTATTTATAGACATGGGTTACTCTTTGAAGAGGGAGGGAAGGAAGCAACTTTCTTTTGACACAAATATAACGTACCAAGCTGAGTCACCCATGCCCCTTTTTTTAACTTTATTATAAACAGAGACTCCAAAGTCAGAAGGGAACTAGATAAATCTCCTGTTGGGATGTGCTGCTTCTGGCTCTTCTCACTCGGTCACTTGTAGTTCTCATCACGGAAAGCTCGGTTGCATGACACTTGCACACAGATCACCTTCATCTTTCTCCTTCCCTAATTCTCACTTCTGCTTCTCTGTTTTACTACGGGAGATACAAAAATCAAACATTAGTAAATTTTGAAATTTTTTTATTTAATTTAATATTAATGAAGTCTAGTTGAATAATAATTTAAATATATACAATATTTTTTATAAATTATATATTTAAATTTAATTATATAATAAAATTAATTAAACTAAAATTTATAAATTATAACATATATTCATTTTTAATTAGTTACGCCCTTTGCAATTTTTGATTGGGGATTCGATTGCTCTCCTGAGGCATGTTAAAGCTCCTATCTACACATAATTGAGAGAGCATCAATTGCATAACATTGGCACCTTGTGGGCACTTGTTCCCTGTCAATGTACTTTTCTACGGTGTACCCCTTATTCATAAATGTCAAACAAGGTGGTCAATGATTAAGCACGTCGATGTTCACGTGGCTATCGATAAATATAAATACTACTAAAGATTTAAAAAAAAGGAATAACCCTTAATGATACTAATTAAACTCAATTTTGTATCACTAATTTGAGAATGATTTTCTTTAATTAGTGTTAAATAAGATATGACTCACTTCAATTAAAATATGATGTTTTGGAACTATATAAATAACAAGTTAAAGTCTACTAAGAAATAAAAATGTAAAAAGATTAAATAATCCACTTAAATTAAATTTAGAATAAAATTTCTGATCTATGACAAATTTAAAATTTCAATTGAACTCTTTATATTAGTTATTTAATCTTCCATTCAAAGCGAAATGTTCCAACAAAGCCCCACTTATTACGAATTAAAATGGCTTGTACTGGATTCTCAGCTGAATGCCTGTTGAGAAGACCATAGTGTGACTTTTCCGAGTTAATACGTAATCTAAAGCAAAAAGCATGGACAACTACGTCACACTTGTTACGATGAGAAGAGGGCCACGAAGCACCACTAGACGCTAAGAACCCATAACCCAAACCCAAACCCGATGAACTAACAATCAAACAACAGAGAGAGTGAGGAAGGGCACACATCAAATCAGACATCGTTGGACTCATCTCTTTCTAAGGAAATATCACATGACATGATATCTGCTGCTTGCGTCAACTCCATACTGCAACCAACATATAGCAGCCGAAATAGTTGCTGTATGTTAATTATATTCATTGGCAGTGCGGACTTGGTCAGATCAAATCCCAGTACGGCTTTTTGTTTCAACTTACATAGTCCGTAGCAGAATTGGGTCGGATCTCCTCTCTCCAAGTGCCAGTTCGAATCGGAACTCAAAACATTAGAAGCTCGGAATTACTTATCAATACCCAATCTCATCCAGCATTTTTTTTCAGGTTAAAAAGAGTCGTATATTCTAAATGATTAGACATCCACTTTAAATACAAAATAGATGCATCTTCTCTATTTAAAACCTTTCTTTTAAGGCCCTTTTTTTCATTTTTAATGGAAGCAAGTTCTTTTTTCTAGCTTTGCCTTCAATAAACTAGATCATCATGCATTGAGAAGGGAAAACAGTAGCAAAGGAATGGACAAAAGTTTGCTTATTCTTAACAGTAACAATACAATTGACTCTATGATGAGATAGATCTTCTGGATTCAGATTCATGTTATGGAAGAAAAAGATGTTAGCACGCTGATTTCTTTGGAAAAGTCTTTATTTAATGTGATTTTTTTCTCTACAGAAAGTTGAAGCAGATACAGAGCAAGGAACAACGACAGACAACAACGAGAGGAGAACGTTTAGACTAAGGAATAATATGGGAAATAAAAGGGTAGAATTCATGAACAAAATGAAAATTACGATGGCTAAATTGGATAACGATATGAAGCAATTATGATGGATCGCATGACTCATTCCACGCTATCAAACACCAAAATATAATTACGAAACAAATAATATCTGATACAAGTTAAGATATTAATTTCATGTATTATATTTGAGCCTTCTGTAAATTTAGGGTCGCAGATTCTTCTCTGTTACAAATTACAACCAAGTCTTTAACAACATTCTTGTGAAATAGGTGTGACATCTGAGCTACAAGTAAATTGCCAATCCACCCATATATTCTCCTAATCGAATGTGAGGCTTCATTGGATGTGATTGTGGCTACGACACGAGATTGCTAATTGACTCCTGCAAAGTTCTAGTAGTAGAAGTAGGAGTATCAAAAGGAAGACAACAGCTGGATGAGAAAGAAATTTCTATGGATGGATAAACAGCATGATGCGTGCTGAACAGAGTTATTGCTAGATTACTTGATTATCAACCATGAGTTCATTCCTTTAATTCTGAAATATTGATGACCTGACCTTTTAAGACCAATATACACCTTTCTTGTGGGCAATTAAACAATGAACTAACACACAACCCTATTCCTATAAACAACAACAATATCGTACAACACACATGCAGATTCTCTGACCAAACTAGTTTCCTGAAATAAGATTCACCTTATTGTCGCATGGACGTTGATTCTGGATTCACTTCCTTTTTGAGTAAACCCCGTGTTCATCATGCAAGGAGAATAAGTTTAATAACTCCCTCAAGGAGGTTTCAAGGGTAACTAGAGACTTGGATTGGCAACATCAGCTACTCAGCTATTGATTCTCGTGTGCTAGACTCATGATGATTACCGTCTGGGTCAGGAGCTGTATAGGCAATTAACATCACAGTGGTGCAAAAAGACAACGTGAGGACAAAGTAGGGAAGCATATATAAATGGTTATGAGTTTGAAATTTGAATAAAAGAAAAGAAATTCATGAATTCGATCAAAAGGCAATGCATCCGTTACCAATGTCACTGAATCACACAATATTTATCACATGCAGTTGATTATGGATAAGGAGAAGTTGTTCAAAATTGGAAGCAGAGGCTTACCATTAATGCAAAATTTTAGCTTCTTCCTCCTCTTGTTACATTCACCGCCTTCGCATATGTCAGCGCTTTTATAATCTCGTAAAGGATGATACTTCAAGGATGCCAAATCTTGCTTTGCTGTCTCAAGTCTTTGAATCTCATCTCTCTGGGAAGATATATGAGTACAATCTTCCACCAATAGTAATAAAGAAACAGACTTTGTAAAAGACTTACATAGGCCTTCTTGAATCCCGAAATTTGGTGCTTGCAAAGTTTAAGTTCCATTTCAACAGAATGAAGTCGAGATTCAACAGGAACAGAACATTGCTCTACCATCTGCTTCTGTCTGCCCCTAATTACCTCAGGTTGCCATACATTCAACGCCACAGAAGCTTGCCTGATCATAAATATCGACACCACAAAAGAAATCATCTCATAGTCAGTCTGTCGGTCAGTCGCAAACAATTACTTAGTATTATTATGATTAAATATAATCACCTGATCTTATGTAAATTAGACAATTCGATGGCGGCGGCTCTCATCTTTTGAGTCTCAAGACGTAAAAGATTCTGAATTTCTACAGTTCTCCTCTGGCGCTCCATGATCTGACTCTCCGCTCTAAGCACCGCCCTCCTGTGAGCCGCCACCTTCCTTCCCTTCTCCTTCTCGTATCTGATTTTGTAGGCGGATTTGCCTGATGCCGTAAAAGGCTGGGCGAAGTCGGAGAAGAGGAGATGGGACCAGAGAGAGTCCTCCGAGGAAAGGCGGCGGAGACGCCTGCAGGAGATGGAGATGCAACAGAGATCTTTGTATGTGAATTTGGAATTCCGAATTCCAATTTCCAGAATTTGCCTCCATAGCTCATCTGGTATACTACTGCTACTGCCTGACATTGTTTCTGCTCTCAGGTTTTTCTTCAATTTAGCAGCAGCAAACCCACCTCTCAAAGGATCTGTTTGGATGTGCTTGTTTTTCATCAGCGAGAATTTATGCTACGCAGATACGAAAATATCATTCTTCCAGTCTATTCCGCATCCGGTGTAGTTTCAAATGTATTTGGTAAAATAAATTAAAATTTTGCATGTACTCTAAAATCTGACAACGAAAAACTATAAATACATGTTTAGAAAAATAATTATTTTAATTAAAATATGAAGATAAAATTAAAATAAGCTTTGACTATAATATTTTTATCAAAATTATATTTTTAATTAAATGTTTAGTTCTATTTATTAATAAATATTTAGATAGATTTAACCTTTTTTTACTTTACTCTTTAAATTATAAAATATCTTCTTATATTTATTTGTTGATATTAAATTCTCTTATCATTAATTACCATAAAATACTTGTCATATAAAGTATAAATGAGATTATATTAAGCTCAATTAACATATATGACAATTTGTATGTATAACAAGTAATACATAATAAAATGTGTAAAAATTTTGTTAAATTAAGAAGGTTCTATTTTATTTTTAATAACAAAAATAAAATATTATTAATGACTTTGTTTTTTTGAATGAAAGGAAAGAAAAAGATATTTTAATCGAACATATATCAAGAGCAATCTCATTAAACAATAAAGAAAAGCAATTTATTTGAGAGAGATAAAATCAATATCAAAGAAAATCCAGGTACAAAATGGCCATAAATGAAAATGTAATTATCATTGTACTTCCTACTTGATTGCTCCAATATTTATTATCATTTTAACTAAGTTTTTTTAAATTCCTAGAAAAGCCCTCTTGATATTTGTAGGGGTATAAATTGAGAAGTGTATGAGTTAAATTTTCATTAAGAATAATTTGTTTGATGAATTGAAGATGTTAGAAACAAGAGTTTAGGTACATTGGTCTAGAAATATAGATTAGAGATCCACGGATGTACGTTAAAGTTGTAAAAATGTGTATTGAGATTTTATAGCAATATTGGTTAATATATTAGTCGGTCAATAGAATGCATATTAGTTGACTAATATGTTACACCGGTTGATCAAAATTTACAATCACTATTTGTTTTTATTAAGGCATATTGGTCGGTTAATGTGTAACGTAGATCAACTAATGTATTGTAATTAGCTATTGGCACATTTGGTTTTTGGTTATGATTACTATACTGAGTCCCAAAGGTTATAAATACATGGTTTTTATTGGTCTCAACATAAAAATTATTTATGCGTTCTATAAACACACATCAAAGAAATTTTCAAAAATTATGCTTTAAAGTTATCAACGTGACCAAGTAAGGGTCTTTTGAGTTGTAAAATTTATTTGTGAGTTAGATTTACTCCTCACCATGAAGAGAGATTGTAATAAAAGTAACTTTTTACCAAAAGACATACAAGATTGATTTTAAGAAGGTTCATTTTCATCTTATTGAAAGAAGAGTCTTAATAAAATTTCAAGAAATGTCTTAAAAAGTAGATGCAAGTAAAGATTATTTGTCGAACTAGTATAAAATTAGCTCTCCAATCTTCTTTCCTACAAGTCTTAAATTACTTGTTGATTAAGTGATTGATTTATATTGAATTATCTCTTTATATCATTATATGTTGATCTTTGTTAAATTGCATCAACTAGATAAATAGTAGTTGTTTAAATTCACTAACATTTAATTCACCCTTCCTCTTGGGTATCATTAGGGATCAATAAGTCGTATGAGAGTAAGTCTCTTTATTAATATTTCAAACAAAATTTTAGAGTGAACATTATAAGATGTTTAGGTGCATCATCATCTAATTAAGAGGGGCAAAATATTAATACCGCCCATTCTTTTGATGATAATGACTATCTTTATTACAAAACTAAAATGAAGTTTCTTTATGGTTGAAAGTGTTGACTTGTGAAAATTTATTTCAAATGGTACGTTATCTCCACCAAAGTCATAGATCATATAAAAGTTCTCAAACTTAAGGAAGTATAAGAACAAGATAAGGTACTTATTTCTTTGAAAGTTAAAAATCATTCACATACTATTTTATAAATTAGGTATCAATGAATTCAATAAAATATCCATACATAAAACCGATCAATATAAATTATTTCAAATGAAACATCATAAGAGCATATATATATCTAGTATGTTGGACCCCGAATTTTCCTTGAAAATTAGAAGTTATAAAATGAAATAAAATGAGAAAATATAGCTTGATTTCTTGAAATTGAATAAAAAAGTATGAATGAAATTATGATTATTCGATAAAATGAAAGACATTTGAGTCTACTTATGTTTTTGCCTTTGTTTGATAAAAAGATGAGTTTTGTGTGTATTGTGTTTGGATGTGAGAATTTGGAGAATTAAGAAAGT
>JANITX010000002.1:19225824-19242275 GCA_027564395.1 Erythroxylum ulei
TTATATTTTCTATTTAAAAGTTATATTTTTATGTGCTATACAACCCGATAGATATCCAAAAACCCGAACAACCTAATGGATTTGAATATGGGTAGTAAATCGTAAAAACCGATGGATATGGATATGGATATGAATTAAGTCATAAAAATGGATATGGATATAGATAGAATAAAACCCGAACCGAACCGTACCCATTGCCATCCCTATTTGTTGTTCACTAAAGAAATTATAAGATTGCATGCAGTTCCAAGGTTGATGGTTTAAGACCGTGACAAGATTTTTCTTAGCCATTTTTTGGAGGAGCTCTTTAGGCTCCAAAGAACTTGGTTACTTCGACGTATAGCATGCCATCCACAAACCGATGGTCAGAAGGAGGTGATTAATAAATGCGTAGAGACTTACTTACGTTGTTTTGCTTGTGAGAATCCACGCAAATGGAGCCAATGGTTGTCTTGGGTCGAGTACTGGTATAATACCACCCTATTATGTATCTACCGAAATGACACCATTTCGTGTTGTGTATGGAAGAGATTCACCCACCTTGATACGCTTTGGGGGTCCAAGCACAAAAATTGATGACTTAGAAAAATATTTGCAGGATCTAGATGCCATTTTGAGGGAGTTGAAGGACCACCTGAACCATGCTCAAGAAAAAATGAAAGAAGCTGCTGATAAACATAGGTGGCAACTGCAATTTGAAGTGGGGGGGTCAGGTGTATATTAGACCTCAACCTTAACGAATGCCCCCTTTATCCAAGAAACTGAATGAGAAGCTCTCTCCAAAAAATTTTGGGCCATTCCGTGTACTAGAAAAGGTGGGACAGGTAGCATATTAGTTGGAACTTCCAACAACTTCCTCCATTCACCTGGTATTTCACATTTCACAGTTGAAAAAAGCTCTAGGAAGTGTACAGCAACCACTGCCTCTACCATCTCAACTCAGCCCAGACCTTAAGTGGTTGGTTGAACCTAAAACCATTTTGCAAGTTAGAGTACCGACTGAAAGACAAGAAGTGTTGGTTAAATGGAAAGGACTACCAGAATTTGAAGCTACTTGGAAATCTATGGATGTCTTGAGCAAGTAATTTCCAACTTTTCACCTTGAGGACAAGGTGCCAATCAATACAGCGGTATTGATAGGCCTCCGGTTCACATCACATATGTGAGTAGGAAAAAGCCTTGACAGCTGTCATACGACTCTTTTTTTGGTTATCAATCATCCATAATCTAATGTGATAGCTAATCATTTGTGAATACTTGATAACATCTTCAATATTTCTTTCTTTTAATCATCATAAATCTTGAAAGTATATCTTGAAAATAACTTTCTTCTGGGTATTCTTAAGTTAGGATCATGAAGGTTGGTTAGAGAGCGATAAGTAACATCCTAAAATTTTGGCTATTAGTAATGGAAGGTGGTGTTTCATCACCAATAATCATTTTAGCTAGTAAAAACTATAATTTGTTGTTGTAATACCCTGTAGCAATCATTTCATTCTTCTCATTTATTAGGTTAAGGGCCAAAAATGTTTGACCAATTAATATCATTTTCTTTCTATTGTACGACTCCATGTGTCTCAGAGGTTTCACCTTTAGAAGCCTCAGCCAATTTCTTGTGACAATAATTGTATTCGACCTTTTCAACTCCATCACTTGATCTAGTCTTGATGAAATGCTTCCAAACAGTATTTCTCAATGAACTTATTTCTTCAACTTGAACCGTTTCTTCACTCAGTATATTATTGCTTGGTACCATATTAGAACTCTCCATTAAAGGATTACACTCGTCCATCTAAAATAATAAATCAAAGAAACATAATATTATCCAACATATATTATGCATGATTGGTGCTTTCAACATATATGATGCATGATATTTTCCAACATATATGATCTTCCAAAATGACATATAATATATGTAACACTAGTTATTGACCAATCTCATTACACATATATTGATCATCATTCTGCAAGAAATTGAAATCAATAGCATAACACTAGTTAACAAAGAAATTTATGTTACTAAAAACTATATAAAAATATAAACAATACACTAAACATCATTAAATAATAAGAGTACCATACACTTAAGCTTCAACCTGAATCTAAATTGATCTAAGGGTAAGACGTCTGTGTCAATAAGTTATATTTTAAAACCATTGGGTAAATTTTTTTTAGAAATTTATCTTATCTAAATCTATTCAAAACATTTATAAACTTTAATTCATTAACCTTTTTGTAAGCATTCATATAATCGTGAACTAAATCAATGAAACTTAACATTACATGCAGGTTAACAAATAAAGTAGAACTTGTATACGTAGGTCCCCCAACCCAACACTGCTCTGGCATATTCTTGCTAATTATCTAATAAAGTCATATATGAATTTTTCTTTTCGTATTCCTTATTTTTCCACCACCTTCAAGCTTTAAAGGAGAAGATTTCTCTTACCAACCCACAAGGTTCTACACATAACTTCTATTATAGATATTAACACCTAAAATAAACCTCGTAGAATTATTATCATTAATCTTTTCACTGCAGTATTATCCCTCGAAAAGGTTCTGAATGAAATTGGCCTTATATGAGGATTGAAAGCCTTGGAAAGAGAAATAAAGCTCAAAAGTTTTTTATTTGTTTCTAGCTTAGCTTAAAACTCAACATAATTAGTTAGCATGTAATGTACCGAGTATGCAAGTGATTATCCTGTTAGAACAAATAACTCCAGAAACTGATCTCAACTTTCTGGAAGTCAGGATTAAGCATGAGGACACCGAGTTAGTATAGAAGAATCAGGAAATCTTCAAATTTTGAGGTTAGTTCTCACTCGGTATTGGACGGACCCTCCATGTATAGCTCCTGTGACTCCTCCAAGCTAAAGTGCAGGCCTAGCAAACATAGAACAATGATCGATCGTAAAAAAAGAAGAAGAAGATGGATGAATCAAGGCAGAGGATTCCATACCTTGGTATTTTGACCGAAGCGGAGAAGAACACCCGGAAAGCATATGGAGGCTACTTCGGCTGGTGGGGGTTTTTATAACCCCTGTTTAGAAAACGTCATCGTTTATTAACTTGTATCCGATTGCTACAACGTCGCCGTTTATTAATTAAGATTTGGGCTTCACTACGGTGTCGTTTAGTTTATGCTGCTTGCAATATTATCATCCAATCAGCAACTTCATTACTTTCTATGTGCCATAGGCTGTACCTAAAACTGAGGACAGTAAAGGCATAGCCACATAAGGACGGAAGAAAAGAAACAAACATTGCAATTCATTTTCAAAGAATGACCACCACAAAGGTCCATAGAAAAGGGAGTTTGATAGAAATAGGGAAATGTGATCCCTCATGTTATTTGTTAACTTGTATGTGCAAGTGAGGTCGAAACCAAACATCTCAAGAGAAAATATCATTTTTATTTGTCATCCTGTATGTATGATATACTTTCTCAAATCAAGCTGTGGATAAGAGGAATAAGAAGCAAGCATCGGAGCACTGGAGGAGGCATACCAACGGGAGAGTGAGAGAGTGGGAGCAGTGAAGGAGGAGACGGCAAGGAGAGCACTATCTATTGATTTTGTTTAGAATAACACTACAGTGACTGAAGGAGGAGCTGGGTCGTAGAGCCGAGTCTAACCACACTATTTGAAGCCTAAAGATTATGCATGTTTTACTGTTACTTTTTGGACAGAAGTTTAAGAGATAGTATTTCTTAGAAAAATAAAAATTAATTTTAAAAATTAGGAGATATTGTAAAACGAAGTTAAACCATGTGTCTTTACTTTTATTTCTTCTTCAAATATATTTACACATCTGACATCTAGTTTAGGTTTTCAATGTGTTATAACAAGTATGTAATAAATTAAATTTAGAAATTACATCCTCTAAATTCTAAATACATGTTTGGTAAATAATTAATTTTGAATTAAAATATATAGACAAAATTAAAATTAAACTTCGAGCATAATGCTTTTATGAAAATATAATAATGCATTTTGGGTTATTATTTTAAATTAAATGTTTTATTGATAAAATTTTAAATATATTTTTTTAAAAATTTCATATGGTTTAACCTTTTTAACGTTGCTCTTTAAGTTTAAAAAACTACTAATATCTCCTTAAATTTATTTATTGATGTTAAGGAGTCTCCTATTGTCAATTATCCTTAAATACTTGCCACATAAAGTATAGAACAAGATTGTTTTCAATTCAATATATGACAGTTTGTATGACTAACAAGTACTACATAAAAACAATGTCTCTAAATAAAGGGATAAATTTTGTACAAGGAACCATTTGCAAAAATAACTCCTCCTTTCCACGGGTACTTGTTTACGCATATCCTACTCCAAAATGGACTTTGGATATACAATAAAGTACAAAAGTTTTTGACAAACCAGTTACTAAGATCAACATTACCAGTAATCTGGCTTACATTGAATACCCGCTGCACCATATTTTTCAGTACCAATAGCAAACACGCAAACATCTATAGCAAGAAGATTCACTTCCTTTTGCTGTTCCAGCAAATCTTGCACAGAAATGTTGAAACTTGAAGGACAAAGTTGGCATATTTTAAAATATTCAGATAATTAACAAGAGTTGCAAGCTAGCAGAATTGGTACCCCAAACATGCCAAAGATTGCAATTGCAGAAAATCCCACCAGCTGAACCATATCTACGTATCATGGAAAGCATTTTCAATAAAAAGTACAGTAGACAACAAGGGCAATGTCCTTGTGTTAAATAATCTACATATAGCTATATGTATACATTCGCATATGCTGCCACTCCTGCCAATACACAAGGCCAACTAAAAAGAATCTAAACCAACGTCCAGATTTCAACAATAACCAACTTATATAGTACTGTTCCGTAACAAGGCAACTTTAAGCATGGTTTAAAAGGAATTGATGAAGCATATGGAAAGGCAAATCTTAATATAAGAATGTCTGCAAGAGCCCAAAACACTGCTTTCAATAAATCTTTTGTAACATTTTGCATAGTAAACATTGTTGTTCTACAAAACGCCACAAGAAAGTGAGTTATATTGCTACCAATCTGTGATATATGAGTAAACATATACCAATCTGTGATATTGTACGTCTGATTTAGGTCAAGGCCAATGACAAAACATACATTGACACACTTCACTAGGAAAAAATAAGGTCCTAGTTCTGCAAAGCACTAAAGGCCAGCCTAATTAGGTTCAACTACTTGCAACTTTTTGTTGACATTACTGTACTATTTAGTCATTTCCTGAATCTGAAGAACACTTGTACAAAGGGCAGGAAAATGAGAGAGCAACACTGACTACATGTCTACACATTTACGCTTAAACAGTGCAAAAGTTATCTTCTCATTTCTTGCAACAAGTTAAGGATCAAAACATCATCAGATTTGTCGCTGTCCCAACTATAAAAGGTTCCATCAATAATCGAGTTAAGAAATAAAAGACAACACCCAAAGTTATTGATATAGGGAGAGCTGGTAAAGCCCGATGGTAAACTGACAACAAGATAAGGGTGCAACCAAGCCCTGAAATAATTGCAAGGTAACAAGCATATACTGTCATCAGGTCATACATGGCAGCCCTACCCACAAGAACACTGTAGAAAACAAAGTCTCCAAGACCAAGCTTAATACCTCGACTGGCACCCATATCAGAGCCATCCCTCCTAATTTGTTGGCTCTCATCCCCTAAATCAAGCATATCAACAAGAGGAGACCTTTCCTCATGCATCCCAACTTCAGAGTCTCGGTTCCCAACTACTGTTGAGAACTCTGATGAATCACTATTAGATGACCGCCCCCGCAAAATCTCCACCAGAGGGGACCTCTCTATTTCATTTCTATTCAAAACACCATCCACATTTCCAAGATTCCTCAGCTCAATACCAGAATATTCAGTGTTAGATTCATTTTCACCTTCTCTTATATTCACAACACTCCCTGATGCTGTTTGCATCTCCAATGACCCAGTTTGAATAGCCACACCAGCCAGTAGTTCGAAACTTCGAACCTGACTCTCCCCATTTATAGCAACCGCAGGGCGAGCCTCATATACCAATGCTGGAAGCTCCTCATCACGATTTTGAGCTAACTCCACCAACAGTTTAAGTGGGCCACCAGGTGCCAAAACTGCCACCAAATCATAAATGGCAAGTGCGACCAGTAAAATCCATGTAGTCCATTCTGGTAACTTCGTAAACCAAGCGGCTACACATACACCCAAAGCAACCATATATCCTTGCCTCAGAACAATTGGTATTGCACTTGAAAACACAGACAGTACACCAACAATCGTAAAGTTAAACAGCAGGATGAAGCAGGTGATCGAATCAATTGGTATTGAAAAGTGCTGAATTATCGACAAAAAGATAGAGCCGCCCATTGAACCTAGAAAGGAAAAGGAAACAAATAAGGAAAAGAGAAAGCATCACGAAGTTAAGACAAAACATAAACTATCAGATGCAGAAGAAGAAGAGTAGAGTAGTCAATCCAGCAGTTAGACCATGATGCGAAATTGATAAACCCACATTCACAAATCTGGGCAAGACAAGAGACAGTAAACATATAATTAAGTAAATGGGCATGTGGTTTCTGCTACATAGCCAACAAGGTGTGTAACTTGGGAGAATAAATATAAGTCAGAGAGAAATGTGGGAAGAGACGACAATAGTAACAAATGGTAGAAAGGAGTGTGCCAGATGCAGAGGACAGTCAGAGATGGTGTTCCCGCAATTTATAGTTCCCAATCCATAAACATATCAACCAGCAGTACCTACAAAATTAGGGTAACAACAGTACGGCGAAGCTACCTAGCACGAAAAAGGCAGAGAAGCGCATATAATTCTTCAAGAAGTTGGTACAGTTATAGTAATACAAGAGCACCAGAACGAAAGTGACGACAGCAATAAGGATAACGAAGACCAACGCATTAAGCAGGGCTCCCTCTAGCTTCTGTGTCGCAGAATCAGAGGGATTCTCGAGGTAAACGAGGTTAGCAGCGGTTTGGATCGGCGGGGCGGAGATCGCGGCGGAAGAGAAAGGATTGGACGGAGAGAGGGAATAGACGATGAGGACAACGAGAAGCATACAGATTGAGACCGGAGACATCACTCCGATTATCTCCGTGCCGATGGTCTCGAGAATGCTGGACTCCATGGGTAGGTTTCGGGTTTAGGTTTCGATGAGGAATTACGTCGAACTGGTGGTCGCTGATTACATTTACGGCCAAGAAACGCAATGCCTGACCCTCGCGGAAAAATTGGGACATAAGAACCACTCACTGCATTGCTGTTCCGCCAAGTCTCCCTTTCCTCTTTCACTAGTTTGCTACGTGAGAAAATTTGTGGTTTAAAGTTTAAATATGAAAATAAAAATTTTGCCCTCATTTTGTCTGCAAGTTTGCTCTGCTCCATTTGGTTTCATTTCATGTTCGTTTTCCAATTGCTAAGAAAATCCCAATGCGCACATTCAATTCCAAAGCTCATATTATTGTTAAATTAATATATGTACACACAAACGTTAAGACATTCAGAGAAGCTCCATTATTTATATTCAATCTGCCGAGCTTTTCCGAGCGTAAGGAAGCACTACGATAAATAACAAGAAAAACTAGATTCTGCAAAATATCAAATTTAAGCGTATGAAACAACAGCAAACCAGCCAATCCGGCGTTTTCATCTGAAGATTACACAACATTTCCATGTACCAGATAAAGCCTTACAGTTGTATGGCCTTGTGAATTGGTAGAAACTAGCTTTTCTTTTCACAAAGAATGCAAGTACAATAACCACCCGAATAAGAAATTCCAAAAGCAACAGCGAGACCAGTAATGGTAACAATGTTAAGATTAAGCCCACCAAATGACTAGAAACAATTACTTCCAGGGAAAATTTCTACAACAAACCCCAAATGATATATAGCTATTTCTGATTGCTGAATCCTATGCAAATGGATTCCCTCCAATGGAAGCAACAGGTTCGTGAGTCTGAACACTCCTGTTTTCAAAAGCAACTCCTTAGATCAAGTGAAATCGACTGCCAATACAATAATAACAACAGAAGACAATAACCACCTCAAAACTTACGCTAACTGAGGATTCTGTGCTTGGCCTGCTATGTACGCTAAACCGCCTAAGAGAATAAGATGAGATGAGCAAATTATCAAATGCAAGGACAATATTTCAACAGCTTTTATGCTTTATCTGACAACAAGGTCCCCAGCACTTCAGGTTTGGCTCTAGAAAATATTCAAGGAGAAAGTACCTTGTGGTATACTTGGAGCGTAAGATGTCATGGTTTCTTGAGGAAACCATGGTTGCGTAACATCACCAAGTAGACTAGCAGGCAAATGAGTAGTAGGTAGGACATTTTGCAAAGAGCTCATGTCAAAGAACTGCAATAGTTCACAAAGTTCAAACCGAGTGAAGCCATAGGTGAAGAAGCCAAGGTTAATAAAATAAAAATCATCTCTCCAATACTAGTAACTTGGTAGCTACTAAAACATGCTCAGTTTATAATTTTCCAGTCTTCCCTTTTGGTGTGAGTTTGGCAGCATTTTTCTTTATTAACGATGCCAAGAACCAGCTAAGCAAGCCACCGTTCACACGTACCCTTAATATGACATTTTATCTCTCCACTTCTCCCGCAACCAAAATATCAGTTTCCGACAATACTATAACCTAGAATCTCATAAAAGAAAAAGCATAGAAATGAAAAAATCCTTCCATGCATGTGCAACACCAGCATATGCAAAAAAGTTCAGAATAAATTCCCAAACTGAAAGAAAGGTCTTTACCGTTGAAATGCCATGCTAATGTCAGGGACTGGAATCATCACATATTGATATTGACCTAATCGTGTATTTATGAGCTAATAAACAAGAATGAAATGCCTCCAGCTCCACATAGAGCTGCTTGAGTACAGTGGAACAGTGTAGTCCGGTTCATAATGGTGCAAAATTAACCTCAATGGAAGTGTAGATGCATTCTAAGAGGAAGTCTCACTCATTTTGGTCAGTAGATCATGACAAAAAGTGAAATGGAGCTATTTTAGACTAAGCAACAGTAAGCTATGAGCCACAGAAGATTCACAATATGAGCTATTTTAGACTAAGCTATGAGTAAGCCACAAGCCACAAGCCACAGAAGATTCACACTATCTCACACAGACAATTGAGATAAAAGGTATCAGCTGCCGATCCAGTAAGAGCTACAACTGCAACATACCATTTCACTTGGCTCTAGCTCAGAATCATATGGAAGATCAAAAGGGTTAGTCGATCTATGATCAGTTGTGTGCAATTTTGTCTCCTCCTGTCAAAAGAACGAGGATGTAAGCTGATTATTGAAGAGGCTAAAACACTAGTCATACAATCATCAGGAGAGAGGGGTTCAAACAACTGAAGAATTTATTGAGGGTGTAAATGATGATCACAATACATCATCCAATGATTTGCTAGGAGCAGGTACTCCGTTCAAAGCAGGCCCCAGAACCTCATCGTTAGCAGTGGACTGCCAAGAAAAGGACATAAAAAAGATCAGATGCAAGCCTGGAGAAAAATAGAAGCATAATGAAGAATTGCTATAAATCCAACCTCTGAAACTGTTAAGCCCAAATACTCATCAGCAGTCAATAAAGGATTGAATCCTGAAATATGCAGCCCACTACTTTGTTTCATACCATCAGCAGGAAGATGTGAAACTGAATCGCCGAAAGCATTCCAGATCTGCACCTATAAGTAAAATCTTCGTCAATAAAATGCAGCAATTTAAGTCCATGAAACCATCAACATAGCATCCATATGTTGCATGCATGCCAAAAGGGTGAAAGGAAGTTCAGAAAAGACAAGCTTAGAACTTCTAACCTGAGTGGTAGAAGTATTACTGGGAGCTCCAACATTGTTCAAATTTTCAGGCCATGGATTAGGTCCGGATAAGGAACTCGGAGAACTAAAATTTTCAAATTCTGGCCACTGCATACTTGCAGTTGTCGATGAAATTTGATCAAACTTTATTGAAGAGCCTAAGCTGGAAGCTACATCTGAAGTTCTACAATTTTCAGCCCCTGCTTTAGATGCTGCAGGAGTATTATCAAATGTTGCCCAACCTTGATTTGTGGAGACCAATTGTTCTAATGATGTTTCATGCGAAGTAGCAACTGGCTGTTGAAGAGTACTACCATCAAAGAAATCTAAAGATGCAGATGGTGGAATCTGGGATGTTTGGGATGAATTCATTGATGGAGCTACATTCGTCTGTGGCATGTTGAACAGATCTACTGTTGGAGTCAAAGATGTGGTTGGAACTTGAAACAAATCAATAGCTGGAGTGGGAAAAGAGTCTGATTTTGGAACAACAGGTGCACTAAAAATGTCCAAGTTACCATGACTCATTGAAGCAGAAGAGGGAGGAAAAGTAAACGTCTTCTCCAAGTGAGCAGTTGTAGCTAGTGATCCTGGGACAACATCAGCTAAACTACCTGAATTATATGATTTAAGAGAAGTCGCGTTACTGTCAAAAGATGATGAGCTCCCCACAGATGTTGCTCTCTGAACAAAGAAATAATTTTTTATGAGTTAATAAGGTATTTTAAGAATACCATGGTTAGGAATACCAAATTAACATGATAAAATAAGATGTACAAATATTAATTTTTGTGAAGTTTATAGTCAAGATTTTTTATGTATGACCACTATAATTTATTTTAGACATCAAAGAAAAGTAGGCCAGAGGGTTGTCTACTTCAAGAGAATAACTAAAGAGGGTTTAGTTTTCCAAAAAGATCCTCCCAGCTGTAAAAGATGCTTGCAATGAGATCACATTTACCGCCAGAAACAACCTGACATTCATTTTGGGAGTACGAGAAAGTGCATCAAACACTGACAAATGATTGCACAACCTTGTCAAATTTTCCACGTGCTTTCCAACTTCACAATCCATGGGTTAAGTGTTCCCCTATTCTATGCAAAACCAAAGCATTTACCACCAAACCTCACAAGCAACAAAGTTTTCCATAATCGGATTGCAGAACTGCAACATTACATTAAGTGAAAAATCAATTCCTGCCAACAAGTTCAAAGCTGTGCTTGAGATTCTAAATCAAGATATCAATCTCCATATTGATAATCTCTAGAGTTACAAGTTTAAACATTCTATCCACACATTAAAGATCAAATAGATGTCCTGTACTGCTCATCTAGTTTGATAAAAGTGGTTTTTACATTATATGAGATGAAACCAAAACCCTTGCAGCTCGGATTACATGAAAGGACTTCTTTTACAGTTTCCTCGTCGCAAAAAAAATCAAGAAATGGGGATATACTAGGATGTGAGTAGAGAACTGCACTGAGGAAGAGCTCAAATTGGCAATAGAGAATTCAGAGAATCATATCAGTCAGTAATCCAATGAGGAGAAACTAAGCTCAGATTAAACATAAACTGGATTTGGTTATATAGCTTTAATATCAACTGCAGATGAAGAATCCTCATTGATACTATAGATGCTGTCTGGATTGATCTCCTTCCCATTGAAATCCAGGCAAAAAAAATTTGAGAATCAAGTTCATCTAGACTTCTTTAGAAAAATCTGACAGCCATTTAAACTATTGTACGTCTAATGTAAGAATAAGAAGAATTCTGACTTAATAAAGATTAGCCACCAAATTTGGCAACACTGAAAACAATACTAAAAACAAGGCCACTTGTTAAGAGGTACTCACTGAGGATTCACAATCCTTGCTCCTTCTGTATCTCTTTTGTTTTTTGTTTTTTGTTTTTTGCTTCTTTTTTTTTTGAAACAAGCAGTTCACCCAATATTTATGTATTAAGCCTAAAAGAAACTGGAGCTACAAGAAACAAGATTTCATGCATCAGAGCTTGCAAAAATTGAAGTACGTAAGTGTTCCAAAATGAAGCATATGCATGACAGAAGCTCCAGGTTTCGTTTCATGCTGACTTGGTGAAGTAAGGCTGGACTAAGCAATTTCATACGAAACCAAGCTATCCCAAAGAACTGTAAAGCAATCTACATGTTTCATGCAAACAAATACTCTATGGTGTCACATCTTCTATAAAGCAGTCCACATCAATAAAAAGCTTATAAGAAGTTTGACCTGAGGGCGAGGTATCCCAACTTGATCTCTTTTAGTGTTTGCCTCTGAAAATAAGTTTGCTATCTGAAGCTGTACATGATCACCTAGAATATCCATAGAAGGGTGATACGATGGACTGCTTAATCCAATTTCCTTCAGAAAGTTTGGAGATTCTGGGCCAGATCTAAGTGGATCACCTCCACTAGAAGCCGAGTAGTCTGAAACTCTAGAAATAGAGCCCTCATTCGCAAACCTGTCCTCAACCACTCTTTCACCTAAGTGAGTAGGACTGGAAATAAAACTAGACACTTTTCCAACATAAACCCCTCGATCTGAACCAGGTTTTCGGGTGAGCACAGCACCATGTTTTCCATATCGCCGGTCTTCATATTGGAAGTCATAAGGAGGACTTTGAGAATATGAATGGTAGGAGCTTGCCCGTCTCGTCTCATCTGCATGACCTCTAAGCCCCTATCAAATTGTTAAAGAATACCATCCATTAATCAAAAAATGAAGAATTAGGTAAGGAACTAGGTAAACCATCAATAACATATGATTGATTCATGCTGTTCACAAAAATGTGATGTTTTTTGTGAATTCAGAAGTTCTGGCAAAGAGACAGGTTACATGCATCCTATGCTCACACCTGTCCTATGCAGTGGCACTCAGCAGTGCCCAGACAAGAGATAGATACCAATAGAAGCTGAAATAAAATTGATCTAATAGAAATATCAAGTTAAATAGAAACAAAAGGCAAGCTTGCAACCACTTTTAAATCACAATTTTCAGATAAGAAAATCAATCAACTTTAAAAACATTCTTCATGGAAATTAACAATTGATAGTAACATTACCTGAGAATCACTTGGGGGCATATCAAGGGTCTTTCCACCAGCATATCTCTTATCAACATACACATTCTTTATGAATTCTCTCACTCTTTCGACATTGCTGCAACATAAGAGGAAAATAAGAAAAGTCTCTTGTTTGGCCAGTAAAAACTTGGAAAAATGCAAAAACAATCACATCTCCTGTACCTGTTATCGGGCAATCTCTGTCTTTGATAGTCCCATCCCTTCAAATATATATCCCTAGCTCGCTAAAAGAAAATTGCATATCATAAGCAAAAAAGTAATAGCTCTATGGTTTTCAGAAACTAACAGAATTTTTGTAATATTTTACCTGATTACCACCGTTTTGAAGTGCTTCAACTTCTTGGGATGTAAACTTAGACATGGACACTGACTTCACGCGATGAGTGAACTCACGACTATGAGCAGGAAAACAGTTTGGGAGGTTAAAACAAGAGGAATTCATCATGACATGCAAAAACAAGTTAACAGAAGCAAGACATTTTTGCAGTCAAATCTAAGAGATACAGCCACATTAAGAATTAAGGACTAAGGAAGTTAAATCCACAACAGCAACCAATTCCAGAAGTTACAGAAGAAACATCTTGTCACTGCAGCTGCTTACTCCAGTTTTCAATTACTCACACCAATTAAAAGGCTTCTTCGAAAAGTCAACAATGTAAGTGTAGACAGAAACGTCTAAAATGGCTTAAGAGATATCTTTTGTGAACTTTTTGACTCAGATCAGCATAATCATTTTATTTTAGTCTGAACATTAATTCCATCCTTATCTGACAAGGATACATGACGGAAGGGGGAACATAACAGAAAAAAAGGAACAAAACTTTTCAGAACAAATCAGAAAAGAATACTCACTGTATGCCACTGCAAGTCATGCAAATGAAAGTCCAGAAATTAGTACAAATATACTGCGGACCCTGCAGGAACAAATATCCCTAGATCAGTCACTAATCATACATTTCCTCGAGCCCAAAAAAGCCTTTTCAGCAACATCAAATTCTTAAACTCGACGCTTAAAAACTGAAAACTGTGCCATGTCGCCTTTCTTCAGGTCCCAATTCTAACTAAACGACGGATCCGACTACCCAAAAAAAAGCCCTAAACTCTTCTCCTTACGTTGATTTTCCGAGTAAATGAGTGAGCGAGTGAGTGAACAAATGAACTAAAGCCATGAGTTAAAACTTGACAGCACAAAGATGTTACGAACTAGAACAGTCAAATTCAATCCACTAGGAGTAACAGCAGAGGGAGTGTGTTTACCAAGCTATTACAGTTAATACATCGACGATTTGGAGGGAGCTTCATGAGGCCTCTTATTATCTTCTCGTTGCGCTCTTCTTCCCTTCTACTCCCCATCTTCCTCTCTCACAGATTCAAAACCCTAAAACACCAATTTGAACTTGTATCTCTCTCTGAGTAGTTTCTTCCCTTCTTCTTCTCCCAATTAACAGAAGGGAAAATGAAAAATAATTAGCACGAGAGAAAAAGAAACGTGAGGAGAGAAGAACGTTTAGGGGCTGTTTGGGATTGTTGAATTCAGTAGCTAAACGAACCCGAAAGCGAAAGCTTTTGAAATCGAAAGCTTTGGACCACAAACGTACACTGTACCAAGCTCTTTCACTGTCTCTGTCCTTTTCTTATTTTTCATTTCAAGAATTTGCTTTTTTCTGTTCTACTTTTTAAGAAATAAATTTCAAAATAATACATACGTTGCCTTTCATATATTTTGTTGATAACGTTTCATTTTTATAAAATTATAATCAATTAACTATGTACCAGTTATTTATTACAACGGTTGTTTTCGTGCGATGGGATCGGGCGCTCGAGTGTCGGCTCTGACTGCGGTTGACCGCTGACACTTGAGGAGCTGCGGACGGAAATAATCGCTAACAAAAAATCGAGAATCTTGATCTCACCTCTCCGAGTAAAACATTATAACGTGATGTTGTTATAGTTTCCATGTACGAATGTATAAGAAAGTCACTCTATATATCATACAGATCACATCGATCAATGATCTTATGTCCTCTTTTTACATTTGCATAGTTAACATTATGCAAGTAATCCAAAGTTTATTGAATGATACAAAAGTATATATATATATATATACACACACGTCAATGTTACATAATAAGTTTATAAAATATTAATATTATGTTAACATGTTATAATTAAATGATAAAAGATGCTCATCATGTGTAGTGTTTATAAAGCATCAAAATGGTATTAATTACAAAAGAAACATAAATTTATTTAAAAATTTTATTAATATTTCATCTTGCTTTTTTTTTTAATGGATTTCATCTTGCTTTTGAAGCATACTCTAAAATTGTGCTTAAATTATATTAGACTCCACCTGTGAATCTTTACTTACACTTTTTTATAATTTGATCTTTATTTTTAGCAAAACAATTAAATAATTCATCACTTTATTTATACATTTTAATAAAATTATGTATAACGTGATAAGTAATAGCAAGTTGTTGGGAAGCAAAATTAGTTGAAATATATTTAAAAACAATCATTTGAATCATTCAAATTGTTCTAAGCTTTCATTATTAAAGAAGAAAAGGGTGATATGAAACCTGAAAAAATAAAAGGGAGACATGAATGGTGACTTTATATTGGCTTATATGATTAACATTCTTTGGTCTTACACCAATTATATGAAAATGAAACCAAAACAACAACAAACAATCGAAAAATTAATCTAAAGGAAAGTCGATTTTAAGATAAGAAAACAATTAAAAAAAGAATTGCCAAAATGGATCAAAAAACAACTAACAAAATTTGATAGAGACGAAAAAATAAAGAGAAAAAATAGATACACAACATGACATGATGACAAAATAAGTAGGAACTTGACAAGTAGGAGTGGCCTGATTGGTTTCAATTCTTTACTTAAGGCTCTTCTTTATAGGAAATCTTGAGTTCGAATCATTAAAAAAGAGAGAAGAGGGGAATTTTTCCTGTTGATAAGCTTCTAGCCCCCTGGGCATGCTCCTTGATCGAATCAATTACGGACATCTCACTTCTAGTGGTAGTGGGAGAAAATCTACATAAAATCACACCGACCGATCAACACATGAAAATTTATTCATAAAACGTCCTGGAAGAGCTCTACAGCTCGCCTAACACTCTCAAGGGGTCTAAATGATCCCATTCATCCTATATCAACCCAAAAATTAGCTGAAAGCACAACCTGATCAAAATTTGCAAAACTTCCACAGCTCATGAATCTTAGCAAATGTTCCAGCGAGCTCTCCCAAGCAAAACTCAACAAACAAGGCTCATACACAGATCACAAATCAGCACAATCATACGAAGAAGAGTGAACTAGAGCTCTCATGCTCTTTTCCAATCATAAAGGTTCATGCATAGCTTTGGTTACATATCGGCACATTCATCAACGATCAAATACAAAATACAAAAGATGAGATGCTCAATGATCGATATGCTTACAAAGCTACTCCAAAAG
>JANITX010000002.1:19299194-19309474 GCA_027564395.1 Erythroxylum ulei
GATCGCCTCTAACTTTTCTTGTAATTGCATTTATTTTGTGTTATTATATATGCGTTTTTGTGAATGTGGAGCCAAGCTGCGTAGCTTGTCCGGTAACCTCAGGCTCAAGGTCAGGTGTTAACAGTTCAGGCAGTCTCCTGTTAGTTGGCGTGAGTTGGCACTTGGCAGACAGGCATGTTCGTTTTTTTCTCCTCTTCTCCGCATTTTATCGAGCTTCGCTAGCTACTCTGGGGTCTGTAGATCACAAGTTTCTACCTCGACCCACAAAGCTTCAAACTTCTGTTCTGTTTAATATTGGCTCTTTATAGTTTATACTGGTGCGTGTTAAGTTTCAGGCCTGCGTTAATAAATGTTATCTTTTCTTCCTGCGGTGTCCTGTTATCTACCGTGCGACTGCGCTAGTACTGGATATTTGAGGAGTTTGGTATCAAATGTTTTTGCTTCTTTGCTTTCCATTATTGAATATTGATGCAAGTTGGTAAGATTCCATCCTTGTCTTTGTTGATCCGGACGCTGCAATGAAATGTCTTATTTAGTGGACACTGGTGGAAAAGGTGGTGGGCTACTGAGCTCGGCTGAAGAAACTCCACCTTAGCATATGATTAATGGTCAATCACAAACAAACAGTCGAGTGGTTCAACGAACCTTTTCTGCAGCAAGCTTTGTTTTCATTTCTGTCCTTTACCAGCTTCCTTTCCACTTTCTCTTCCATTTCTAACACCGCGTCGACAGTATTAATGTTGAAAAGTAGGGGGTAAGCCCTACTGTTTCTGACTCCTTGTCCAATCGAAGGACAGGATAACAGTTAGACGTTCCACTGGCTTTTGAATTCCTGAAGTTACGGAGAAACTGATTTGCAAACCCACTCTCTGCACTTGTTGCTTTGGTCAACTGACCAGAATTATAAGCACTAGAAGGCAATTAGTTAACTAGTTTGTTAGTGAATCTGCCAAAAGGAGTCCCAGTCTTGTAATATCTGTTAATCACGAAGTCTGGAGTAATATGCTTGTATAGAATAATAGAAAGATGAATGACCAATCTGAGTGTTTTGTTTGATGAATATAGACATGTAGGATTTATGTCTTAAGTCACGTGTTATTGCCTTGGTCATTCTACACCACCACTATGTGCATTGCTTGCATCCACTTCCTCTTGTTCTTTTATCCTTGAGGTTCGAATTTAACGTCTTTCCTGCTTGTCTTTATGATAACTTTCCTTTTACTTCTTATGCTATATCTTGTACTGGGCTTGATCGATTGGATTAAATGTTGTGGTACCTTTTCCTTAAATGTGATTGTTCTATGTGAATTATATACCTAAATAGAGCAACAATAATGTGAATGCAAGCTACAAGAACTAAAGAAACGCAAGAACCTTATGGAAAGCACTAAAGTGCACGTGATGAACGTTAATGATTGCATCATCTCCAGTAAAGCTTTTAATATTGGCGTTTGTCTCTGTATAATGGGCATTTGTCCCTTTTACCTCTCGCTTCACGTTCATTATCGCTTTCCTAGTCTTGTTATCCTGTTTTATATCCTGAGTATGATGAACGAACATCACTACTGTCCTTTACACTGGCTCTAAATTCACTAATGAAGATTATAATTGCTTACAGTTCTGTGGAGGATCATGGATAGCACAATCGAAGAGGGGCTTCTTGTACCTAAAGAGGATGTTAACTTGAGAAAGAGGATTTGGATGGAGTCTAAGAAGATGTGGAGAGTTGCATTCCCCGGAATGGTGGCTAGGGTGACCACGTTTGGAATTATTGTGGTGACACAGTTGATTATGGGACACATTGGCGTCTTACCCCTCGCTGCATATGCACTTGAACAAACTCTCTTTCTGCGTTTTGTCAATGGCATACTGGTTTGTTCCCTGCTATTGTTTTTATGTTCTTCCAATCTTTCAGGAGATAATCGACTCTTTTGTTGTTTGTTTTGCCTATCCAAGTTACCAAGAGAAACAGATTGGGAAAAAAAAAATTCAAAACGATTTCTGAATTAGTTTGTTTCTTTTCAGAAATGATAAGCAATAAAAAAGTATGCAACCAAACCACAATGTGGACACGATTTTGATTTTGTCTTTTCTTAAGATTGGCATGTCAAGTGCAACGGAGACTTTATGTGGACAAGCTTATGGAGCTGGACAATATCATATGATGGGCATTTACTTGCAGCGATCATGGGTTGTTGACAGCATTTCTGCAACAATATTGCTCCCGTTGTTTATTTTCGCAACACCATTTCTGAGACTGATCGGTCAGCAGGAAGCTATAGCAGAAGAAGCTGGACCAATCTCCTTGTGGTTCATTCCCGTGGTATACTACTTCATGTTTAGCTTAACCATCCAAATGTACTTACAGGCACAAATGAAGAACAGTATTATTGGATGGCTCTCTGCAGTTTCCTTCTTGTTGCATCTGCTTTTGTCTTGGATTATGGTGAGCAAGCTTAATTTAGGAGTAGCGGGTGCCATTGGGGCGATGAACTTATCTTGTTGGCTTATGGTTATTGGAGAGTTTGCGTACATATTTGGTGGTTGGTGTCCTGATACATGGAGGGGATTTACGAGAGCTGCCTTCAATGATATCCTTCCAGTAGTCAAGCTCTCCATATCATCTGGTGTGATGGTCTGGTAAAATTGCTGTCTTCCTAAGCTGCGTTCCCCTGTAATTAGCGCATTGTATGTCAAAAAATTTACATTTAAGGGAACACTTAATTTAATACTTGTGCATAGTCAAGAGCTTCTTTCTGCTCCTCCTTTGATGGAATGTTGCGACTATAATGACCTCATGATTCTACGTACAAAGGTATAAAATAACTGCCGGATTCATTCAAACGATCTGTCCTTTATGTTCAACAGCTTGGAATTGTGGTACACTTCTATTTTAGTTTTACTGGCTGGATATATGAAGGATGCTAGTACACAGATATCTGCTTTCTCAATTTGGTGAGGACTTCTTAAATTGTTAGATTGAACCGGTTGTCTTCCTCTTCCTTATTTTAAATTCTGTGAATAACTATTCTTTACTTGCAGTCTTAACATCAGTTCATGGGAATTCATGATCTGCCTTGGCCTCTTAGGCGCTGCAAGGTTTGTGATAATGAATCTGTCTTTCTATTAATTACTGTCTTCCCCTTTCAACTATCGGAATCTCTTATATAGGGCACACTAGTCTAACTCTGTTAAGGATATATTCTTTACAGTGTACGTGTATCAAATGAACTCGGGAGGGGAGATGCAAAAGCTACAAAATTTTCGATCAAAGTCATCGTCAGTACCTCAATATGCATTGGAGTATTCTTCTGGGCCATGTGTTTAGCCTTCGGCCGGCAAATCGCAACCCTGTTTACTGACAGTGAGGAAATTGCTGACACTGTGTCTGACCTTTCTGTCCTGCTTGCTTTCTCAATCTTATTCAATAGCATCCAGCCAGTACTCTCAGGCAAGTATAGTTCCATAGTATGAAGTAGCGTCATGGTTTCTCTTTTATCATTTGCTTGGGAATTGAACTGAAAAGATTACAGATGTAATTTGATGGTTGAAAATTATCAATTGCCCCTGTGAGAAATGCTTCTGGCAAACATGTTAATAAAACAAAGCATGATCATTAAGTTCTTTCTACAGGCGTTGCGGTGGGTGCTGGTCTGCAAACTATGGTTGCGTATGTTAATTTGGGATGCTATTATTTCATTGGAGTTCCTCTTGGAGTACTGCTTGCATATGTGTTTCATCTCCACGTGAAGGTAGGATAGCTATGACTATGACAGAATATGGTAGTTACTAATGTAGAGATAGGCAGCTTAAAACGCAATCTTAGACCCCATAACTGCGAAATTTCTTCCTCTACCCATATTGATTAAGCAAAATAAAAATCACCATATGCTGGCTCCTCCTCTTCTCTGATTGTTGATTGTTGTAGTAGCCTTTCTGAAATTGTAACTATTGCTATTGCTCGACGATGGTTCTGCCCTTTTATTAGTGATGTCAGAGATTTATATTCATCCACTAACCTTAAATTCTCTCACATACTCGTTAATAACCACTTAAACTATAAATCACTTTAATAACTAAAAGACATGTCTTATTGTTAATCGTTGATCTTCAAAAATATTTTAGTTCATTATCATTGTTTGCATTCTCAAAGAATGGGATTTGATCCAATGTTATGGAATACTGCGAACTATAACTTGTAAAGAAAATAGAAAACTAAGGTTGTGACGATGAATGGTTTAACAGAAAGCTTCTTCAGAATGATGTTGTTACTATAACAAGGTAGTTCAGTTGGATATCCCTGACTTGTACGAGTCCATTTATTGTTCTGACAGGGTTTGTGGATTGGATTGCTTAGTGGTGTGGTGATACAGACAATTACACTTTCCTACCTCATATCGAGGATCGATTGGGATGAGCAGGTTTGTATTGTCATGAAAAAGCATTTTACTTTATAAATCTAAACTTGTAAATTGGAACTTAGCTCTGTAATTCATTGTTAAGATCTCATTCATTATTATAAGCAACCGCAATGTACTTGTAGGTGAAAAAGGCATCAGAACGCCTCAACCGCTGGTTCTTAGTTCCAAAAAAACTTAACGGGAATACAAGTGACGCTGGTGAAAAATAGGCAGAATCATTGCAACAGCTCAGGATGACAATTTGAACGATAGATTAACTTGTTTTGGATATTAATCCTTGGATATCTTTTACTTGTTAACTTGCTTTGGATATTCGTCCTTGGATATTTTTTACTTAGAATTGGTGTTTTATCCCTCTAAGCTAATCATTTTGGTTGTAATTTAGTGACAAAATAATTTAAAGGCATTCTTATTTTATACATGTTTAAACGTATACGATAAAGTCTATGAGATAATTATATATTACAAATAAAATTATGACGAGATTATAGCTATGATATTCATATTGTATTTCTATATTATTCTTAAATTATTCTTAATTGCTGTTCTATTAAGATTAGATATTAATGGAACGTAAAAAGACAAAAATGTGTTATGTTTTTTCTTACGAAGTAAGTAGTGGGTGTCTTAGATTAAAGTATGAAAATGTTTAAACAAAAGTGTGAGTGCTTGTTAAAGAATAAATTCACCGAATTGATTTCATATGAGAAATTTATTTTAGAACATTACTTATATGCCTATAAAATAATTATAATCTTATCATAATTTTATTTGCAATATATAATCATCTCATGGATTTTATCATATACATTTAAACATGTACAAAATAAAAATGCCTTTAAATTATTTTGTCACTAATGATTATATAAGTGATTATTTGACTTGAGGTCTCCAAAGTTATCCTGTATAAGAATGGTTGTAGTTTGATACTATTTATGAGCTATTCTAATAATGAGTCGTTTAGTCGATAATCATTAGATGTAATATGAATTATATGAAGATAGTTGAGTGATTAAGATCTAATTCATCGGCCTAAAGTAATTAAGTATAATTTTCTATTGTTGTCGATTAATATTGCTATGAAAAATCCTTGATCAAGGTAGAATGATGTTATGTAAATAGTTTGCAAATATCATTATTTAAACTTATTGCACGAGATGACATGTTAGTACTTTATATCCAAGATTATCTTCTAATTTACTCTCATCTATAAAACTTAATTCCTCAAAAACCCAGTCAGCTAAAATATCGATATGATTAAGGTAAATTGGATATGTAGAACTAGTTATACTATTAAAACTTCTAGTAAACAAATAAAATTCAATTATCAAGAAATTATAAGATAATGATAATAATATATCTTTTTCGAAAATTTAAGCTGTATAAAAAAAAAGGCTACGTCATTTATTCTTTTGCGTTCTAATCTATTTTTTTTAGAATGAACGAATTCAATTATGCTCTAATTCACACATTAAGAAGGAGTTTGAATTATAAACTTTTACAATTCTAGAACGCCTTTTTTCAATTAATTTAATAAGCAATTGTAAGACAAAAAATGATCTTATAAATAAAATAAAAGTCATGATTAATTTAAAAAAAGAAACAAAAATGAAGAAATATATACTTAGATTAAGTCTATCACTTTGACGAATTGCAATGGACATCCTAAAATCACTACACGCTTCCTTATATACTCCATTTATGAGCTAATGAAATCTTTCATCATCTTATGTGAAACAATTGTTTTGATATTTAATGACATTCCTCTATTAACTTTAACTTTTTTTGTAAAACATGATCTAAAATAGACACAAGGATTCAGAAATGTCCCAGCATTAAACAATAGAGAGTAAAGATGTCTTTCACGTCTTTCATTGATGATAGATAAGGTATATATGAGGAAGACATATTTTTTAGCTTAATCTTGATTGCTTCCTTTGGCTTCTCCATGGCATCATAAAAGTAACATATTATTGTCTTCTTATTACTATCAACTATATGAAGTACTCTCACCAAAAACTTATAAAGTTTAATGACAAATTGACGTTGAGACCAAAATTAATGATCTTTTAAATATAATTTTGGAAACTTCCATTTCATCATTGGACCTAACATGTTAAGATGCAACTCGCTTATTAATTGTAAAAAATTATCTTAACTCCTTTATTATAACAAAACAATAAAGTGATAAGAAATTGGTTGTAATTCTTAAAATAGTAAGATGATATAAATTCCTACCACTGGTGAAATCCTTTCTCATCAAATTTAGAACCCACATATAACTATAAATAAATTTAGTCATTTTTCTTACTTTCTTAACAATTTCATCAATGATAAGGAAGTATTTAATATCTCTTATACTTTTCAACATCAGGTCAATGTAATGTGCAACACAAAGAGTCCAATGGATTGACCAACATTGCAACCTTTTATCGATGATAAATTGAATAATATTTTCAAGCTCAACTTCATCAAATATCTCTAAAGGAGTATCAACATTTCTTACAAAGCTAGATGCTTCAATGAGCTTTAAAAAACTTTGTCTCTCGATAGAATAAACCAAAAAATTGATAATGGGCTCCTTTGATTTTTCAACCATCACATATGATTGAACATCCATAAATTGTCCATGTCATTCTTTTTTCACTTAAATAATTTTTTATTTCACAAATAAAGCTACTCAAAAGATTACATTTATAATCATTAGTTGAAAGAGCTTTATATCTTGGATCATAAGAGGCAATATTATCCGCGATAGGCTGTCAATAATAGATTGAGCAGTATCAAATGGCACACTTGCACTATATCTCCATCTAGCCATTATCATGTCTATATTATAAGTTGCTTCTTTATATTGTAATGCATTACAAATTGAAGGTTCAGCTCTAAGGGTTATTCATGGACCCAAAAAGTTGGACATTGTATTCTTCTCTTTCTCACATCAGATGTAGTAATCACTTTTTATTAGGTATAGATATCACTTTCAGCATTGTCAATATCATCTTAACTATTGTAAAAAGAATTTTCACAACCAATTTTATAATTCAATTTTTGCCTTATTCTTTCTCATTCTGATACTCTTCAAGTAAAATTTTCATCTACCATTTCACATTATAACTAACTTTCTTATAAGGCTCTATGTCACCTTTGATCCTAGCTATTTTTTTAACTTAGTTATTCCTCCACTTTTTAAATTTTTGTTACAATACAAAAAAGTAGTATGGTTCTTCATATTAGGAACCATTCTAGCACAAGCTCAAATTATATTATTGAATCTTCCTAGAGAGGTTAAATTATCAGGAGTATTTGAACTTTTCACTATTTATTTGTAAAAATAAATAAAGTTATATGTAATAATTAAATTAATAACTTTATATCAAAATTAAAGTTTTTACATGAAAGATATAGAACATTAATTTGAGTTATATAATAGAGAAATCTCTCTCTCTATATATATATAATGTTTTTTGAAATATATATATATATTCATTTATATATAATATTGATGTCTATAAAAATTTTATGTAGGTACATTAAAAATATAAAATAATTTCTATCTGACATCTTTCTTTTAGCAATACACGTTATAAAAATGCTTTATTGGAAAAAAAACAAAAATAAAACAAAGCATTACTTAAACATTCAAAATTTTACATTATGTTGAGTAATGAGTATAATAAATCAAGGTAGATCTTAAAGGCTATTCTAATGAAGCTATGGAGAAATCAAATTACCTTATGTTTAATATAATTATGGAGAAATTATATTACTTAAAAGTCTCTTTTTCAACTACCCATGAGCTATTTTTCTACTATATATTTAACTACCCATGAGATAGGATAATGGTACATATGAATTTGATACTAGCTAGCCAATATTTGCTAAATTCCTAAGATGGTCAAACTAAACTATTCTATGATATATTAGAGCATGACTATAGATACAGTAAGTGAAGTATGTTATCACTTCTTTAAAAGGAGTTAGAGGTTTGAAGTGTTTTGTACATTTTTATCACACATGAATGTGCATTTGTAAGTTTGCTATCATGTTGGAAATATTACTTTTCAAAGTTTAATTTTGTGTATTTGTAAACTTATTTTCTAATGACAACAAGATAGGAAGAATGCAAACAATTCATTTTTTGACTTAGCTGCATGTTACCCACTTTATTATAAGATGTTAGTTTCCAAAAATCAGACTTAAAGATTAAAAGGAGATTTAAAACTATGTATTATTGTAAAAATTAAAAAGCCAAATGTTACTTATAGACTATTAATGTACTTAAAAAGCTTAGAGACAAACACTGTAATTTTGATTAATATAATCAAGTGAAAACACCAATGACCACATGCGTTACTGATAAGTCAAATTATGTAGATGATCTTGGAATGTTTTAGATTTAATTTGACTTATTTCTGCTTGGAATTGAAGTTTTATTAAGTTAATTCGCTCACATTCCGAGTTTATTACTTGATAGGTACAAATGCGTGATTTTGGGAAAAAAAAAGGGGTATAACTTCCCTTGGAGATGCCGAACCAAAGCCAATTAAGGACGAGTGCAAGGAGAATTCCGAGCTCTGCAACTTCCGAGAAGACTCCGAGAAGAAATTATGGCATTTGGAGGGTCAAAGGCGTAAAAATGAAGAAATGGGCCATGTCCGTTAAACGGACACACATGTCCGTTTAACGGACATCAATTGGAAAGAGGGTGTCCCAAACTCGAGAAGGTCCGTTAAACGGACACACATGTCTGTTTAACGGACATCAAGCGACAAAACACCACTTCCAGACCCGAGAAGGCCCGTTAAACGGACATGGGCGGCCAGCAGACCCCTGTTTTGAAAAGTTAGGTTTTTTGGGGTGTGTGAACTATAAATACCTACTGTTTAGACCTAAAGAGGGGAGCTGAACAGAGGTAACAACACTACTATAGTGAGAGGCACAACTAAGAGGGAGATAGGGAATTTTGGGGGATTTCCCCAAGGATTTGGAGCTTTTATTCATGTTTTTCTGCTACTTTCTCTCTCTACTTCTTATGATGTTGAGCTTCTTTATGTGTATGATGTTTGGGGTACTGGCCAGTATTTGTGGCTGGTACCGAGGATTGGATCCAGGTACCGGTTTCCGATCGGTACGGTACCTTCCGGCCGGTACCGACCGAAACGGTACGGATCCCACATCACTGCTAGTGAGTACACTCGTAGCTTTTAGCAAAAAATAAGCTTAAAAGTATGGATCATAACAAGGAAGGTCAGGCTGGGCCGTGCTGAACTCACTTATGCCTGAGCTTAGCATGAAGTTTGATTGGGTAATTTTTTTAAACAAATTACAAAAAAATCAAAATGATACCATTTTGCATATAACTTTTGAGCTTTGAGTTGTGCCATGCATGAGTAGCTCATGCTTAAATCCAACCCAAAACTCAAAACTTTGGAAAAAAAAAGTTCGATTTTGACTCAAAGCCTAATTAAATAGGACTAAACATGTTGACTTCGGCCAAGGTTATATTGGTCCTGAGCTCAAAGTGACGTTTGTAACTTAAAGTATAATATAACCTTGGCCATTTCCTTTGGAGAGAATCCAAGGTAGCGTAGTTGTAAGGATAAGCTATGATAGAATATGAAACTTCCATTCCTCTGTTGTAAGGTCTCTCAAAGTTTCATTGCCTTCATTATTCTAGACTTTAGCTTGAGAGAGTTGATATATTCATTATCATTAGTCGCTCTCTTTTATATGCAAGTGATTCCATAATAACTCGATGCTTGTACTTTTGTTTACCTTAAAACACTACAAGAAAAATGTGGATTAGCAACGGAAATTTAGCGACGGAAAATATACCGTTGGAAATTAGCAACGGAA
>JANITX010000002.1:19310245-19323034 GCA_027564395.1 Erythroxylum ulei
TTGAATTCATTTCTATTATTACTGAGTTTGTTCCAAACAGTGTAAATTGAATTCAATTCAATCTCATTAATATAATTAAATTCAATTAGTTAATGAATTCAATCCAAAGGTTTCAAACAACCCGTAAACATACTTCTTTCTCTTCCTTTATACTCTTCCTCCATCTCAGTCTGTCTAATCTATGAATGAGACTGCACTTTCAAGCTTCTGCAATTTAATTCAACAAACACAAGAAATCAGAAACTAAAACCCTAATATTACTAGAATTCATTCAGACTCTTTACGTCTCGACCTGTCTGAGTCATAGGAATTTTGAAATTTGACCATTTCTTTGTTTACGAAACAATTAACAGCCGAAGAAGAGACACATAATTCAAGATTAATAATACGGTCGTGAAGAAGACCCTTAAAAATCACAACTTTCAAACTCCATGAATATGACGAATGGTCAATAAGTGTTTTATAAACTGAAATCGACTAGAACTTCTTTAAAGCTATCTTTCCATGCATGAGATTATAACACACTTCCCTGAAGAAAAGCACGACAGAGGGACCAAAACTTTGTAGGAGGAAAACAATAGCGCAAACAAGCACGTAAATACAAAAATCAAAACCTGTATAATAATTACGCGAGAACAACTTAATCTTCTCACTAGGTACCGGAATCACAGGCCCTTTTGACAGAGGCCACTACTGGATGTTGCAGCGTCAATAGCTGCACTTGCCTTCGTGATTTAAGCTTGACCCATTTCGTTTTACTAACTATTAATTGCCTGAAATGTAAGTCACTTCTTTTTTATTTTGAGTAGGAATGATAGTAGACGGATTGAATTTGAGTTACTTAAGATTGAATCTTAGTAATCCCAAATGAAAGGAACAACAAAGGGGGAAAAAAAAGAAAGAATAAGGAAGAAGAAAAAGAAGAATATGGAAAAGATCGAGAGCAGAAAGCAGAGAGTCAAGAGAGGCAATATCGACAAAAATCAATCAGCTGTCTTGAAACGCTCCAGTAAAGGAGCTGATGAAAAATTAGTTGGTTGGGTTGAATCAGGCAACCCAATCAGTTTTTAACCAAACAAATAAATAACTTATTAATATGGGTCAAATAGCTAAAATATAGTTGAAAAGTTGTTAATCAAACACGGCCAAAGTATTTAATGGAATTGAATAAAATGGAATGGTTTATAATGAATAGAATGTAAATGGATGTAATATTAGAAAATTATTGTTTGGGAGGGATGAAAGGGTTTATAATGTAATATATTAAAATGTTGTTTAGAAGATGGATGTAATGAAATGTAATGTATGTAATAAAATGTAATATATGTTTAATAATAATAAATGACTGTTTTATCCTTGATATAACAAAACAAATAATGAGATTATTGTTTTGTTACTTGTTATTATGGTTGAGGGTATAATTGGTATTATAAAAAATTATTGAGGGTGTATTAGCTAGTAAATATTTTTCATTTTACATTTCATCCTAAACTTCTCAAATCGGATGTAACTTATGTTTATTGTTTATGTAAATCCTCTCCTTTTATCATATTTTATTTCGTTCCATTATAAACCCTCATCCTAAATAATAATAAAATATTACATTTTATTTCATTTCGTTAATAATTTCATTACTAATTACCCAACCAAACATAGCTTAAAGGAGAGGTAGTTAGCTTATTTTAGTTTTACTAGACAATTTGTTATATAAATAATTAATTAATTTAACTCTCAAACTTTTAATATTTACAATTTTTTTCCAGTATTTTACCGATATTCTTGATATCGGTCGATACCAGCTAACACCGTCCAAATGTCTGGTACCAAATCGATATCTGAACCCATTACAATATTATGCCATCTAGTAATTTTTTTTTTTTTGCTAATATGGTAGGCATGAGTTGGAACAGCACGAAATCTATTCTATTGGATATATGGATTACTTGTATACATATGTATAAAAAATAATAAAAATTATTGATAATTTATAAATAATTCACGCTTTTTATATTGCATATACACCAAGGAAATGACATTATACCTTCATTAGTGTCTAAACTATGAATATAGGCATAAACTAATATATTTTTTACAATTATCCACAAAAATTTATTATCAGTGAATTTATTTGTAAAATCACTAATTAAATAATTACCAATGTAATTGATGCATAATGCTTATTTAAAAAACCTATCAATTTAATCAATATTTATATTTTGTAGATTAACCTTAAACATAAGAATAAGATATAAACTTTTAAAAATCTTTTAGAGTATTTTTATAATTAAATGTGATTTTATGTGTAATTTTATAGAAAGGATCTTGTTATGTAGAAGATACTAAAATGTATGGTATATTCACCAATTCAACACAAATGAGACTACTTAAATACAAGTTGTTTGTCTTTTAATGTCAAACTAAGCAATTGATTTTGGATAAAATGAACTTTACAATTGAGCTCATAGTAATATTGTGTGTTATTTAGCGTATATGACTACTCACTATTCCTTTTGTTAGCTCTTTTATTCACAAATAATATATAAAAATTACGAATGATTTGAGAGTTTAATTATGAACCTTTAAAAAGAGAGAATGATGGTAAGATAATTTACGGAGGATGGCTGTTTCAAAATTAACATTAAATTAATGTATTTAAGATTAAGCATAAAAATTAAGAACAAAAAACACTTTTGTTTATGAAATTGATTATCAACATCCAAAATTGAAAATTAAAATTAAAATAATGTTTTAAAGATTAAACATAAAAATTAAGAACAAAAAACACTTTTATTTATGAAATTGATTATCAACATCCGAAATTGAAAATTAAAATTAAAATAATATTTTAAAGATTAAGCATAAAAATTAAGAACAAAAAATACTTTTGTTTATGAAATTCATTATCAACATCTGAAATTGGAAATTAAAATTAAAATAATATTTTAAAGATTAAGCATAAAAATTAAGAAAAAAAATACTTTTGCTTATGAAATTCATTATCAACATCCGAAATTGAAAATTAAAATTAAAATAATGTTTTAAAGATTAAGCATAAAAATTAAGAACAAAAAATACTTTTGCTTATGAAATTGATTATTAACATCCAAAATTGAAAATTAAAATTAAAATAATGTCTTAAAGATTAAGCATAAAAATTAAGAAAAAAACACTTTTGTTTATAAAATTGATTATCAACGTCAAAAATTGATTATCAACATCTCAAATTAAAAATTAAAATTAAAATAATGTTTTAAAGATCAAGTAAAAAAATTAATAACAAAAATACTTTTGTTTATGAAATTCAATATCCGAAATTGAAAAAAAAGGTAATTAATGTACACAACTTTTTTTTAAATAATTTTTTAAAATTTTTTATATAATTTTATGATTACAATAAATCAATTTTTATAATTTAATTCAGTCAGTAACATTACTTCAATTAATAAACTAAATAAAAAAAAGTCTCCGGACCAAAACGGCGTCACTTATTGGCGTCACTTAACTGGTTTTCGAGTTCATTGAGGAGTCTAAAAATCAATTGCCCCCAATCTCTCTCGACGACCGGCGCTATACACCCTTACCCAAATCCCCAATCAACTTCTTCTCAATTTCTAGGGTTTTTGATTTTCTTTGATCTCTCAATTACATCCCTCCACTCTTTAATTCTCCTTCAAGTCTCTCTTCTTTCCAGGTAAACTCGTTTTCAAGCTTGGGTTTCTACTTCTTTCGGTTCGCACATCTCTAGTTTTTTTGTTTATTTATACACTTGTTTTTGTTTCACTTTCATGAACCTAATTCTTTGTCTTATTTTGCAAGCCCTTGACAACTGTTTCGTGACGTAGAGGACTGTATAAGAATTAATCAATTGATTGGATTTGGTTGGCATTTTTAAACCTAAGAATATTAGTTATCTTGTTCTGTGTTTAGTTGGTTTAGGACCTGAATGGAGCTCAATACAATCTTCAAGTTATCTACTTGTTCACAACCTATCGCTTGGTGATGTGTAATTCTTATCAAGTTTCAAGTAGACTTTTTGTTACTTCTTCGAATCCTCCTCGCCTGCATGCCTAAGTGGTGGGATATGGTTTTCTTGAGATTTTTTTTCCTGATTTTCCACGGATGCGATGGAGCGATGACATATTTATTTACTTATTCGCAGCGTGAGATGAGCATTTAGCTGATTTTATTTTCATTCTTTACATCTTGTTCACGTTGTGGTGGACTTCAATTGACATGTGTTTATGCGTAATATGCAAATTCTGATACTGAAACGGAAGCCTGAATGTAATGGGATGTAGTGTTGGTAGTAAAATAATCGGCTTTATTGCTAGGATTAAGCTCATCACTAAAGTAGTGTTAGAAATACTAATAGTTAATTAACGTCTGGACTAATTCAGAAAATTATCGTTAGTTCTATTTCATCAGTGTAGTAGACTCACGTTTTGGTATGAATGAAAATGTCTTCATCTCCCTGGTTCCGATCTTCCAAATTCTTCTAACAACTTCTATTTTAGATTGTACTTTTAGTTGATAAAATGTTTGGTAGTTTTATTCTGCAGTTGCTGAAGTACAGCTGAAAAAGCTAGAGGGCTAAGTGATGGTTATATGAGGTACGTCTTCAATCTGGATCCATAAGTGGGAAATAGGCTGTTGAGCTTCACTGAAAATACAAGAGCCAGCTGAAGAATGTTTCTTGTGAATGAGTCCCAAGCATACATATATTCCAAAGTGTTCTCTCTAAGTATGAGTATTTTTAACTGGGCTTATCAAATAATTCCGAACTGCTTTGCACAGTAATTTATTTTAATGAAAAAAGTGTTTGAATATTATGGTTTATTTTTATCCTTGTCTGCATTTCTCTTTGTTTCTTTGTCTGTTGAAATTTGGAATGTAGTCAGTCAGCTTTATGTTTTAATCCACTGTCTTTCATTGACTTATGAGTTTAGGGTTTCACTGGGTTGCTAATAAACCAGGCTAAGGTTAGTCCATATTGTGTTGAGTTGGGCCTCAGCTTGGTGTTGACTTGGTTTCTTTATTGTGGTTCAGCCAACTCTATGATGTTCTAATCAATTCATTGGCTTGATTTGCTTATATCCCAAACAAGGTCGAAGCTGAATTTTCTAACATAAAACTGATATTAGGTGGTTGAATGAAATTGCATTTAAATTTCAATTATATCAATTCATTGGCTTGATTTGCTTATATCCCAAACAAGGTCGAAGCTGAGTTTTCTAACATAAAACTAATATTAGGTGGTTGAATGAAATTGCATTTAAATTTCAATTATATCAATTCATTGGCTTGATTTGCGTATATCCCAAATAAGGTCGAAGCAGAGTTTTCTAACATAAAACTGATATTAGGTGGTTGAATGAAATTGCATTTAAATGTCAATTATACATTATTTTTATGTATTCTGACGTGTTTGAAATCTCATTTAAGTTATGCTATTGAAGAACTCTACTTGTTTGAATTTTCCTTTACTTGTATAATTAGTGACAGTCAAGCTTGAGCCAGTGAACTAAAGCTTACATGTCATTTGAATTCTAACCATTTAGTGTTGCATTGCTCTACTTGTCTAGTACTCAGAATCAAGTTTGAACTACTTGACATGCCGGACTATATGTGTGAACACTTGCTTCTATGCTCTGGTCTAGCCTTTTATGAAATTAACAAATTAAATATTTCAAGTGTTGAGCTTTACTTAAGTGTTAATTTTGAATATATACAACTTGAAGATAATAGTTCCCTTCCCTTAATGGGTCTGCAGGACATGTTAAAATTGGTAATCCGACAGGATGAGCACCGATATTTTTGATGGACAGGTCCTCGCTGAGAAGCTTGCAAAACTCAACAACTCACAGCAGAGCATTGAATGTATCCTTTGTTCTGAGAATCTTATTCTTTGAGATCATATATAGTTCTAATAAACTGAATCTTAGAAGTCCACATCCTAGTCTTGAAGTCCCCACCTTAATGGTCTGCATTTCTCAGCATCCTAACACTTTCTTTCAATGGAGATTGAGCAATTTCAAGGTTCCCTGGTTAGATGTCCTCTAGAAAGCAACAATTACAAAAGTTAGGGTCCTCTTGAGGAGAGTTTCAGTTTAGATACAATGTTGCTAAATTTTTTCACTCCTTTGATTGAAAGGACAAAGCCACAAATTTATTTTGGAGTTATTGTATCTCCATAAACAATGTCCCCTTCCCCGCTATCCCCAATCTTTTTGGGTTTTCTTGAAGTCTATAGTTTCAAGAGATCCAACCAGTGTGATCTTTTTCTAATTTGGTTCCATTGATCTCTGGTAATTGCTTCTTTGTATCCATTTCCTTATATTAATTGCCTTAAATAATTTAAGGTTCTAAACAGTCTTCCTACGATGGTGAGGGTGACTGCAACCTGTTTCAACTAATGATCACCAAAATTTACTCATACTTCCAATCTAAGTTTACCCAAGTATTCTAGTCTTCAAACAGTTTTGAAAACATTCAAAGATAATAAATTTGGTAGATAGTGTTAAATAATATGATCAATTATCTGTGTCCAACCATTATTAACCTATTATGTATTCCCTTCCCTTATGTTCTTCAAAGTTTCCTGCCATAATGACTTTGATCGTGTTTCTTTAACAATTGTTCTAGCATTGTCGAGTTGGTGTATCTCTCATCGGAAGAGAGCAAGGCAGGTTGTTGAGACATGGGAAAATTTTTTCAACTCATCCCAGAGAGAGCAGCGTGTCCCTTTCCTCTATTTGGCTAATGACATATTGCAAAATAGTAGGCGGAAGGGTAGTGAATTTGTGAATGAATTTTGGAAAGTTCTTCCTGCAGCACTGAAACGTGTTTATGAGAATGGTGATGAGCATGGGAAGAAGGTTGTGACCAGATTGGTAAGTCTTAGCTGTTGAGTAAATGCTATGTATTTCATTGATTTCTGTGCTGTGTTTGTAAAAAGGGACTTGGAAATATTCATCATCATCCACATCAGCTTTCTTCTTCTTTTTCTTCATCTTTGGTTCCTAATTATTATATGATAAAGAACTAGCAACGCCTGTACTGGGTTAAAAGTTATGTGGAAAAACTTTTAACAAAAACAATTTTAGATCTTTAACTTTGTTCATTTGAAGTTGATGAATTGTTGTTCAAAGTTGCTATGAGCTTATATCTTTTTATAAATTTCTTTTTTTTTTAATTGCAATTTGGAAAAGTATAATGAGTCCAATGACATTATAAATTATGACTTTGTACTGCTAAAAATTAGCTTTATAACAAAATGATTTTAATGTGATTGAACAAGGATTTTTCCTGGCTTGTTAGATTTTTGAAATAATTCTGCACTTAACTTTGTTGAGTGGCTTATGCTACAGTTTCTTACTTTATATGAGGTCTCAATTTTCCTCGTAGGTGAAAATTTTATTTTTTATGCGAGTGTGAGTCCTATGAATAGTTTTTTGCTTCATATGTCTTTTACATATGGCTGGCATTGGTGTCATTATCAAACAGGTCATTAGGCTGTTAACCTCAATTTTGTAGATAACTATTCAGTGGTTTGGGAGAGTATAGATAAATCTATTTAGGATCTTGGTTGATGGTTTACTCATAATGCCTCTCTTTATTCTTGGAGTGTAGAGCTGTCCTTTTCAAACTAATAGTTATGGTCATGGATAAGTTTATCCCTTTGATTTGTGCTATTCTGAGCCTTCTCTGGGTTGATCTTCTTTAATAAGATCATTCATGAAACTCTCATGAAGCTTGTCATGAAACACTACTCTTGCGCATTATAAGTGGGATGAACGGGAGTGAAGCAGAATAAAAGTACACTTAAAAAATGCTATCTGAATGTCCTTCCTGTTGTGGCCTTTCGGACTCATAGGTGTTATCCTCCTCTCCATCCTTAATATCTTCTAATTTCTTCTGATGTTTGAATCTTTACAGAAATGCGATACTTTTTGACTTCTCAATTTTACAGCTGTGCTTTCACATATACCTAGCATCTGACTGTCACGGTCAAACCAAGTATCTGTATACTTTATTCTTCTTTTCTTCAATATTTTTCCTTTTAGGATGTCAATTTAATGGGTTTGTAGTTGGTGCTGTGTAATGCTGAACTGGTGGACAATGTTATTACATAGTTAAGATAAAGATCTTTAACTTCTCATTTTTTTCTCCCTGCTATTCTTGGTGATGTTTTAGTGTCGGCTGAGTCTTCAATTTAATCTGTGGACTGCCTAATAGTTCAATTTTCTTTTGGACTAAACATAAGCTTGGAGAAATTTCTAAATTATCTTCCCTTCCTTATAATTAGATTTTGTTTAGAGGAAGTTGTTCTGTCTCTAGGTTTTATAAGTAGTTTGCGAGATTTAAGTATAATCCACGATGTGATTATGCTCTAATTTTTTAGCAAGTTTCAGGTTTTCTAGATAGAAATGTGCAATTGTTGAATTCAGTGAACAATTCTTTTCTGCTAATTTTGTATTCCAAGTTTTCTCATTGACTGGCTTCTTGGAGCGCTAATTTTATTGATGCTAATTTGGAGTTGGAGTTTCTTATGTTTTTCGTTTTATTCCAAGTAAGAAGGCATTGCTTTTTATCTTATGGTTTTTCCTCTATATAGGTTGACATATGGGAGGAAAGAAAAGTTTTTGGATCTCGTGGTCACGGTCTTAAAGATGAAATGCTTGGTAAAAATCCTCCTCCTCCATTAGCAAGCAATGGAAAGAGCTCAAATCCCATCAAAATAGTCAAAAGGGATGCACACTCAGTAAGAATTGTAAGCATTTGGCTTTTTGTTGAGGGTATTCCATTTTTAGTTACCTAAATGGTTTTGCAGTTTTGAGGTGTTTAATGTCTTTTTTTTGGCTATCTTTGCCTCAGAAATTGGCTGCTGGAGGTCTGCTAGAGAAGATCCTAACTTCATTCCAATCTGTGCTTGATGAAGATCTTAATGAGGAAGCTGCTTTGAACAAATGTCATACTGTTGTTTCCCATGTGGGAAAAATCAGGGAAAGGATGGAAAGTTCAAGTTTAGGTAACTGTTTTCTTGCTCCCCATCATGAAAACATGTATAGTTATCTTATTCTATGATGAGCTGGTAACTATCTATCTATTGTAATGAATATCCTTGCTTTCCTTTTCATTTATTTTATAATGCTTTGTGTTCAAGATGTGTTTATGTAATGTTTACTGAATTTCTGGTGACTTGGGCAACTGAATAATGAAGCAAATATCTTCATGTCTCCACCAAAGTCTCGATCCACCTTTTCTAGGACTGTCCTTAAAATCATTAACTTGTGGAATGTGCAAGTATATTCTCAAATTTGAAGTATGGCTCCTGACTGCTGATATAAAAGTAGGGCAGCATTTGAATTTCTTTTTCTGATTGTGGGAAACAGTTGTTATGGATTTTGGGTTAAGGTTAATTGGTTCTGCTGCTTATCAGGCATGCTCATATGTAAAAACTTGTGATGACAATAACAAAAAAATCAATGTGCATGTTTGTGTTTGTGTATATAAAGATAAGCGTTGGATGAAGCTGTGGTTTTACTTTAGCCGCAAATGTTCTTATTCACCTTTATATGCCATTTCTGGAGCATTAGGTAATCAGCATGATCCTATGTTGGTGGAGGAGATACAAGAGCAGGAAAAGCTACTTCACCAATGTGTTGGGCAGCTTCAAAGTGCTGAGTCAACTAGGTGTCTTTTGGTTTCTCAACTTAAAGAGGCACTCCAGGAACAAGTACATAAATCAAATTATGACCTTAAATCCAATCAAAATTTCTGTCTTACTCCCCTGTGCTGATTGTGTATTAACAATTTCTTCAGGAATCTAAGCTGGAGATTATTCGTGCTCAGTTGCAAGTATGTTTTTTATTTATATTTTGAAATTATGTCCACATTGATAATGAAACTGTGCTGTTTGTGGTGCGATTTTGAGATTTTACCACTTTCTATTTGATCTTATAAAGATGCGCCCTAGTGTCATATAAGAAACTATGATGCTATTTACATAACTTTCATATCCAATAGAGTTGTTTAACATTTGTACTTCTTGGGAAAACACTTATGTGATCACTGTTAAACCTGTTTCAAACTGGTAGAGACTGAAAGCTACTGAATTGACTGAATGTATCTTGAAGAATTGTGGTCAAAGATATGTACATCTCATAATATTATGATCAGATCATAATCAGATCATTTAGATTAGATAACAGTATCTTGTAGATATATAGTATCTTAGGATTATATTTTCATATCTGTACAGATTTTTCTACCTTATTCTGTAAACCTATTCATGTATATATATACTGCAATCTCTAATAAAGAGATATAGAGCAAATAAGCTCTGATTCACATGGTATCAGAGCCACGTGATAGTGGAACCGAGGAGACAATCCTAGAAAGTCAAGAAATGACTTCCAATATTGAGGGATCCTCCATAGCAATCCCGACTGGAGGTTAGTCATCAATGACCTCTGGTGAGGGAGTTTCAGTTAACATTGTTTCCGATAAACTGAATGGAACAAACTATCGAGAGTGGGCTCAAGCTATGAAACTTGCCATTTGAGGGAGAGGGAAGCTGAGATTTATTATCGAAAATGGGAATGTTCCAGACTCAACAAACATACAAGCTATTCGACAATGGGAAATAGATAATTCCATGGTTTCATCATGGCTTATCAATGCCATGATACCACCCATCAAAAGGACCTTTATGTTTCTGCCAACAGCCCTAGAAATCTGGGATGGAGTGTGACAGTCCTACTCTGATGAAAAGGATGCAGCATGGATTTATGAGATAAAAACAAGTTTGGGGCCAATGAAGCAAGGTGACAGAGAAGTTACAGAATATTGGGTTGAAATGATAGCATTGTGGCAGGAACTTGACCTGCTGTCAGATGAAGAGTGGAGGTGCAAGGAAGATGCAGTGATGTACAACCAGAAGATTGAAAAGGAGAGAGTCTTTGAATTTTTGGCTGGTCTCAATAAAAACTTGGATGATGTTCGTGGAAGAATCCTAAGTAGAATTCCTTTGCCTACAGCTAAGGAAGTATTTTCTGAAGTTAGGAGGGAAGCAGCCAGGAGGAAAATCATGCTAAAAGAGGAACCGAAAGAGGAACTAAATGGAACTCTAGTATCTTCAAATGAAGCTTCTGCCCTATTATCACGTGGTGAATCCAGTAAGAGAAATCATAAGAAGTGGTGTGAGCATTGTAAACAAAGTGGCCACACCAAAGATACATGTTGGGACATTCATGGAAAGAAGTGGTGTGAACATTGTAAACAAAGTGGCCACACCAAAGATACATGCTGGGACATTCATGGAAAGCCTCTAGATTGGAAACCAAAAAAGGGAAAAAACCGAAGCTACCAAGTATCTAGTGAGGGAGGAACAGAAAAATCTGAAGGTAGTCAGAAACAAGGAGGTGAGCTGAATATTTCACTAGGAAAACTATTGGAAGTGCTGCAGAACCTTCAAAGTGACAGCAACCAATAGAAGGCAAGCATAGTTGCCAATGTTACTATGAGAGGTAATATCCTAAAAACTTTTTTATCCTCATGCGGTAAGAAGAAGTGGATAGTTGATTCCGGAGCTTCGGATCATATGACAGATGATTTTATTATGTTTCATTCATATGTTCTGTGTGCTGGACATGAAAAAGTAAAGGTAGCAAATGGTGATTCCTGCTCAGTTGCAGGAAAAGGAGATATCAAAGTAACAGATTCTATGAAACTAAATTCTGTTTTACATGTCCCTAACTTAGAATGCAATCTTCTGTCAATCAGTAAATTGACAAAACAAGCTAATTGTAGCGCTCTTTTTTTCCCTACTCATTGTGTTATACAGGACCTGTGTTAGGATCTTCGAGAGAGAGAGAGGATTATTCCAGAGGAAGGACAGTGGGCAAAGGAAGGAGTTAGTTATCAGCTGATGTGGCTAGTTAGTTAGGCATAACAGAATGTACCTAGAGAGGAGGGCTTATAAAAGGGGAAAAAAGAAGGGAGAAGTAGGCAGAAAATTAAGGGAAGAGAGTGACAGAAGGATTCATACCTTCTGAGGAGCAAATCTGCTCTGGATAGGGAGGAATACTATATTCCTATACTGTAGTGACATATATACGTCACAACTATACTGCATTAATATAGTACAACTCTAGTATTCTGGGGATAAAGTCCTAACACTCGGGGTAGGTGAATTTTTGGAATCAGCATTCTATTAAAGGAGACCTTGAAAATTTGGTAGATGTTGGGTTTAAATTATGACATGGAATTAGTGTGTACAAATTGCCCATAATGCCCAATGTTCCTCATGTTTGCTGTTTCTACTCTATGCTTTAAGATCATGAAAAGATACCCTCTTTTCTCCTTCTCACGTTCTGTTTTCTTATTCTTAGCTCTGAAACTGATGGTAATTCAGTTGCTGGTGTATTTGGAGCACACCCATTGCTTACGCCATGTCTGAATGGATTGGGAAAATTCTCTCATCTTATTGATTTAGATTACATAGGAGATCTTATGAATTATCTGAAAAAGCTTGCCAGTGGTGATGATAATTCTGATTCATCTGAGAAATGTTTGACACGGTTGACTGTTTCTGAACGCCTGCAATGCTGTATTGCTGCCTTCAAAGTCATGAGAAGCAACCTCGATGCCCTTAATGTTGATTTACAGGATTTCTTTGTGCATCTGTACAATATCATACTTGAGTATAGATCTGGAAGGTTTGTGTTTTACATTCTACTTGTAAATTCTGTCTTCTCATCTACAAAATTCTCCATATTCCTCTACACT
>JANITX010000002.1:19323134-19333830 GCA_027564395.1 Erythroxylum ulei
ATTTTGATTGTGTATGTTGATGATATTATCTTAACTGGTGATGATGCAGTGGAAATCACAAGACTTAAGACAGCTTTAAAGAAAGAATTTGAAGTTAAAGAAAAGAGAAATGAAGTATTTTCTGGTCATGGAAGTAGCAAAGATCAAAGAAGGGAGTTTACATCTCACAAGGAAAATACATTCTTGATATCTTAAGAGAGACTGGAATGCTAGGATGCAAACCAAGCATTACTCCTATCGACAGTACAAAATTTGGGGATGAAGATGATAAACTTGTCAACCGTGAAGAGTATCAAACACTAGTGGGAAGACTAATCTATTTGTCGCATACTAAACCAGATATTGCTTTTGCCGTAAGTGTTGTTAGTCGCTATATGCATGCACCAAGGAGACAGCATTTAGAGGCAGTCTACAAGATCCTACAGTATCTAAAAGGTACTCCAAGAAAAGGGCTGCTATTCAAGAAAGGAGATCAAAGAACAATTGAAATATATACTGATTCAGATTGGGCAAGTTCAGAAGAGGATAGACGATCAACAACTGGATATTGTACTTTTGTGCGGGGAAATTTGGTTACCTAGAAAAGTAAGAAGCAACAGGTGGTAGCAAAGCGCAGTGGTAAAGCTGACCTAAGAGCTATTGCAAAAGGAATGTGTGAGTCTTTGGTTGAAGAGAGTGTTGATAGAATTAGGAATCGGGTTTGAGATACCTATACAACACTATTGTGATAACAAGGCAGCCTTAAGCATGACACACTATCCAGTCCATCATGAAAGAACAAAACATGTTGAGGTTGACCGACATTTCATCAAAGAGAAGATAGAAGATGGGACAATATGCCTAACATATGTTCCAACAAAGAAGCAGACAATTGATGTGTTTACCAAAGGACTCCAACGACAAGCATTTGAAGAGCGTATTAGCAAGCTGGACATGATAGATATTTATGATCCAACTTGAGGGGGAGTGTGGTCAAAGATATGTATATCTCATAATATTATGATCTGATCATAATCAGATCATTTAGATTAGATAGCAGTATCTTGTAGATATATAGTATCCTAGGATTATATTTCCATATCTGTACAGATTTTTCTACCTTATTCTGTAAACCTATTCGTGTATATATATACTGCAGTCTCTAATAAAGAGATATAGAGCAAATAAGCTCTGATTCTCAAGTATCAATATTACTATGCCATTTTGTAGAAATACGAAGTGATTTGTAAGGTTATCAGTCTGATATCTTCTTATTTTTATTGTTTGATGCTTTGATACTCTATTAGAATACCCGTAAGGGCAAAGTCGATCAAGCCATGATTTGGGTAATAAATACTTTGTCATAAACTCTACGAGAGAATTTCTAATAGATTTGGTTTAAAATTTGCATTACTAACAGCAACAAGTATATGGAGTACGATGTAAATTAGTGAATTTCAAGCCTTGTCTATCAGTTACCTGTTCAGGAGAATTGAACGGTGAAACCAATGAGGAAATGCAGAGTGATTTCTAGCCAATTACTGCCGATTTTTTCAGCATGGGATACTTGGGAAAACTTGGCACATATTTTTTTCTTTTCTCTGTAACTGAACATGATTAGTTATTATGTAGGTGAAGATTTTTAAGTTTTCTTTTTTCTGGAACCTTTTTATACAAGTTAAAGTTGTTTGTTTTATAATTTTTATTGATGGACACATCACTAGCACTGATAACAATGACATATAAGGATTGAACTCACAGATGTAACAATGATGATTTTAGACACTCTTCTAATTGATTTCTGGTGTCTAGGTATTGAAAACTATTACAATGGTCTTTTTAGGATTGGAAGAATGCTCAAGTATTTAAATATATTTACTTGGAATAAGTAAGTAGTCATCGAGATAAGTGAATAATCATCGAATATGGTTTATAACAAAACAGCAATTATGATCCTTGAATGCACTATTTTCATCCATAAAGCTCCAGTGAATTGGCATTGGAGAAAATTTGGCAATGAGCAAGAGTACAATATGTGACTGATGGATGCATGGATTAATGAGAAAGGTATCTGGCTTGTAACAGGAAAGAGTGACTATTCATGCCACTAAACTTCATGTCAACCATGTCCACTTGGTCTTAAAAAATAACTTCGCTTAAATATTCTTCAAATCTTATCTAATGGCCCTGAAGCATTGTAAACAATAGTAGTTGCATAAAAATGGTCTGAAGTTGAATGAATTGTTGTGCTTACGTGTATTGAAAATGTTTCACTATGTAACTGCTAAAAACAGAAGTGGTCTAATTTGTAGATAGCTTCAGAAAAGATGAGATCTTAATAAATGTTCTGGTATACTTTATGCAATGTGTTTAAATTTCTGAACTCAAATAATGATAGACTCTGATTGTGGTTTCTTTTAGATCGATATAATGTGTGCAGCTTGCTTCTGGTTGGTTATTGATGTCTTGACATTATCCTTTGTTCTTCTGTGACGGTCTTGGCATATCTTTTTCCCTTTTGTTTTTATAACTAATCTCATTATGTCTATTTAGGAATTTGACAATCAAGTTAACATCAGGAAATATTTTCTTGCCTCATTTTTCTAGTGCTACCCTTACTAGTGCATCTGAAGTTTTAGTTGTTGATTTTCTTGATTGTGCGAGAAAATGGTAAAATTTCGTATGAAAGGATTTTGTGGCAAGCAGTTACCTTTAATGATTCTCAAGGTTTGCAGTTGAATCTCATATTCCTGCTTTTCTTCATCTTTAGCAAGAAGTGACTATTCCATGGAGTTAAACAATAACCTTGTTTGATTTATGCCTGCAAAGATTATACTTTTTTGCATGCTATAAACTTATGATTTTATACTGAATGAAATAAATGATTGGGCATGTTGAGAACTTCGATTTCTCAGACCAGATTTTATATTCATCCACATGTTTTTGTTCTTTTTTTGAAGAATATCCATCCACATGTTTGTTTAAATGGCTTCTTTGGATTATTTTGGCTGTAGTTTTTACAAGTGGTGATTACATCTTCACACTGTTTAAAGCAGAAGTTGGGAAAAGGGATCAATATGCCAACCCATATTGGTTTAAGATTGAATCTTCATTTAATTTGGTTCAGTCATTGGTTCTCTTAAATGTTTCTTCGTCTTTTCTAGTATATCTCATTGGGGGAAAAAAAATCAAGTCATTCTTAGTATTTTTCAACCCACCAACTTTCTACATGGAGATAACAGGCAATCCAAATCACTATGAGATATCTAGTCACCCTTATTAGAAAACTTGGTATTAAAAAACTTGCGACCCAAGTTTTCTATCATTGCAAGTTCCTTTTGATTGGTTTTGAATCTTCTAGAACATCAATAGGTCTATACGCTCAGGGTCAAGCTGGAAGTGGATGTCTTGGCAGTTTTTGGTATTAAACGTACAAGCTAAACAACTTTGTAGTATTTTCTTAATTGGACTTGGTCCAACACGCCAATATCTATTAATAATATATAGCATGGGAAACTGAGAATTGCTGTCAGCACGTATGACAGTTGTGATTCCCTAGTCAGTTGGCCAAATGAACATGCTGAATAAATTCATGCAGACTTTCTCCTTTATCCTCAACTGATGTCTTCTTCACTCCCTTTATCATCACATAGACTCAGATTTCAATTGAACTGTTGCAACAAAATTGACATTTTTAGGCTATGTTTAGGAACTTTCTGATGACGAATAATAATGATAATAATACCAAACACCCTAGTTGGTGTCTCAGTTACAACGTTAAAAATTGGACTGCTTTTTGTTTCAGAGTATGTCCTCTTTGACGTTGTGCATGCTTTTAATTTCTTAAGTGTACGAAAAATGCTGTCCAGATATTTGATTAAATTGATCTTTCCATTTTTATTTGGCTTATTTAAAGTTTAGAATCGGATAAAACATAAGCTTTTAATTTGTATTGCAGGTTGCTCGCAGTCAGATTGAACAAGGTGGCAATCTGAGTAACAGATTGACGAATCCCCTTGTTTCTGGCACTTTAACTACAACCATCACTCCGGTCTCTATGACAGAAGCCATGAGGATTGATGAAAACAACATGCCTCCAGCTCCACCAATCACTACCCCACCTCAGCATCCTCTTACACAACCTATGGTTTCCTTTGCACCAATAAAGGCTACTGATGAGGAAAGCAAGAAGGCAGCTGCGGCAGCTGTTGCTGCTAAGCTTGCTGCATCGACATCTTCTGCACAGATGCTGACATCTGTTCTTTCGTCCCTTGTGGCTGAGGAAGCTGCTTCCATGAGCAGTCTGAAATCAGCTGGATTTGCCGCAAACTTGCCTTTATTCTCCCCAGAGAAGAGGCCTAAACTTGAGAAACCAATGCCTGTATCTGATTCTGGCAATTCCGATGTAGGGAATGCATCTTTTTATGCACCTTTACAACAACAGACAGGAACCTCTGTGCCTCTTGCGCCTCCAACTTCCAGCATCCAATCCACCAACCAGGCACAAACTTCATATAGCACTTTACCCCCATTGCCACCACCACCACCACCAATATCTGTAGCTAATCCATCAGTGAATCAATATGGGCAGTCTGCTGGCATGATGGTTGGAGCAATTCCATACGGCTATGGAGCTAATGCTCTTCCTCCCCCACCCCCACTACCTCCGCATATGGCAATGGGATTAGCAAGGCCTACACCTCAGCCACCCCAGCAGTCACAGCCTCAACAACTGTCCCAGCAGCAACAGCAGCAGCAGCAGCAAACATCAGCGACTGGAGGATATTACAGGCCACCAGGCATTGGATTCTATGGCCAGAACCATCCGCAGGCAACTCCTCCCGTGCCTCGACAATAATCTCCATGTGGTTTGGGAGGCAGTCTAAGAGGGCATTGTTGACTAATCTTTGTTTTTATTTGCCCAGCCATTTGCTCTAGCCATACTTTAACCAGCTTACATTTTCAAAATCTTTTAAGGCTAGAAGATTACCCCCTGGACTTGTGTGACCGTGTATATTAATAGATAAGTAGTAGGTATGTTTTTGAAGATTTCAAGTGAAGCTTGTTCGAGGCTCCCTGGGAGATTTGCACAAACGAAAATTTTCCTAGATAGTTGGGTCTTAATATCACCATGTTCATGTAAAATTATTACTGGAACGTTCAAAATTTGTCTGTGTTAAGGCTATGAGTAGAGAATGCATGTGAAAACACATTCGGTAGGATTTGCCTATGCTTTCTGTCTCCATGGCTGGGCTTGCAATGCTGGTTGCAAAAATTGAGTGCTGCAAGGCGACTGCTTTCAGCTCTCTGTAATAAAATTGATCTGAAATAAATACATTGGAGGTTTACTTTTCTCAAATCTATTACTCCCTTTTAAGCCAAAAACATGGAACATTCTATTTTCGCACTTTATTCTCTATTCGGCCTGCCTTAAAAAAAATAAAAAAGAGTAATGTCGCAATTTGGCTTATATGTCAATGTAACGCAAGATTGCAGCAGTATTTACAGCTGGAGTGTAACTTCGCAAGGCAGATGAGGGTGGTCTATTTTGGGGGCTAAGTATTAAGCATGTATTTCTTTATACCTATGAAATTTGTGATGATTATTTTTTATGTACATATTAGTAATTGTTATTTTTTATATGTTAAAAGTATAAATAATAATTTATAAATAAATAGTTGAATTAAAAAACTTGACAATTCAACAATTTAAAAATAAGTTATATGTTGGATTTAATTTAAATAATTTTATAAATATTAAATTATTATTTTGAACAAATTATTTGAAGAATAATAATTTAAAATTAATTGGTATGTACGATTGAAATAATATTTCACAACTATATTCTTAACCTCTTCAAATTTTCAAGAGAAATTGTTTCACTAATTATTAGGAGCAAATGAACATAGTTGAATTGCAGCATGGAACACATAGTTAATTCCACTGGAGCGATGATTAAAAAAAGTCAATTAATTTGGTTTAAAATTTCAAATTATTCAATTTTTAATTTTTCGGTTCGATTTATTTTAGTAACTTTTGTTATTAAGAATTGATCGGTTTATTAATTAATCAGTCAATTTTTGTAAATTAATAAATTCTTATAAATAAAAATAAATCGATTATATTTTTATTTAATAATTTTTTAATTAAATTTTAAATTCTTTGATTGATAAAGATAAGTTTGTAATTATAATTTAAATTCTTCTGATTTTATAATTCAAATTTTTATTAGTATTTCACTCAATTATTGATTGTTGATTTACTTTCTAATACTATGTATATTTTACTACGCATTATGTAATAAATGTAAAATATTTTATTTATCTAAAAAAAACAAATGTTGTATCCGTTCCATCCGACAGAATTGCGTGGAAGGAAGGGACTGAAAAAACGAAAGAAATTGAATTAATAAGATAAGTTAATTAAACAGTAACAGACAAACCTAACAAACAGAGACAAGACTGATTTGAAAGTCTCTCAAATCTCTCTTCCTCTGATTCTCTCCTATTCTGCTCTGGAGAAGGTCACTTTAGAGAGATTTAGAGACTCAATTGATCCCTTCTTTTATTCTTTTTCTATAGATATATGTGTCCTCACACATACACATAATGTGAGCATTCCATACAAAAAGTATAGGTATTATATCAGTTTGCACGTTGTTGAAGCTTTCTTAACAACGGGGGTTTCCTTTTGGCTATTTGAGGTTTTTTCTCCCACTCAGCCTTCTTTTCTCATTGTATATTTGGTACGTTCTTTTTGTTATTCTTCGTTAAGTTTTGTTCACAATTGGGTAGTCTTTTGAATTCTTCAACGAGATGCTTTTGTGTTTGAAACTTCGTGGGTTGACCCAATTTGCGTTTGGTTGTTTTCTTTAATTTGTTTCTGTGCTTCTTGAACAACTGGGTATTTAGGGTTTTAACGAATTTCGCTTAAGTTAAAAACCCGGAGAATTCCCCTAACTTTAATGCTAGGTGAACATGTTATAATGATGGCTATTCAATTGTCCTGTATGTTTACAAGCGCATTGAGTTCAGATATTCTGATCCTCTTTCTGCCCTTGTTCAGTTTAGGGTCTAGATCTAATTCGAATATCTTGGCCATATGATTCTTTGGTGTTGTTATTTTTGCATATGCTTTTGTTGGTTATGAATTTTACAATGAATTAGGATCATTGATCTGGGCAATTGTATTCATTCTTTCTATTCGTACAATTTTCTACAGGTTTGACTTTGAGTAATGACGTCAACATTGAGAAGAAGGCTCCATCATGGGGATGTTGATGGGAAAAGGCATGAACACTTTGATTCATCAGACTTTGATGGTTTAAGTGAACCGTTACTTGGGAACCGTGACAGTGATGCTGTGGCTACAAGTGTGAGTTCATGACTTTTATTCTGGTTTTCTGCTGATTTCTTTTAAGAAGTAATGTTTCCACATAGCTTATTTCTTTGTATGTTGGTAGGCCCTTACACTAGAAGATATTTGGAGTGCTGAGCGGGCAAAGGAGCAGCTTCATTGGACACTTATATTCTCCCAATTGATTGCTCAGTGGGCACAATGGTTAGGTACGTTACTTTAAATTGGAAAATCTTCTTAAATAGTAGGCAGATTTTTCGACTTGTTATTACACCTAGATCAGAGATACAGCATCTTTACATGCAGCAGTTACTGGATGGAGATACTAAGATTTTAGGGCTATTTTTAGAAATATAATGTGACTTGGTTTTTTAAATTTTCAAGACGGTAGCTTAATGTCACGATTTGCTTATTAGATTGCTTTAACTGCCAAATTTGTTTTGTGAAGTTATATTGGGAGATGATTTATGTATGCCTTATGAACTCATGTTTTTCTTACATATATTGCAATATGGATTACAAATCTGGAACATATACCTAAATGTAAATACTTTTCAATGATAAGGTATATATATTGACATTTCTTCTTGTGTTGAACTTGTTGGCTTGTCTTTATATTTATTAATGGTCTGTAAACGTCTTTAAACTGCAGTGCATTAAAAAAAATAATTTGAAGAATATAGATGACAATTATCTTTTTGTTTTTGTTGAATTGGAATTATGTCAATTTAATTGGAAAGTGTGTGCTGCCTAGATTGCAAAGCCAACTGTTATTTTGTAGAATCATATCTATTCATTATTCAATATTAACCTATATGCCCTGCATGAATGAAGATACTGAAGTTCTATGATTTCTTTGTATGTAATCACAAAAGTGAATCTGTTTTGCTAACCTTTTGATCTTGACTTTGATAGCAAATATTGTCCTAGGTTCTGGATCGCTTATAGGAAGATTTTTACCTCTCTTCTCCACCGATCAAAATGGAATAAACAAGAAGCTCCTCTTACCATGTCTTAGTCCTTTACAGGTATGGTTTAGTTATCTTTACTTGATTGCTGGCAGTTACTGAAAGTTGTCCTGCATTGTGATTATGAAGACCTTTTTTTCTTTTATTTTTATTTAGTTTGCAACTTTACACAATGATGTCAAAGAAAACTGTATAATACACTTTTTTCTATCGTACATATTTTTCTTATGCAGAACCTTTATAGTTTCTTTTATGTTGTGTTGCACCTCTCTTGTGCATGCTATGGTCTTAACGAATTTAAATGGGCAGGAACTGTAAGGTGAATGTTTGATAGAGATACAGAGAATAACTAACCGGAAATGAACAATGTTATGAAGGGCGCAGCATACATAAATAATTATTGTGCGGAGGCAAACAAGTGTGTTGTATGAGTAAAGGCTAACCTTTTTGGTTAATAATGCTTAACCCAAACATGATCCTCCCAGTGACAAGCATTGTTCTATCCTGTGGTGGAACATATTTCAACTATTACTTTGATTTAAACTCAACCTAATATCTTCACAACATCTGTCTGCTAATCACACCCTAGTTCTGTTCTCCACAGATGTAAGTTTGATCAGTCCCATGTATGAGTTACACTGTTGATATCAAGAAGTTGGTCTTCTGCACGTATCTACTTATGTAATCCTATGTGAAATCAGTAAATTCTTGCACTCAAAACTGTTTTCTGTGTTTTCAGGAGGTGTTATTGTGAAAGGGAATGTAATTTTTATTTACTTTATTTGTCGGTTTTCTTTATTAAAATTTAAATTAAAACAGGTTTATTTTGAGTCATTGTTAAGTTAAGATCCAATATTTACGAGGGTAACATAATGTGTCCTTATCATGCCAGTGGATGAGGAAGAAGGACATTTTCTGGATTCTGAATTTCAGCTTGGAAGTGTGATGCTTTCTTTGCTAAGATTGATTCCTAAACCCATTAAGTGATTTCTAGGACCTATTGGAGTGATATCACCACTTTTGCTTATTACAAACACCTTAGAGTGGTTTCTAGTTCTTGTTCCAAACTCTTGGGGTGATTCCTGGACCAATTATTGCTTTTCAAATCCTTAATGTTATCTTCTAGCTACCTAATGTTACAGCATATTCATGAACATTAAATGTTGTTAACATGTTTTGTAGCGATCCTACATGATATCAAGTCTTTCAACATTGTTATATGTTTCGTTTTGCTCAATATTTTTAGTTTTGAGCATGTTTTGGATTCATAGCTTTCTATACACTATTCAAATTGATTGTGAGCATATTGAGCTCTGAATTTATTATGCCTTAAATTGGTATCGTTTAAGGAAGAAAGGCTCAGAAATCTGCAGCGAAGGTTGGGGGTACCCTTTGACAGTTCACTTCTAGAGCATCAAGTGAGCTCTCTCTCTCTCTCTCTCTTGTGCACGTGGAACAAGCTTTCTTTTTTGGTTGGTTAATGTAACTGTTACACTGGCCTAGGGAATAGATCATTATTCCAATCCCACAATATGAACGAGTTGCCACTTTAGGTTGAGAACTTCTTATTCGATTGTTAAATACTAAAGTCGCATTCTTCTTTTCCATGTTGTAAAAGTCTAATTTCAATGACGAAGCATGTTTTAGGTTTAATACATTTATCTGTTGCGAAGTCTACCTGAGATTCATTTTGCACTAGGTTGGGTACAAGTTCCCAGCAAGCATGTGATGGCTTTGTACTTGAAGTTAGGTGTTTCAAACTATAGCATTTGTACTTTTTTGTGGGACTTTCAGGATGCACTTAGGCAATTATGGAGGTTATCTTTCCCTGAGAGGGAGCTCCCATCTCTAAAATCTGAACTTTGGAAGGAGATGGGCTGGCAGGGTTCAGACCCCTCTACTGATTTTCGGTATGTAGAAAATTGTTGTGTTTATGATATATCTTGAGTTCATTCAATTCTCATTAATTCAAGCCATGTGAATGAAGGGGTGGAGGATTTATATCATTGGAGAATCTCATCTACTTTGCCATGAAGTATCCGGTTTGTCACTCCTCCTTAGACTCCTACAATTTGTGATGTCAATGTTGTATTATTACCTACGTTTCAGGTGACCATATATTACAGCCTTACATTGCAGCATGCATGGAGCTCCATTTCATGAGTGATGCATAGTAAACTATTTTGATCGTTCCACAACAAATAAAATTTGGCATCTATTTCCAAGTCCTTTAAGATTATACTGTGAGGGAAGTAATGTTGAGATCAGGATTTGTTAGCATTCCTTCTAATGATCAGCATGCTAGTGCTGATCAGCCTGCTAATGCTAGTATAGCCTGCTAATAAGATGGGTAAGGGGGCAAATGCCACATAGGCTAAGTTGTTAGAAGTTTG
>JANITX010000002.1:19394218-19405958 GCA_027564395.1 Erythroxylum ulei
ATGGATTTTTGTACTTTTAATGGCTAGTTTAAAGTATTGTTGAACGTTGTAATGACTGGAAATGTTTACTTATTAACATGAGCTCAAATTGTCTACTGTTGTCTGCGCGTATGAGTGTATTAAAAAAAAAATTTATACTGAGTGTTTGACTGTATTCGAGTGCTCTAGCATACCACTCTCGTGAGGCGCGGGCTCGGATATCACCCACGATATCGGGTTCGGGTCCTGCGGGAGTGGGGTGCTACACAAATTGTGTTTTTAGCCATTTAAAGAAATAGAGTAAATACTTGCATGCTTCAGATTTAAATTTCATGAGAAAAACCCAAGTGGTTCTACTGTAATCATACACCAAAGTCAAGAAATAACAAGCATTAGATAAAGAAGCAGTATTGTAAGGTCCCCAAATATCACAATGAAGTAAATAAAAAATGTGTGTAGTTTTGTTCATATGAATTGGAAAAGGCGATCGGGTATGTTTTGCTTTAGAACAAGTATCACAAAAGGCCTCATGCATTTTATTCTTAGCAATAGATATGTTTGGGATAAGAGGAAGTCGATCCATTGGTAGGTGCCCAAGTCTCCGGTGCCATAAACTAGATGTGCTTGAGCTAGTAGTAGCTAGTGATTTACCCACTCCTCTTGTCTCCAAGTAATACAACTCATCTCACACTCTACCCATTCCAATCGGCATCATCGAGGCTAAGTCCTGTATAACACAAAAATCCGGCCAGAAAATTAGTGCACAGTTCAAGTCTTTACACAACTTCCACACTGATAACAAATTAAAGCAAAAACCTTAAGCGGCAAGAGCATTTTTTAAAACTAGTTGCTTGCTCAAGGCAATAGTACCATTAGCTTGAACAGGCACAATGTCCCCATTGGGTATTTGGAGAGGTGAGATTTTTGGATTCATAATAGGACAAGATAAAATTTTAACATCACATGAGATGTGATATGTTGCCTCTGTGTCAATTACCCAAAATTGTTCTTTCTTACCAGAGCCATTATTCTCCAAATTTGCAGAAGGTGGTTTAATATCAGTGCTGAGTAATGCCATAAGCTGCTCATGTTGTTTGGGTCTAAGCTTAGGGACTATTGGTGTTGGTGCATTTGAGTCAATAGTACCAGCAAATGAGCTAGAAGTAGAATTCGATGTGTTTCGACCGTCGCAGTTGCCTCATCTACCTCTTGACGATCCTCCTCGAGATCTTTTCTACCAATTTGCTGGATATCCATTCAACGCAAAACAGTTTTCACGGACATGATTTGTTTTGTGACAGTAGCTGCAACGTTGCTGGTTGCCATCCTTTTCACTGTTTTCACCTCGTGCCAGCAAGGCAGTCTCCTCAATGATTGGGGTACGTGAAGATGTTGTGATCTTTTGCTTTTCTTTTTGGGCTGTAACTGCATAAGCTCGTCCTAATGTTAGTAAGGGATCAATACTTAACACTTGAGACCTTACCGTTGCAAAAGAGTCATCCAAACCCATAAAAAAGTCATAAACCTTTTCTTGTTCATGCATCTCCTGCATTTTCTTTGCTGCCCCACACTTACATCCACATGAACAAATTGGAATCGGATGAAGAGCTTGTAGTTCTTGCCAAACTGCCTTCAATCTCCCATAGTATGTGGATATGCGTGCTTTCTCTTGTTGTAAAAGGGCAATGGTCCGCTTCAAATCATACACTCGAGGAGCCAATCCTTGGGTAAATCGTTCTTCAAAATCCATCCAAACTTCTTTGGCGGTATTGGCATGTGTTGCACTGGATTGTAGATCTTTGTCAAGCGCATTGGTGGGCCATGACAATACGATTGTGTTGCACTAAACCCATGACTAAAAATCCAAGGATTGGACGTCCAGCTTAGCGATTGAACCATCTACAAAACTTGCCTTGTTTTTGCCTGCAAAAGAGTTCATTATGGTTTTGCACCATGTGAAATAATTTTCACCATTTTCATTGAGTGGATGGGTAACGAATATAAGGCCTGGGTTATTAGAATGATGCAAGTAGTAAGGTGATTTAGGATCAGTTGTGTTTGTGGTTGCAACTTCGTCACTCATGCTTGGAAGATAATAACAAGGTCGTAGAATCTTGCTCTAATACCATAAAATAAAAGTTATCAGAAAATTAATTCTCTCGGTTATATTATTATTATATACAGATAAGCATGATGGGAGTGATATAAGGGGTATCCCATTAACCACGATATTTCCTCCAATAAAAATAGCGTCACAAAATGTACAACATTTTACTACCAAATTGATAAATCATTGCCAATACTATACCTTTTATCTTTTTTCGACGGTTAAAACTATCTTCGTCTATCACTCCAATTCGCTACCAATTATACCCAACGTCGCCAAAACCCAAGCATTTTCTTTACATTCTTAATTTTCTTAATTATTAACACCCGAGGGTTTTTACGACGAAATAAGTTTAGTCGCAGAAAACCATTTCCGTGGCTAACCATGACACTTATTAGTCGCAAATGGTAGACAATTTGCTACCAAATTTTCACATCATCGCCCAAAACCAAAGCAATTTCTTTACTTTCTTAATTTTCTTAAATGATTAATACATATGAGATATTCTTAATACATCATACAAAACGTTAAATTAATCTTCTCACTTATATATGCAATTGTTCTTCATTTGATTAATTTTTGGGAATAACTAATCTTTAATTTTAATTTGTTAGAAATAGTTTTCTAATTATATTACAATGCCTTGTTAAATTATTATAATTTAGTTTTTCTTTTTCTAAATTATAATAATTAAAATGTATAATTTTTTTAGATACGTTTTTCAAAATTATAATAATTAAAATCTATAATTTTCTAAAAATTGTAAGCCAATTATAATTTATTTAAAGGGTCAACAAATTAATTTGGAAATAGTTTTCAATTGAATAATTTAATTTTTAATTCAAATTACGTTTTATTTGGAATAGCAAAATAAATTTATTAAAAATTATTTACGAACTTGTAGGCTTTGGCGACGAACCATTTATTAGTCGCTACATCTGACGTTTGTCGACCAAATACAATATATCGTAGCAAATTAATTAATAATACTTCCAAACAACTATAATAAACAAGAAACGACATCATTTACCTAAACAAGAAAAACAACATTGCTTTGTATTAGGTTTTCAATGACAACCTCAATAAAAGCCTACTCCATTTTCGTTTAAGCCATCAACATTTCTTAAAATCCTCTTTTTTGTTTGGGTTATGTATTGTGGTCATCACTTTCAAAGAACCATCGTTAACTGAATCAGTATTGTTCTTTTCTTTTATTTTCATTAACAAAATTGTGTTAAGTTTAACTTATACCTTTAAGTGTTTATTGTAAGTTCTTAATTACGCATTTGAGGTATGGGTTGTGCTTATGGTTGTGTTTCAAAGATGATTTACTGTCTGTCTTTGTTATTTGTATATAAGTTGGCTTCTTCCGAATGACCTTTAACGCTTCCCTCATCAAAGCTTCATAACTATTTGATGAAAGGTCTTCAAGAGTATTTTACTTTTATTCATTTCCATTAATAGTAATATAACCAATATAGATAATACTATATTTCTGTGCATCAAGAACATAGTCATGTCTATTCTACTTTAAATTCTAAATTTTGCATGTGATATAAACTACATAATATATTTCTGTAATTTTAGCCATAGAAACTTTCATATCATTAGCCACATTGAAGATGTAGCAGGGCTAAACTATACTACTTTCACTTAAAATCGAAATTGGAGTTGAACATATTATCATTTTATTCTAAATCGACATTCGCAGAATATACATCTTAACATTATTAATCAAGGAATGTCGACATGGCGACTAGTTCTGGATGGTACTAATTCATTCCGTTGGGAGGAATGTGGCAAAATTGTCCTTATTGAAGAAATAAACAATACAGAAAAAATCTCCACTTTATACATTAATGATCGTTTGCCTTCCATGGCCGATCTTTTGCTTCAATGTGTTTAGTATCATCCGAACAACGCCACTTTCCTTATAATGTACATCTCATTTCCTTTTATGAAGCTATTATATATATTCACATTTGATGGTATATACTACATGTTGTTTTAAGCTTCCTTAAATCTCGAAGATGACATGTATGCCCATGGAGGTGGGAGCGATGTCATAATAGTCCGTGAAGGATTAGGAAAATCGGTTGTTTTGGAAAATTCGTCAATTCCACAGACTTCTTCTGGTCATTTACGTATGCATATCACTTCAATTTCGTTTAACGGTTTACTAATCTGACAATATCTAAGTTCTATACTGATTGTGTTTTAAGTAAACCGTTTCATACTGGCAGTTCATTTGGAGAACTTATCTTCCATAATAAATCTAGTGACTCATTCACTGTATCCTCTACAAGTTTAGCTATAGCGGAAATGTTGTTGCATGAGGGTGTGAAAAACCCTACACTTGAGGGAAGAACTATCACTGTTTTAATTGGTGCCTTCGAACGTGCAAGGACCTTTCTCGAGAATCTAGACATTGGGGACTTATTTACCTTTACTGACTCTCATGTCACTTGGAATCCAAAAAAATAATTATATCATTGTCATTTATCGATGCAATCAACTGGATTCAGCTTTAAAGTTGATTATTGTTGTATATGTAAGAATTTGTCAAACACCTCTCTACTAGTTAAGGATCAACCTACGTATTATTGAGTGTGGACTATTGTTGTTCTTATTCTATGACTGTATGAATTGTTAAACTTCTAATTCAAAGTTCAAACTACTCCATATATCATATTATTATAGTTATACAATTATTTAACTTTTTATAACTAATGTTTGCAATGTTAGTAAATATTAATGATTAATTAATACTACTGTTTAACACTTAAAATTATGTTGTGTGTGTTTTTTCAACAATACTTGTAAACATTCAAAACATATCTTAACTATGATAGATTATAAAAATGTTAGTTTAATAATTTTGAAAAATGTCAACCCTTTGGTGAAGATTTAGACAAATGGTCACCAAATGTGATGCAAATTACTGTAGAACCTTTGGTGACGATTTCTAGAAATCGTTACCGAATGTGGACTATTTAGTGACAATTATTAGAAATCGTCACTGAATGTGTAACATTTGGTGATGATTTTCAAAATTCGTCACCAAATGTTGATCTTTTAGTGACACTTCTAAATATCATCACCAAATGGTCACTTTTAGCCATAATGTCAAAAACGTTGCAAAAAATCGAATTGTCATCAAAGGGTTCATTTAGCGATGAATTTTTGAAATCGTCACCCTTTGTGGATCATTTTATGACAATTTCAGTAACTTGTGGACGATTTTTGTCATTCATCACGAAATGTTGTTCCTTTTGTGACGCTTTTTTAGTTAGTTACTAAAGGCTTAGTTTTAATGACAATTTGGAAAATCATCACAATATGATAACTTTTGCCGATGATTTTGCAAATGTCGCAAAAAAAATGTAGCTAAATGTCTACTTTGTTGTAGTGCTAATATCAAGTTATGCAAGGTTAAATAGGTTTCTAACTTTTTTGGGTTATAAACCCATCGTAACCCCGTCAACCCAAAGACGAAAGTTGTCACGAAAACCTGGAGGAAAGACTTCATATTTTCTTCTCCAGTATCAAATGATTTGTAAATGAGCAAATAATGCAAATGGGCACAAGGAATAATCCTTAGGTTACTCATATAAGTAGTACTCGAGATTATCTCTGATTTAATATTTGTAGACACTGTAAGAAATATGGCCTGATGTCGTTACCTAGATTTTCTATAAGCCCATATAAAACTTGGTTTAGGGTTTTCTTAGTTTAATAGTACATTAAATTTTAACCATTAATTTAGTACTTAATGGGCGTATATAAAGAAGTGGATATAAACTAGTCCTCTCTCTACCCTAATCAAGTGCAAACAAAACATAAATACACGAAGAGTAGGTATTTGTGCATTGAGCTTTCCATCAAGCTATTGTACAGAAAGAGGGTTAAGATAGATAAACTAGTTGGTAATCGATAAAAGTTTTCTTCTCTACATCATGAAGAATTTCGCTCAAGGTAAGTGATTTATTCGCTTCATCTAAATGGTTATTATTATATTCAAAATCTGTATAGGTACAAATGATTTACGTATGATTCATGATTTATGTATGATTTATGTTTTTTATGTTTAATAATCAAGAATAGAAAAACTTACATGTGGTATCAGAGCCTTGATTTTGAATAGATAATAATTCTTAGATTATTGATTGATGACTATTTCTGTTATGATGTTTATAAAAAAAAGTGATTTCAGGGTATTTGAATAAAGAATATTTTTTCTATGAAAAGGGGTGGTGGTGTCAACAAAGAACGTTTTCAGAGAACGTTCATCTTAGATTACTACCATGAAACAAAGATTGCTCAAGCCTCTGTAATTGTCATGTTAACGCTCCACCATATTGTCTTTAACTTCAAAGAATCTATGATATCAAGATGGGCAGCACGTAAGATCTCTCTCTCTATTATTTTCCATCTAACTATTCCAACGTTCTATAATCTATTTTGTTTTTTTATCCACCCTGTGCTTGGGTATTAAGACGCCTTATGTAATGTCAAGACATCAAACTATAAAAGCATGTTACTGGTGGTGAATCCATAGATACACGCGACCACAATCACTAATAATATGATGCATATGTTAGAATAATTTGCTACACATACTCTGTTAAGCTTTGTAATTGTTTCTTTTGATGCCTAATTTCGAAAATCACATTGGTGCCTTTTGATGCCTAATTTTTGGACAATAGTTTCCATAATTATGGATGAAAAATTATAATTTTGATCTATGAAATTTTGATGATAGAATGAATTGTTTCTAAGGTTTGATTTCTTATGTTTTGGTCGTATTAATGATATTGTTGTGACTTATAGTCAAAATTTTAGTTTTAGTTTCATATTATGATTATGATTATGATTGTAATTTTGTATATATGACAGTATGATTAAAATTAATTTGTTAGTCACCAAAGTGGCCAAATTAGTTTTGAATGTGTGGTCGTATAATTTATGTATTTTTATAAAATGCTATTATGAAAATTTTATTAGTTGATAGAAATTAAGGACTTTACCCAAAGGTAAATCAATGTTCTATAACTAATAAATATAAAGGAGAAAATTGATATAGTCTTTTCATATATTTATAGTTATCCAAAGATGCTAGTTGTATTTTATGAATTTTATTTAATTTTCTTATAAAGTTTAAATAACATTCTAATGATGGTGATGATATGTATTGTTGTGTTTACCCAAAGGAAACCTGCAGTATATTTAATGTATATGCTTCTTGTATGAATCTATTACTTAGTGAGCATTTATATGTTTGTAGTTATTAGCCTTCACTCTCAAGCTTCTTCTGTTACCTTGTTCACTAGTGTGAATTTCTCTGAATGGAGCGAACAAATCACTTTCCATTTAGGTGCTTTAGATCTTGACTTGGCGCTATTAGAGGATAAGGCCCTTTTGACCTTAATGATATCAGTACAAGGGCTAGAAAAGCACACTATAAGGTATGAACAAGGTCTAACAGGCTATGTTTAAACTTTATGCAAATGACGATTGTCAACAACATTAAGTCTACTCTTCCTAGCACTAAAAATCAGAATGCTAAAGATTTTTTTAAGCTTGTGGAAGATAAGTTTTGTTCTACCGATAAGGCACTTGCAGAGACAGTTATGACTGAACTCACGACCATGAAGTTTGATAGGTCAAAGAGTATGCAGCAATATGTCTTTGATATGACAAATATCGCAGCAAGACTTAAGTCACTTGATATGGCTGTGGAAGGCTTCTTCTTAGTGCAGTTTATCATGAACTCACTTCCTACTGAATATGGACTATTCCATATCAATTATAACACATTGAATGATAAATGGAATGTTGATGAATTGTCCAGTAAGCTTATTCAAGAGGAAGCGAGATTAAAGAAACAAGGAGTTGATTTTATTAACTTAGTGGTCAAGGAGCTGGAAAGAAACTCAAACCAAAGGCTAAGAATTTTAAGAAGAAAGGACCTGCTAAAGTTCCACAGGTTGTCGAAGGTAAAAAGGAAGGGACAAAAGTTAGATTAATGTCACTTCTGTAAGAAAGAAAGACATTATTAGAAAGATTGTCTGAAACGTAAGACTTGGTTTGAAAAGAAAGGTATACAATATGTTTTTATATGCTTTGAATGAAACTTATCTGAAGTTCCTTCTAATACTTGGTGGTTTGATTCTGGTGCCACTACTCATGTTTCCAATATTATGCAGGGACTCCTTACAATCCAAACCATAAGCCCAACTAGCAACTTTCTGTTTATGGGAAACTGAATGAAGGCCCCAATTGAAGGTGTAGGGACTTACAGGCTGACATTAGATACTGGGCATCACTTAGATCTAATGAACACTCTCTATATACCTTCAATTTCTAGAAATTTAATTTCTATTTCTAGACTTAATGCTAATGGATATGCCTTTAAAGGTGGACATGGTTGTTTCAATTTGTATAAAAATAATTCCTTTATTAGTTATGGAATGCTTACGAATGGTTTATATAAATTGAAACTTGATGATGTTTTTTCTGAGTCCCTATTTATTGAAAATCATAATGTTAGAATAAACTTTAGTTTGGTGAAAGAACATTTTGTTTACTTATGGCATAAATGTTTGGGTCATATATCCAAGGAAAGGTTAGAAAGATTAGTAAAGAATGAGATTCTATCGAATCTAGATTTTACTAATCTTGGCTTATGTGTGGAATGCATTAAGGGAAAGCAAACCAAACATAGCAAGAAAGGAGCCACGAGAAGCAACCAACTTCTTGATATAATACACACCGACATTTGCAGACCTTTTAACACTCCATCCTTTAATGGAGAAAAATACTTCATCACCTTTATAGATGATTTTTTACGATATGGATATATCTATTTGCTGCATAAAAAATATCAAGTTGTAAATACCCTTAAGGTGTTTGTAAAGGAGCTTAAGAGGCAATTAGATAGAAAAGTGAAAATTATAAGATCTGATAGAGGTGGTGAGTATTATGGAAAGTATGATGAATCTGGACAGTGTCCGAGTCCATTTGCTAAGTTCCTCAAAAGTCATGGTATATGTGCACAATATACTATGCTAGGCACATGGCAACAAAATGGTGTGAAAGAAAGGAAAAATAGAACATTAATGGATATAGTTAAGAGTATGATGAGTAATTCCTCATTACCCAAAAGTTTGTGGATGTATGCACTTAAAACTACTATGTATCTGCTAAATAGGTTCCTAGTAAGGCAGTTCCTAAAACTCCTTTCGAGTTATGGACTGAAAGGAAACCTAGTTTAAGACACCTGCATATTTGGGGTATCCGGCAGAAGCACATATTCATAATCCAAATGAAAGAAAATTGGATTCTCAAACAGGTAATGGTTACTTTATTGATTACCCAGAGAAATCCAAAGGGTACATGTTTTACTGTCCAAACCATAGTTCTAGAATTGTTGAAATAGCCAATGCCAAATTTTTAGAGAATGGTAAGGTTAGTGGGAGTGATGAAAATCAAGTTGTGGATATTAATGAAATAAAGGTTGATGTTCCATTACCCATAAATGTTTTTAAAGCCATAACTATAACAAATGTTGTTCCTACTTTCAAAGTTCAAAATAATCAAGAACAACATTTAAATAATGAAGAAGCACCCCATGAAGAACCTAACTTACCACTAGCTCATACAAATGAACCTATAGCTTTAAATAAACCTATAAAGGTTAGAAGGTCGGCTATTTCTGATGATTATATGGTTTATTTGTAAAATTCGGATTATGATTGTTTTATTGATAATGATCCTATTTCTGTAACATCCCACCCCCGATGGGAAGGGTAAAATAGTAATTTGGAAAGGGCCAAGAGCGATTGAGACTAATTAGAAATTTTCATGCATACTGGTATTTGTGAACAGTGAAATTTGGCACATGAAAAATAGCTGTACATGCATTCATGCCATTTCCCGGTAATTGTGCCTAAATGTAAGTTTGTGTGAACAATGTGCTAATTGTGTTTAAAAATTTATTTGGAGTGATTTTTTGTGTGTTTTATATTTTAGGGGAATTTTAGGAATTTTTCTGGAATTTTCCGGGGAAAATTTCCGGACCGGGAAAAATCGTCAAGTGGCGAACCGGTTGGTTTTCGGTATCGAAAATTTCTGTCCAATGGCACTACAATATTGGGTACATTATTTTGGACTTGGAATTAGGGCCATTGGAATTGAATGGGTCAAAGATTTATTTCATTAGGGTTTAATCTTATTAAATGTTATTTTTGTCTTTTCTCTTCTTTGTCTTTTTCTTATCACCATGCCAAGTGTCCTACACATTTTAATGCTTTTGTTTTGTTCCCAACCCACTCATTTTCGGCAACTCCAAATTGAAAGAATGAAAAGATGACTTTTCCTTGCTTTTACTCCTCCATCCGAAACTCTCTCTTCTTCTTTATGTTCATTGATTTTCTTTAAGTGTTTTAGCTTGATTGTTGTCTCCTCCTCCACCTTAAGTGTTTCTTTTCATGCCATACTAGCTTAAAACCTTGTACCTCCCTTGATATGGTGAGTGTCGTGTGTGAGAGTGGTGTGAGTGGAAGTTAGTGAAGGATTGAAGAGGTGAAAGTTTAGTTAGGTAAGATTTTGTTTTAAGCTTTGATTATTCATTTAATGCATGAATTGGTAGTTAGATGCATTAATTGGGAGTTATTGTGCATGAATTATGATTTATTGTGCATCAATTTCATAAAGCCTATGGATTGATTGTTTGGGTACAAATTCATGTTTGTGTGATGATGAGTGAATTAACATGATTTAGATTGGTTTTGACTTGGTTTTGTAAGATTAGATTAATGGAAATGTAAGGAAAGAAAATTGTGTGTGTGCTGCCATGTTTAAGGCAAGGTGTTTAAGTGAAGGTCTTGATGACCTATTGGCTGATTTCTTGTCTAATTGGTATGCTTATGGAAGTAGAATTGGCATTTGAATGATAGGAATTGAATGGAGTATCAAAGCTGGAAAATGAAAGTTGATCATGTTTCAATGTTTTTGCCATAACTAATTGTGTGGTTAAGCAAATGAGGTGAGGTTTGTCCTAAATTAAAATTGAGACAATTGGCTCCATTTTATGTGAAGGAAGTTCTGCCCAATTTTGATTAGAAGAGTGTTGAATCTTGCTTTGAAAGTGAATGATATGAGCTGTGTGAACAGTACCCGAGTTTGATGACCTGAAACTTTTGATGCATTTTCTAGATTGATTTAGGGTGAATTTGTGGAGTTAGTCTTAATGAAAGTTGAAGAGGTTTCTGTCATCTTTTTATTGCCACTAAGTATGCAATTTTTCGCTATGTATGTTGTGAGTTATGACCTGTTGAATGTTGGCTGTTTATGTGCATTATGTTGGAACCTAGCCCTAAATGTAGGCTTGTGAGTATTGTGCTTGGAAGCTAAATTATAGATTTTTGTGATTCGAATTGGCTCAAGTGATCTTCTGGAAAGTTGTAGAGGAAGAAATTATCTTTAAAATGAGATATAGCATGCTAATTTTGGATGTCAGAATTGGGAGTTATGAATTTTCAAAGACTGGACTTAAATTAGGTAATTTGCTAGTTAGCAGGGCAGCCACCTTCATGGAAGAAATTGACCTAATTAGAAATAGAATTGGCTTCTAAGCCCTTCATGAAAATTGAA
>JANITX010000002.1:19885033-19907317 GCA_027564395.1 Erythroxylum ulei
TATTTAACTGTAAAATAAAAAAACACTTATTTAATAGATATGGCTTTTTTGACTGCTAAAATACAGCTTTTTAAGAAGCTCAAATTTGAAGCTCCCCAAAAAATCATTTCAAATGATTTTTTCAAGTAGATTTTTCATATCAATTAATGAGCCTTTTTTTTAATCCCTTTGACCCCTATGTTTTACACATAATTTTCACAATACCCACAAACTCATCTTCATGTTTATTTTGAGATTTATATAATATTATTTAGTTTTTATACATATTTTAATATTTATTTTTTATATTAGTTTTACTTGTGTTATAATCTATATAAAAGATTTGATTAGAGATATTTTCATTTATGTTTCATATGGTTTAAAATTATGTAATAATTAATATATTGTGTTTTGCATATTGTTTAATATACTTTAAACAATATTTATATGCATAAATAATTTTTATGACAAAATAAAATACAGTTAAAAAAAATACGCTTATTGTTATGTCGTCAAACAGTCTACTGTATGAAACTTAAAAAAAACTATTTTTTAAATGACTGTCAAATAATCATCTGACTTCTTTGAAAAGTTATTCTCATAAAATATCTACAGAAAAAAATTATACTGACAAAAACTTTACTAGTAAAAGCCTAACCAAATAAAGGTTTACGCAGCACCAGACACCTTTGCCGCCTTTTCTCTCTCTTTCTTTATTTTATTTTAATAATTACACATTCCTAATTATGAATTTATGCATTTTAAAAAAATAATTTTATTATGTATTAAATATTAATTAACTATGATGATAAAAATAAACGACATGATATTATTTTAAAAACAAAATTATCTTATATGATTTAAATATGATTTTACGTAAATAAATATGCATACGAAGGCAAATCTCACTCTTAATTCCGACTTATTCCATTCCTAAGCAAGGAAAGGAAGGAACCCTTTTTTTTGGTAATTAAAAGGAAGGAACCCTTAAGCTCACGGTCATAAGAAGTCTGTTAATTATAAATTATTTTATTACATAACAGTTTAATCAAGAAGCAGGTATAGAAAGAGTTGTCATTTTTTAAAATTTTAAAGGAATTTATTTAAAAAAGCAAACATTAATCTTAATTTAGTTAAAAAGATTTTTTAGCTGGTCAACATACATACGAAAACTTCTTTTTAAAATGTAAAATGGTAATAAAAGTAGATGTTTTGAAATAAAATTGCTCCTGTCAAATGTCAAAATTCACATTTTTTTTATTAAAATTTAGTAAGAAAAGGTCTTAAATTCAAGAATTTTGCATTTAACCTTACCTCTATCACCGTCATTTCCATCTAGAAGATGATGATAAAAATAATAAATAAGAAATAAGATAAGTATATAAAATAAATCAAACAAGTTATTATAAGAAAATATTTAAATTAAGTAAAAATATTTAGGTTATATGGCAAAAAAGGATGTACTACATATTTCGATTTGATCAATAAAATTTTAAAGTATAATTTTAATTTAATTATATAATTACTTTAAAAATTATTTATTTTTATTATTATTTGAAATAACTGTGCTTTATTATTTAAAAAAATGAATTATATACAAATGCTATATTTTGACGAAATTCAAAGCTAAACAAAAGAAAATTTATGAATTTCTTATGTTATTAAAATTAGTTCGAAAAAAGCTGGCTCATCTTAAAACTAATATCTTATATATCAAATAAGGTTCTAACTTTGTCAAAGCCGAGTTTGTAAAATTTAACATTAAGAGGGTGTTTGGTTAACGTGAGGCGATAATAATAGGAATAAGAATAAATATGCTAAAGAATAATAATGGATATAGTTGGTTTGTTAAAAATGTTAAAAAAAATTTATTTAAATTTTTTTAATAATTTTAATATGTTTTAATTAATTATATTTAGATGTTAGAAAAGAAAAATATAATCAATAAATTATAAATTATATTTTAGCTAATTATATTTTATAACTAAAAAAACAGAAGAAGTGAGAATGACTCCCGTTACGGGAGACCAAAAATTCATATATAGAAATAATATTCATTCAATAATAATATGTTAGGAAGCTCCTTTCTGTTTTTTACCCATACTCTCCTTTCATATCTATTGATTAAAAAAATGTTTTAAAAAGGATTAGTAATTTAATATTATTCTTTTTCATAAAAAGTTACGCTTAAAAATAAAGATTATAAAAGTACACGAAAGATGTTATCGAGGCAAAGTAAGAAACGAAAGTACGAAACTCCTCGTCGTCTTCCTCCTCCTCGTCCTCTGTCCCTAAGCCTAACCGTCACAATTCACAACGCGGCCGTTTCAACATCGTGCGAACCCCAACCCAAACCTCCCCTCTTTATCTCTTTATCTCTCTTTTTCACGTATGTAAATCAGTAAATGCTTAGTTTCTGTCCCTGAGTTTGTCCTCATCAAATTCAAAACCTAGAACAAACAATCTCCCATCTCTTTCCTTCATTCTCCTCAACTAAATCCAAGCATTGGTTCGTTGGACTTCTATGTTTCATAGTCGTTTGGGTCAATTTGGATGGTTGACGTTGACGCTTCTGTGCTGAGCGTTTCGGTTGGGTTTTTTTTCGAATGGCTCAGCAGCAATCTTCGCGTCTCAGTCGTCTGCTCACTCTATTGGACAGTACGCTTTCTATTCCTTTCTTTCTTTTTTCTTTTTAAACTTTGAGCTGTGTGGCTGTAATCGATCTGAATAGATTTGAATATAAATTGCGAAAGTTACGAAAATTCGATGCAATGTTTGCAGTCGGAAGTAATGCTATTGTGTTCTTGTCTTCAATAAATTATTTTCAGCTGGTTCGACGCAAACCACGAGGTTTACTGCTGCGAGGCAAATTGGAGAGATTGCCAGATCGCATCCTCAAGACTTGAACTCTCTTTTGAAGAAGGTGTGCCATTTTACTTCGGTTCCTCGGTTTAAATATTGACAGAAATAGTGTTTCCAGTTGTTTAATATTTACGTAATTGGAGATATATTGGTACCTTAATCTTGCATTATTCTTCCGCTTGATAATTGTTCGATTTCCTTCACCTAATTAATTGTTCAAAACGACTAGATAGCTGGATTCATGTCCTTGAAAAGAATAATGTTGCAGAGAGTGGAATAGTGTTTATATATCTGTTCCTTTTTCTGGTTGTTTCATACTTTACTCTGGCTAGTAGGAATAAGGAAACTAGAATGCAACATCCTTTACCATTTCCATTTGTCAATTAATGTTGCATTTCCTGTACACAAGCTATGGAAATAGGTTAGAGAATGCGGAGCATGACGGGAGATAACATAGTTAGAGCTAGCTTGCGATCTTCCTTTATACCGTCAAATTGCAAGTCTAATCAATGGAACTTTTGTGAAAATAGTAGAACTGGTTTATGAGATTACTTGACGCATGATGGGGCAGGATATTATTGGTGTTTCAAAACTTGCAATCCTTATTTGCAGAAGCACCATGGTTTATTTTGTTTCTTGTCAATAATTTTGTCCTTATTCTGGGTCCACCTTTGATGAAATCTTGATTGTTAAAGAAAATATTGAGTGAGAAGGTGTGAATCAATTAGTAACTTATGGGAAGAGTTCTGAGTTGTTTATAAGTTTGATACGGGCATAGTGATGAAAGCATTAAAATAAATGAAAACAACAATGTGGCATCTAGATTGGCAAATTTTATTGATGTTGTTTGTCCAACCTTTTTTACTTTTTCTTAGAAGTGGGAAAATGGAAGAATTTGTATCATTGATACTAGACAACTCTGTATGCATTCTTTTGGAGGAGTTTTATGATTTAAGCAGTATCAAATTATGAGGTTGGACATCAGGGCTTGAGGATTAAGCTTTATAGGATTGGATGGGATCGAGTCTTCTTTCTTTTTAAGTTTTGCAAAATGACGACTGTTTGTTGATAGAAATTGTTGGAAATGTTGTCATAATTTCTGTTAGCAGAAGAGATATAGGTAGGGTGGATGAGGAAAAAGGACATTTAATCTGAGTAATTGTAGCATTTTATTTCATTTCATAACCAGAATAGTATGGTTTTACGGAATCTATTAGGTTGTTAATAAAATACAATAAGTCACTTCCATTACAGGATGTTACTCAGAGGGACATCAAATAACTAGTATAAAGTTGATAGGAACCACCTACATTACTTTAAAATCAAATTTGTCTTTGGGAGTGAAAGAACCTAACTTCTTGTTCTGTATTTTTCTATTCAGATCAGCTACGTTAATACTGAAAGTTTGAGATGGATTTTTTTTTTTTGGGTGTTCAGTGTGGACCTTTATCTGTAGAGCTCATAGGGCATTTGTTATATATTGTATGGTTAACTTGGTTAGATGGTGTGGAGTACTTCAAAATTGGAAGCGTTGTTGCAACTTACATGTAACACATTATGTCTTCACACTCTTCAGTCTTGTTGTCTTATTCTCCTTTTTTAATTGGTTGAATGTCATCAAAACATCTGGAATTATCTACGTATTAACCAATTCACTGCATTTCATCTTAATATTGGGGAAAAAGGTCTTTGAGAGAAGTTAATGTAGGCTTCTGAATAAAATACATGGGAATATATGCAATATGATACTCTTGCTTATAAAGTAATAAAAGGGGCAAATTTATACTCTTTAATGTGTCACTGAAAGTTTCTACGATTTTTGACCCTCCCCTTTCCACAGGGTGCAAGAAGTTAGAGTAGGTTTCAATGTGTACTTAGTTGATTGAATTTACTGGGAAGTTTGAGATTCCGTAATCATTTCCTTATTTATATCAGGAACTGAGTGCTAATGGAATGCTAACTTGGAATTTTTGGTGTGGTCTTTGTTTTTACCTCATTTTGTAGAGACATATTGGCATTTAATCTGGTTCTTCTATTGTGGTTATTATTATGATTTGTTTAGTATTCCCTGACCTTTAGAAATGTGATTTTCTTGTATTCTATTTTGCAATTCTTTTGTTTGGAATTGGTGTCAATGAATTCAATTCTATAACCTTTGAAATTTATGCCAGAGAAATTACAAGTTTGTTTTAGAATTGTTAGGATTTGGTGGACTAATGTTCCCATAAAGTAGATCCCAAATTATATTGGCAAAATCTGCAATGATCATCGCATAGAAAGACCTAGCCTTATGGATCAAGGTTTTAAATTGCGGATGTGCGCAATCACCTGCAACCACAATGTAATACACGATCCGCAATTTGAAACCTTGATCCATAAGGCTAGGTCTTTCTAGACACGGCGCAATTGCGGTAAATGCTGCTGGAAATGCGGCTGCAATTGCTGGGAATTGTGGTAATGTTCCAAACTGCAACCGGACATACTGAGTCCGATTGCAGTTTTGGACGCAATTTAAAACCTTGATATGGATGAGCTTTCATTTTGCTATCATCAATTTTCTTTTATCCTCTTTCTAGAGTTTGGAGATTACATAAAATATGAGACTTCAAGCACTGAATCAATGCAATTGGAACTTATTATTGAACATAATCGATGGGATTTGGTTTTTCAAAATTTCTCTTTTAAACATGATAAAGGACTAAACTTCATTTCATGGTTTTGGTTATTGAGTTACACCCAAAACTTTGCTGGAGATGTTGGTCTTCTGAAATGAAACATGATAAGGGACTAAACTTCATTTCATGGTTCTGGTTATTGAGTTATGCCTAAAACTTTGCTGGTGATGTTGGTATTCTGAAATGAACAGTGGGAAGTAGAGGCTTGCATGTAATTTATGGCAAATAATGCTTTACCTAATCTATTTCTGCTTCATCATAGTTGAATGCATTATTTGTAATGATATTGTTTATCTAGGTACTGTCTGTTTAAGATTTTACTATGGTTGTACCAGGTAATTTTTCTCACCAGCAGTTAAGAAATTTTTGGACTAAAATTTAACCTTGTTTGGAGGTCAATCCTTTTATGCCTTATTTTCTTGTGGTTGCCATTTTCCTACTATAGTGGCCCCATGGTTTGGTTAGTTGCCTTGGGCCTAAAAATTTTGTTTAATTTATACTTCTATGATGGCTTGATCATCATTCTTACACAAAATATTATCGGTACACATTCTATTTGTTTTCAACTTGTGAAGTAGTCTCCAATGAGTCTTGGCTGTATTCGAACATTAACTGGATGTAGGTCTTTCAATTGTTTTCTTTTGCACATATTTTTGTTTCGTTCTTTCTCTTTCTCAGGATTTTTCTTAGGAGGTGGGATGGGGTAGGAGAATCATGATATTGTTTGAATCAGTTCCCTTTAATCATATTACTGTCATGTTCTCTTCCAGGTATCACAGTATCTCCATAGTAAGAACTGGGACACAAGAGTCGCTGCTGCTCATGCTATTGGAGCCATAGCTCAGAATGTTAAACACACAACATTAACTGATTTACTTGCTTCTATTGAGGCAAAAATGACAACCATGGGGATTTCAGGTGGTGCTGAAGATTTGATAGCAGGGCCTAATTACCCTAACATCATATCATGCACTTCATTTAGAAGGTTGTTGATATATTTTACAACATGGCTTTGTTTTTAACTTTTAAATAGAATCTTTGAATTTTGTTTGGTATAAGTGTTGTCTTGGGTTTGGTTGCTATTCTTATCCCTTCTCACTTCAATTCCTCTGTTTTTCCACAGTTTTGATATCATCAAGGTGTTGGAGTTTGGTGCTTTATTGGCGTCAGGCGGACAGGTAACCAATCTTTTATGAGGTTAGGTATCTTATTTCTCATTGCAAAGTAGAGTCCCATGGTTTCTGTCCTTTTACTTCATCCATACCATCCACATTTGCTTTCCTGACAAAGGAGTCAATTTCCGTTTTGTTTCTTATTTTATGCTCAAGAAAAAGAGGCTGGAATTGAGAACGAAATATTGATTAACCAGTAGTCTACCAGGAATTTCCAGGATTCTGACCAAGATTGATATCTTATCTTTAAAAGAACTTGAATACACATTCCAAGATAAGAAGCTTAATGTACTATATTGAAAGTATCTCCCCTTTCATACACACACTTCTTGTTCTGAATTTGTTGAAGGCCAAGAAGAGATATTAGGACTAGAGAAGTTCATTTTGTGACAAAGAAATGATGGTCACATCTCTTAAAATTTAGTTAAAATGTTCGAATTCCATTCACTAACCAAAGTGAAACTTGTGAACAAAGCCAGCCATGAAAACTTGCAACATGTGCGGCAAAAATGATATTAAGTAATATCTTTTTATTCAAAAATCTTAAGATGATGCCGGACTGGTTTGATTTAGTTTAATTTTTTTATAACTTAATATTTATTGTTTGCAAGTGTGTCCTGCTGGATTTCATAAGAAGTGGTAACATGAACATCAATTAGGAGTTTTCTAAATTACTATGTGAAAATTTATACTGATGGTTATACCATTATTCTGTTTTGTGTGTGGGTAATGGTAGGATAGGACGTATGTATGGATATCTGAGCTTACCTAGATATGACTTAAGTGTACCTTTCCTATCTCGTTGCAGGAGTATGAGATTGCAATTGATAATTCCAAGAATCCAAGAGAGCGTTTGGCACGCCAGAAACAGAATCTGCGACGCCGTTTAGGTTAATGATTGACTCTTCTTTTTTTTTCATTTTCTTGGGTTGGGGAAGGGGAAAAGAAGGATTTTTTTATTTATGTTTTAATACTTTCTTACATGTTGCAGATTTTGATTGTTTAGTAGAGCACAGATTGTCTGTCTAATGCTGATCACCTCTTCTAGCATGATATTATAGGATCCTTTGGTTCTTCTAGCATGACATTATTGGATTGATTGTTTAATCATTATTTTTTTCCTTCAATAATCTCTTTGCGTGTTGTCTTGATGACAATTGTTCAGTAAAATTTCTTTTCAGTTCCTTAGTTGCTGTGCATTGAACTTGAATTCTTTGGACAGGTTTGGATCTTTGTGAGCAGCTTATGGATGTCAATGATGTGATTAAAGATGAAGATCTCTTTGTCCACAAATTCCATCCACAAGGAAATGGTTTAGAGCATAGATCATATATGCCTGCATCTGCACATAACATTCAGCGACTAGTTGCTAGTGTGGTTCCTACTGTTACATCCAAAAGACCAAGTGCAAGAGAACTGAATCTCTTGAAGAGAAAAGCTAAAGTAAACTTAAAAGATCAAGCAAAAAGTTGGTCTGATGATGGGGATGCAGATGTGTCACTTACTCAAAACTCAACTCCAAAGGGCTCAAATTCTGAGTCATATAGTTTCAGTAAGGTAATTGGGTTTTGTACTTTCTGGTCTTTTAGATTGCTGCAGATTATTGCAACTTAGCTACCACTTTTCTTGGAAATTAGGCATGTCAATGTGTCTCACATATGATGCTAGAGACAAGTTTTAGTAATTAAAACTAACCTATTCCCATTTCTCTTTGACTTTTGCTTAAGCCTGTGGTATAGTGGGATGAGGCCAGTGTGTATACATTGTTGAAGGCTACATCGGTTATGTATGTTTTCAAGTTTGTCTATCCATTTGCCCTATTTCTTCATCAGTTTCAATTAACTTCCAGCTTGACGGCAATAAGGATACAGAATGGAGAATAGCGATTGAACACAGGGCCTTCTTCTGGGAACTTGTTTCTTTGTTGTTCTTATTCTGTCTACATTGCTTATTTTTTATACATAGAATTCGGGAACTGTTATGCATTTAGAATTTGTGATTTAGCGTTCATGAACTGGTCAGATGCTCAGGCATAAGAATCTGGCTAACACCTAAGGTCAAAATGTCAAAGTGGGTTAAAGAGTGGGTGCAGTATTTACTGTATTTATCTGTTCGTTTGTTGCAGATTGGAAAAGAACCAAACAATACATTCATTTTTACACACAACTTTTTTTTTTTTAAATCTTGCTGTTTCATATCACATAAAATTGTTGGCTGCAAGTTGATATCTTCTTTTCATTACAGCTAGATGTGGATGAAGAAAGCTTTGAGAGTGACGGAGATGGAAAATGGCCTTTCCGTAGTTTTGTTGAGCAGCTTATCCTTGACGTATTTGACTCGAGTAAGTTTTCAGATGTTGTGCAAAGTTTAGAATTATGACTGTTATTTTGTTGTCATATGATATTTTCCCTGCAAAACATTGGCAGTTTGGGAGGTTCGTCATGGCAGTATAATGGCTTTGAGAGAAATTTTAACCCATCATGGTGGTTCTGCTGGGGTGCTTTTACCTGAATTGAGTTTGGATGGTACTCTGGATGATTTGAAAGAAATGGAAGATCCTGCTTCATTCAAGAGAGAGAGAGAAATTGATTTGAATATGCAAGTTTCATCGGATGACTTGGAGCCACATCTCAAAAGGCCCAAATTTGAATATGTTTCATTTCAATCAATGAATGTTTCATCTGTAGATTGTGGTCATTTAAACACTAGTGTTAAAACTGAAGATGGTGGATGGAATCTACCTGCAGTGCAGGTGAATGGACAGGCCGATGTTTGTCCTGTTAAGATGGAGTTGGAGTCTTACCCTCCCAGTATAAGTGACTCGTCTAAGGTGACCAATGAATTCGGAGACCCAAGATCTTATAGTGGAGATAATGATTCTTTTGGCATGAATACGCCTAGGAACCTTCCAGATAGTACTGAGCTGATGAACTTTGTTAAAGTGGCCAAACATTCTTGGATAAAGAATAGTGAATTTCTGCAAGATTGTGCTGTTCGCTTCTTGTGTGTACTATCACTAGATCGGTAAGGCTTCTATTTCTTGGATTTAATCAGTTGGTTGGTTTATGTTCTTTTGTTCTTTCATTATGCTGAGCATAATAACAGCCAGTCCTAAAACTCCAATCTATTGAATTTTCTATGTTCATGACTGTCCATTCCTTTATATCTTTTATGTTGCTTGGCAGTTTTGGAGATTATGTATCCGACCAGGTTGTTGCTCCAGTACGGGAAACTTGTGCACAAGCTTTAGGGGCTGCATTCAAGTATATGCATCCCTCTTTAGTGCTTGAAACATTGAATGTCCTCCTCCAAATGCAGGTAAATATTGTTCATAAATGGTACCTGTCTTTTCTTTGCATCTGGTGTTTCCTTTTTGTTTTTAATTCTTTATTTGTTTCCTCTTTGTTCAGTGTAGACCAGAATGGGAAATTCGTCATGGAAGCCTTTTGGGTATAAAGTATTTGGTTGCTGTGCGACAGGTAAGACATTTTTGTATCTGGTGTCATTAGTGATACATGTAGGTCTATCATGGGTTTTCTCCCCCATTCTAATACACTTGTTAGTTGCTTGATTCCCTAAGTTTGATTCATGGAACTAGTTATCTGCAGAATTTGTGCATGACCTGTAGCTTGCATTGATTGATCTGGGCTGATGCAAGAGCTCAGTCTTGTCTGAAAATGTGCTCCTGTTGATGCTCTTTCCAACTTATGTTTATTTTTGTGTTTGGTTCCATCTTCTTTTTGTCATGTGTCTTGGCCCCTTTTCTTGCATCAGGAGATGCTGCCTGATTTGCTAGGATATGTTTTGCCTGCTTGTAGAGCTGGACTGGAGGACCCTGATGATGATGTGCGGGCGGTTGCTGCAGATGCTTTGATACCGACTGCTGCTACTATTGTTTCTCTAAAGGGTCAAACATTACATTCCATTGTTATGCTCCTTTGGGATATACTACTTGATTTGGACGATCTTAGCCCATCCACAAGCAGGTACGTTCTCATTCTAGGAACCTTACTGATGCGCGCCAAGTCCTTAGAAATTAAGGGTAAATTAGGGGAAGGGAAAGACGGAGCTGAGGGAACAAGAAAAAACAAAAGAAGAAATCAAGAACGGAGGGAGCAGCAGAATAGAATCATAGTAAGAGAAAGGAACATGAATTTAGAGAACATAAGGAGGCAAAAACACTTGAATCTTTATTGGTAGGCAAAATCAACTGATAACAAGATATTAAACTTCGTATTTATGACATTATAAACTTAATTCTTATACTAACTAGAATATTAACTCAAAATAGAAGCAAAATCATAATCCAAATAAGACTAACAGGAGCTCAGTTCTAAAATGAACTAAATATATAATCTACTTTTTATATGTGTACTTCAGTGATGAGATTGTCTGCATCACCTATCCCTTTCCTTTTTTATTTCTTGATAATTTTCATTTCGAAGTGTTAGGAAGGCACAAAGAAAATCTTTTCCTTAGTTGTGTGCTTTCAAGTAGCAATATTTACTTAACAACATTACTTTTGCACCTAAAACAAGAATGGTTCTATTGGGAAAACTATATGTTATAAAACAGGATTAGAAGTGTGCATCATTTGTGTGTTCAGAAGTGGCTAATTTGAAAGTGATTAGGACCTAAGACGAAGCAAGGCACAAATGTGCTGAGTAATCTTAAAAGATATATCACATTCTTGATTACTTCGAATACCTATCCTACACTTTATTGACAAATTGATGATTGAATCACCACAATGTTGACAATAAATATTTCTTTTCCCTAAGTCTGATTTGTGACGAGTTCTGATGCTATCACGATGTGCAAGAAAAGGTGACTCGCAACATTGATTACTATGTGCCTCATGCACTAGTCTGGTGATATTGTTAAGAATGTGCATGATATTTCTCTATGCATCTCAAAACTAGCAATTCGCAGGCAGAATTTCGACTAGGATAAATCAGATATCATTCGTGGAAAGTACCTCAAATTTGAAATATTCTCTTGGTTGTTTCTCCACTGGCACCAAACTTGGCTGTTTAACAAGGATTTAAGTCTTTTGATATTAGGTTCTTACTGAACTTTAAGCAAAATGATTGCACTAAACTGGTAATTTGGTGCTATAAAATAACTTTATAAGGTTTGAAAGGTCTAGGTGGCGCATTGTTCCATACAATATTTGAGCTGTAAAATTGCCTATTATTATGCATTTTATATATATTGTTACCTTTTTGTAATTCTGCTTTACTTTCTCAGAATTGATATGTTTTCCTGCATTACCTTCCTGGAACATAGTCACCTTCTTCTAGCTGTAGAGAACAATAGCATCTCTGCCACATTAGAACACATCAGATTTATAAATCTTTGTTGTCCTGAGATGAGAAAAATGGTAGTTTAGGCAGTATATGATTTCTATTTCTAATTATCTGTTATTGTTTTGCAGTGTGATGAATCTGTTGGCAGAAATATATTCACAAGAAGAGATAATTCCTAAAATGATATCAAAACAGAAGCAAGAGTTGGATTTAAATGAGATAGGCTGTGTTGATGATACTGGAGAAGGAAGAAACTTGCAGGAAAATCCTTATATGTTGTCAACATTGGCGCCCCGGTTGTGGCCATTCATGAGGCATAGTATCACATCAGTTCGATATTCAGCTATTCGAACTTTGGTAGTTCTTTCTCTAAGCCCTTTCATTTATTTTGGAATTTCTATATGTTTACACACACTTCAAATTTTTGGTTGCCAATTGCCATGTTTGCTTTTAATTTTTATCTTTATGGTTATATTTATAAGCTCTTATTGCTGATTGCACTGCTCACTGCTCTTCACATTTTTCTTATTTTTGTGATGAATTATATGCGAGCCTCATTATTTCATTTCCATTTTGTTTCTGTAAGAAGTTTTACCTTCTTCATATTGATTGGGGAATCTTATTTGCAGGAGAGATTGCTTGAAGCTGGCTACAAGAGGAACATCTCTGAACCATCGGATACATCATTTTGGCCCTCTTTTATTCTGGGAGATACTTTACGTATTGTCTTTCAGAATTTGCTGCTGGAATCAAACGAAGAAATTCTGCAGTGCTCTGAGAGAGTTTGGAGGCTTCTTGTTCAGGTTTCTTTCTGAATTTGATGTCATTCTATTATAGAAGCATAAATTATTATCTCTACTATACAATCTACTCAATATTGCCCACTCAAGAGTTGCTCAAAATGAGAAGATTTTGTGTCATAACATGTTTCAATTTAGTTCAGAGCATCATCTTGTAAACTAAATTGAAACATGTTATGACACAAAATTTTGGTAATGTGGATTAGAAATTGTGCAACGAAGTATTGACCCTGTTAAAAAGGAACATCTATTAACTTGCAGCTGTGATTTAGTTTCTCTGAATGTTTCAAGTTTTCTTGTTCCTGTTCTTATCTTTTCCATGGTTTTGTTCAATTGATTTTAGTGCTCAGTGGAGGATTTGCATGCTGCTGCTTGTTCATACATGTCTTCATGGGTAGAACTTGCAACTACTCCTTATGGTTCACAATTAGATTCTGCAAAGATGTTTTGGCCTGTTGCTCCCCCTCGAAAGTCTCATGTTCGAGCTGCTGCCAAGATGAGAGCTGCCAAGCTTGAAAACGAGTTCTCTGGGAACGTTTTCTTGGATCCTGTGAAAGAAACAATGCTGGAGGAAAAGAATGGAGATGCCTCTTCTGGTGCAGTTAGAATAATTGTGGGATCTGATGTTGAAATGTCAGTGACTAATACTCGAGTGATTACGTCATCAGCATTGGGAATTTTTGCTTCCAGGTTGTGTGAGGCTTCCATCCAATATGTACTAGATCCACTATGGAATGCCCTTACTTCCTTATCTGGGGTCCAGCGTCAGGTAAATTTGTGTATTTTGATATTTAAACATCATCTGAACCTCCCTCTCTATCTCTCTCTGACAATGATTGATTTGCTTTATTAGGTGGGTTCAATGATACTTATATCATGGTTCAAAGAGATTAAGAGCAATGACCTCTCTGGGACGCAAGGAGTTTTGCCTGCTTTTCCCAATCATGTAAAAATGTGGTTGTTGGATCTGTTGTCCTGCCCTGACCCTGCATTTCCCACAAAAGATTCACTCCTTCCTTACTCTGAGCTCTCCAGGACATATTCAAAGATGCGTAATGAAGCAGGGCAGTTATTAAATGCTATAAATTCATCTGTTGTGTTTGAAAAGTTATCAACCACCAGAATAGATGTTGAAAGTTTGACTGCTGATGCAGCAATCAATTTTGCATCAAAGTTGCCGCAGTTTTACAATGATGCTGCTGGTAACGATGCTGTTGACCGCGAAATTATCGACAGTATTGATTCATTAAAACAACGACTTCTGGCAACTTCAGGCTATCTAAAATGTGTACAGGTATTCTGAGGATGGATTATTTTATGTTATAACCTTGAACATGAATGTTTAAGATGCACTTATTAGTTTGAGTTAGAATATTTCTTTGGTCAAACCTATTGGGATGTTAATTTTGCAATTACTTAATACTTCCAATATTCCTTCGTACACATCAAGGTGATTTTTGCAAAATTTATTTTGCTTGATTGACTTATATGTCCAAGCCTACCTTTGCAATAGAACTGCCATGTTAAATGAATCAGTACTTCATATATCCCCTATTGACTTATCTGTTAAAATCTGCAGAGCAATTTGCATATTACCGTATCTGCTTTAGTTGCTGCTGCAGTTGTCTGGATGTCTGAGCTTCCTGCACGACTTAACCCTATAATCTTGCCCCTAATGGCCTCAATTAGGAGAGAGCAGGTTCTTCTTTTCTTTTCCAGTTAAATATCTTTTCATTGAATCATAATTGTTTCTGCATTCTGACGTGTGTTTCATTGTTGTACAAGGAGGAAATATTGCAACAGAAAGCTTCTGAGGCACTTGCAGAGCTGATTTACTGTTGTATTGCACGTAAGCCTAGTCCAAATGATAAATTGATCAAGAACATATGTAGTTTAACATGCATGGATCCTTGTGAGACACCTCAAGCTGGAGTTATAAATTCTTTGGAGATGATTGATAATCAAGATTTCCTCTTTTGCGCAAGTGGTAGTGGAAAGCAGAAGGCAAAGGTTAATATGCTAACTGGTGGTGAAGACCGATCAAAAGTTGAGGGCTTTATCAGCAGACGTGGTTCTGAATTTACATTGAAGTTCTTATGTGAGAAGTTTGGTGATTCATTGTTCGATAAAATACCAAAACTATGGGATTGCCTCACAGAAGTTCTAATTGCTGGCCGTTCTGCCAACGAGGAACAAATTGCACAAGCTATTGAATCTGTAAAGGATCCACAAGTCATGATAAACAACATACAGGTACTTTTTTGCTTAAGATATCTTATGGTTATTATTTGCTTCAGTACTTCGTATATGAATTATCTTTTGGATTGTTGATTTATTTTTGCTTTACAGGTCGTCCGCTCAATTGCTCCATTGCTACATGACTCATTGAAACATAAACTTCTTACTCTTCTCCCTTGTATCTTCAAATGTATTCGTCATTCTCATGTTGCAGTTAGGTTAGCTGCGTCAAGGTGTGTTACTTCAATGGCTAAGTCCATGACAGCCAATGTTTTGGCAGCTGTAATTGAGAATGCAGTTCCTATGCTAGGTGATGTCACTTCAATCCATGCTAGGCAAGGTGCTGGCATGCTAATTAGTCTCCTGGTTCAGGGATTGGGAGGGGAGTTGGTCCCATATGCTCCTTTGTTAGTTGTTCCACTTCTAAGGTGTATGAGTGATTGTGATCATTCTGTGAGACAGAGTGTGACCCGCAGTTTTGCCGCCCTTGTTCCTCTTCTTCCACTAGCCAGAGGCCTGCCCCCACCCAGTGGATTGGGTGAAAGTTTAACAAGAAATTCAGAAGATGTTCAATTTTTGGAGCAGTTGCTTGATAATTCAAACATCGATGATTACAAGCTCTGCACCGAATTAAAAGTGACATTAAGGAGGTTGCAATTTTATCATTTTGAAAAAAGATATTGCTGTTTGGGAAACACTTTTTGTTATGATATACAACCAACCTGTTGGGTTGTTGGACATTTTATCTTCTAAACTCACGTGACGGTGGTTGCTGCTTTTCCAGGTATCAACAAGAAGGTATAAATTGGCTAGCTTTCTTAAAACGATTCAAGCTTCATGGAATTCTATGTGATGATATGGGGCTTGGTAAGACATTACAAGCATCAGCAATTGTTGCGTCTGACGTGGCAGAGCGTCGTGCTCTGAATAGCTCTGAGGATGTCCAGCAACCTTCTTTAATTGTTTGCCCTTCAACACTTGTTGGACACTGGGCGTTTGAGATAGAGAAGTATATTGATGTATCTCTGATAAGCACCCTACAATATGCTGGTTCTGCCATGGAGCGCATCTCACTTCGAGAACAGTTTGATAAACATAATGTCATCATAACCTCATATGATATGGTTCGCAAAGATATTGATTTCCTTGGACAGATTCTTTGGAATTACTGTATTCTAGATGAAGGACATATAATAAAAAATGCAAAATCCAAAATTACAGTTGCAGTTAAGCAGTTAAAAGCTCAGCATCGTCTAATTCTTAGTGGAACACCGATCCAGGTTGGGCATGATGCAAAAGCACTCTAAAATTTGAAATTTAAGTTCAATAAACTGATAAGTGGCTTATTGTGTATCGCAGAACAATATCATGGATTTATGGTCCCTCTTTGACTTTCTAATGCCTGGATTTCTTGGTACAGAGAGACAAGTTAGTATTCAATGCCACTGTTCTGTTTCCAAGCTTTATGTTATGTTTATACAGACTGACTTCTTGGTTCTTTTTTGATCTTTATACCACTCGGACACTTTAGTTAACTTTGAGGCTCTGTTACACTACATACTTGTGAGGCCCATTAGTATATCCTACTTTTTGGAGTTACCTTTGTTATGTCTTTGGTGCTTCTTGCATATTATATTCTGCTGCTCTTGGGTGTTGAATCATTTTCTCCATTGGTTCTCAATTCTCGTTCCTTTCAAATAGTTTCACTATTTTTGTTGCAAAAGGCCTGTTAGGTAGATATCTCTGCATCTTAGCAGTGAAACTTTGGCTATTTTTATAAACTTGTTTGTTTTGTATTATGTTTCCCCATAATGGCAGGATTTAGGGTCATAAGGCCTCATTTATGGAACATTGTTTATCTTGGAATTTGTGAAACGAGTCATTGATTGTCATAACAGTAAGGTTTAAATACAGCTAGCCTTATTGAATACTTTAGAAAATAGCTTTTGGTGGTAAATTTGGTATTGGATTCGCTGCACTTCCAATTCTTGTATCTTTAGTTGACTGATAAATTTTAGGAAGGAAATTTGAGTTTTCTGCTTGGACATACAATTTTTTTTAATCTCACCTGTTACTTGATATTCATTTGTATTTGATGTCATTTTTGCATTCTTGATTGAATATTGACATTCATATGGCAGTTCCAGGCTACCTATGGGAAGCCATTGTTAGCTGCTAGGGATCCTAAGTGTTCTGCAAAGGATGCTGAGGCTGGGGCTCTTGCTATGGAAGCATTACACAAGCAGGTGTAGCATTGCCCTCTTTTTGCGCCATCCTTTCTCTGTAACTGCCATTTTTGAGGAAGTCAAGTGGTTAGTATCAACTTATTCTATTTTTAACAGGGTAACTTCTATAAAATCACAGGTGATGCCTTTTCTTCTTCGACGTACAAAAGATGAAGTTTTATCCGACTTGCCTGAGAAAATTATTCAAGACAGATATTGCAACCTTAGCCCTGTACAGCTGAAGCTTTATGAACAATTTTCTGCTTCACATGTTAGACAAGAGATTTCAAATATAGTAAAAGTAGATGAGACAGCTAATGCGGGAGTCAATAATCCTTCACCAAAAGCATCCTCACATGTTTTCCAGGTTTTTATTTATTTTTGCTTTCCATGCCTCCTTTAAATATAATGATATCAATTTCCTTTTTTTTTTCAATTTTTACAAGTTGTATCCATGTTTTTCTTTCTCTCAGGCGCTTCAATACTTGCTTAAGCTGTGCAGTCATCCATTGCTTGTAGTTGGTGAAAAGATGTCTGAAGCACTTGCATCCCAAGTGTCAGAACTATTACCTGCAAATTGTGACGTGTCCTCAGAACTTCATAAGCTGCATCATTCTCCAAAATTAGTTGCTCTTCAGGAAATCTTGGAAGAATGTGGAATAGGAGTAGATGCCTCAAATTCTGAAAATGATGTCAGTGTTGGGCAGCACAGAGTTTTGATATTTGCTCAGCACAAAGTATTGACTGCTTTATCTAACTTATGTGATTTATTTTTCTAAACTTTCAGAACCTTTTGTATTTGTTGCTTAACAATACAACATCACTGCAGGCCTTACTTGACATCATTGAAAGAGACTTATTCCAGTCCCACATGAAGAAGTAAGTTTTTGTCATACCCTCAAGAAAATTGTTTGCTTTACTGTGGAAAACCTAGGTTCTAGATGTTTGTCTAGTGTTGTATTACTGAAATCTTCCTATTCTTTTAGGTTTTAAATGATAGTACAGTCGAGATTCAGTGGCACAATTAGTTAGTGGTTGTTTCTTTCTGTACTACATTCTGTTGGATACTTGGGTTAGGATTGCCATATGCAGAATGGCTGTTAACCATACATTTGCATTATTATAGAAGTGGCTATACGGTTGTTGGCACTTGAAAGTTTACCTTTTGTGTAGCAATATAATATTGATGCTTACTGATACTTATGTATTATTTGATGCAGTGTCACATACTTACGGTTGGATGGATCTGTTGAACCAGAAAAGCGATTTGACATAGTGAAAACCTTTAATTCTGATCCTACTATTGATGCCTTATTGCTTACTACGCATGGTACAAAAAAATTTCTTTTGGCTTGCGTATGCCTTATTTTTTATTCTAATAGTTATTTTTATCACTATAGTTATTTGAAACATTAAATTTTAATTTGAAAATTTGTGATTTGCATGTAACTTGTGAAAAGTTGGAATAGCTGGAATGAATATGTCATACTTATAAGGGGTTTGGATTTTGATTTAGATATATCAACTTGAAATTACAGAATATAATTCATGATGAATGTGCTCCTTCTTTCCACTGGTTAGGTCTGGATTTAGTTTGGTATGTAATTAATTATTGTAAGCTTCGTGTGAGCTTTATTTAACTCAACCTGCATTTTGAAAGAAAGACTTGTAACACTAATAGAATCTAACTTGGTTCATGGCTTTCTTTGCAGTTGGTGGGCTTGGTTTAAATTTGACATCTGCTGATACCCTTATTTTCATGGAACATGACTGGAACCCGATGAGAGATCATCAGGTATTGGAATTCACTCTTGCTTAAAGCTTTGATTGGCCCCAGTAAATCCTAAAATAACCTGCATGAACATATTCAGTTTTCTTTTTGTAACTTCTCAGTGGCACATGAGATTTAGAAGGGCATTTAATTTGAAATTCTAATCATGTTTGTTCCAGTCTTTATAAATAAGCTCTGTTCATTGTAGTATGTAAGGGCTTGAAGTATTTTTTTTAATAGGAGTTCAAGATTTATTTATTGCTTATTTTGACAAGGATAGTGGCAGGATGCCATCTTATGTACATGAAAGTGAATAAACAAATTGTAAGATATTATCAACTTTCTGTAGCATAATCAATTTAAAATTTCTAACCCAGTTGTATGTGAGACTGTTAATGTACAATTCACCTTTTAACTTTAGTTGCTGGCCTATTTTTTATTTTTATATGAAAGATATATGTGTCATAATGATTCTAATGCAAGTTACATGGCTAACCAGATGTATGCTTTTGTCAAAACTAGATGGCAATGATAGCATATATTTCAGTTCCTGTGATGCATACCCCCTTTTCTCTCTCTCTCTCATGCCCAAAAGGCTTTGGCCACTTTTACTGAAAATATACTGATTTATGTATATTTAAAGACCCAAAATATTTTGGACGCTTTTTTCAGAATGGGAATCTGATCTTTCTATGTATATCATAACAATTGCAGGCAATGGACAGGGCACACAGATTAGGTCAAAAGAAAGTTGTGAATGTGCACCGTCTCATCATGCGAGGAACACTGGAAGAGAAAGTTATGAGTCTCCAAAAATTCAAAGTTTCAGTTGCCAATGCTGTCATCAATTCAGAAAATGCTAGTCTAAAAACAATGAATACAGACCAATTGCTAGATTTATTCGCGTGTGCTGAAACCAGGACAAAGGTAATGCTTAGAGAATATCTAAATTTTATACTTCTATCTCTTAAGAACTTTAAATTACCTATTTTTGGCAACGTTTGTTAGTCTTTGGCTTATTCTCTTTTGGTCCTTATCTTTGGATTTAGTTTGTTCCACAACTTCCTTTTATTTTTCTAGTTTTTTGATTAAATTTTGTTATGTTTTGTTGTACAGGGAGCTACACCCTCAAAGCGCTCAGATAGCAATTCTGATGGGGACCCCAAATTGTTGGGAACTGGGAAGGGTGTAAAAGCCATCCTCAGTGGACTGGAGGAGCTCTGGGATCAGTCACAGTATACCGAAGAGTACAATCTGAACCAGTTCCTAGCAAAGCTCAATGGCTGAAGCTAGCTGCTCATCTTTTGTACAGATTGTAAAGTTTTGATCGAGCTAGGGAAAAAGTTTTGACTTTGAGTTGTAGTTCTCTTTTCTTATTTGTGCCTTGTTCCCCCGCAAGTATTTTTGTGATTCTCCTACATTGATGGTAAACGTGGGAGGATGGGGAAAAACATTTTATTGGTTAGCTGAGGATTGTGACAGAACACACAAATCATCAGCCCAAGATGCCTTGGTAAAGAGGATTGTAAAGATCGAGAATTGTATATAGTCAGCTTTTATATTATTTCAATTGAAGTTATTCAATTTGAAATTCCAAAATGAGTTCCCACAGCGACCATTCAATGATTCGTCAATAGTAAGATTTTGAATTGTGGCTGTACATCTTTAGTGTTTCCACAGGACAATTGGTATGTGGTTCTTGGCAAATCACCCCAAACCTAAACTATGAACGAGGTAAGTATTTCAGTTACCTACTTTTTGTTTTACTCTCTCTGATGTTGGATGTATGCAACTTTTCAGTTCTTTGTATTTGTCTAAACATTTTCAAAGAGGGAGGTAGTAAAGAAAGAGAAGTTGAATTCTGCCGGTTCTTGCTACTTTGTGCTGATAGAGCTGAATTACCCACGTAGATGGTGGATTCAAGCAGTTGGTAATCGCCTGTACATGGAAAGGGATAGAAGGGCCTGGGCTTTTGAGGGGATTAGTGAGCGGAGTTATAGGTCTTTCTGTGATCTTTCAGGCAGCTACTGACTTGAAATAGGTGGTCATGCGGCAGGACTTAGTTACTCTGAGTGGTTTGTCCCGAATATTGGTGTAAACTTATGTGAAGTTAATGATCGCTGCTTTGTTTTCTTTTGGGTAGAGGAGAAACGAAGCAGATTGTCTGTGTGCTTCATATGGTCCTGTTCATGGTGTATAAGTAAATCCCACAACTGATATACTGAGGCTTAGTGGTTGGTTATCGGAAACAACAGATTTGAGCGATTTACTGCTACGTAAGTGTACACATATTAGCATTTATATCAGAGATATGATACTTTCTAAGCTATAAAAGTGCTCATCTTCGCTGAATAGATTTTTTTTTATGTGGATGAAATCTTCTCAAGTAGAGAGTTAGAAATAGGTTATAAATAAGTTACTCATTACTCGTCTTAGACAATGGTGTTGGTAACAGAAGTATCTGATTGGTTGAAATCTACTGTTGAATGTGCTTTAAAACCTTCATCCTAATCTATATCTATGTACATGGTTCAATGTCATTAATCACTAGCATGCAAATTCGACCCTAAAGAATTGAGAATCTAGAGCGAGTACTATGATGATAGTGGATACATATTATTTGGAAGTGAAGTACGATAACGAATTTTGATGTTGAGAACATCATTTTACTGTCTGACTTTTTTGTAGTTTGATGCATGTGGTACATTTGTGGAGCAGGCATGGACCCAGATAATGAATATTGACAGCCAACGTCATGTGAAACCACGATTATTCACAGCTGACTGAGACGGCAACTTTTTAATCAGGTGAACTTGTTCCATATGCAGGCACGAGATCTTCTCAAAGTCTGTGTCACAAATTCCAGCCACAAGTTTTATAATAAATAAATAATAAAATTAGAATTTGGGGATGAAAATTTATCCCATAGGATACGAACGTATTAAAAGAAACAGATGAGATTGAAAGTAACAGAAGATGCGATCCTACACCCTCACGAAGGGGGAAAAGAACAGCAAAACTTAATATTTGTTCTACGCTTTGCTTAGATGCGTAAGTTTTTTTTTTTTTTTCACGAAGTGTTTTAAGTTGGGGTGTTCAAAAAAACTCGCGAATCTGTGCATCGAACCTGAATCACATGAACTAAACCTGTAAACAAGTGTTCGAACCGAACCTGAAAAAGCTTAGATGCGTAAGTTTTTTTTTTTTTTCACGAAGTGTTTTAAGTTGGGGTGTTCAAAAAAACTCGCGAACC